>JANRMT010027041.1:45564490-45585565 GCA_026402145.1 Polypterus bichir lapradei | reverse complement strand
TCTCAAAGGCCGGCACAGCTATGCGCGCGCGCCGGCTGCTCGACTTTTGCTGGGCAGGAGACGCCAGTTTTTGCAGACACGTTCACATGATCAAAAGTCTCCGCGCTCTTTGGAGGTCATTCATATACAAAATACCCGCGCCTCGCAGCGGAGAAGTAATGGGTTAAAGAAGTAATGAAAAAGAAAAGGAAACATTTTAATAATAACGTAACATGATTGTCATGAGTGTTGCTGTCATATATATGCCTGCCTAAATAAGTCACCCTCGCTTCGCTCTTACTTTTTTACCGTTCATTTAATCATGGCTAGTGGCGGAAAAATTATAAAATGGAAGGAGGATTACACTGAGTATGGCTTTACCAAAACAATTATTGATGGCGAATCGATTATTCATAAAGCTTGAATTGGTGATCTGTTTTTGTGTGTTAACCTCATATCTTTTCATACTTCTTCTCAAACCAAGGTGGTGCGAGGCTAAAATGAATTGGGATGCGCTGATCAATGTTATCGGTGTACCAGGAAATCATGCATTGACAAAAGTTCCCCTTTGATTGTAATGCAAAGTGTGATTAAATGCATTATTTTTTAACGCGTTATGGAGCACATGCATCGAAGCTTCTCAGCTGTGCTTGTGCTAAGAAAATTAAACATTTTAAAAATAACGTAACACGATTGTCAATGTAACCTTTTGTAAGTAGTGCCTGGAGGATTCAGTGTGGAGAAAGTCTAGAGGCAGCATGTGTATTAACTTGTGGATTTTTCTGTGAATATATGGTGGCAGTGTGACGAAGTTGCTTCGGAAGACGGCGTTAGCCGCGGAGCTCAGCTCAGAGCGAAATGAGGTAAATGGGAGGGGAGATGACTCCCCCACCCGCCTTAACTGTCAATCCCCCACAAACACAGTCTCTCGGAATTTGCATAAGCACACCCCTTCACCTGCAATTTTAACTTAGTTACAAAGTGATCAAAACTCTTGTTTATATCCTGCGTCCTCTCATTAAACTTGTATCCCGCATTACCCGTGGGCACGAAAAGCACCAGCGGCAGCCTGTCTATTAAGTTAATTTAAAGTTTAGGTTTATACCTCGCTTTGTTTCCGAAGTAGCTGTACTGATGAATATGGTAGTATGTCACTCGCTCGCTTCTTAATGTTTCGCTGCCTTCTCAATTATATAATGCATGTTTTGTTCAGCGTATTTTGGAGCTCTTCCTGGTTTTCTACATAGTGCGTTGACAGTCAGTTCACGTGATTACGTGGGCGGCGTGATGATGTCACACGAAACTCCGACCCCACGGCGGTCAAGCTCAACTCCATTACAGTAAATGGAGAAAAATACCTTCCAGTTATGACCATTACGCGTAGAATTTCGAAATGAAACCTGCCCAACTTTTGTAAGGAAGCTGTAAGGAATGAGCCTGCCAAATTTCAGCCTTCTACCTACACGGGAAGTTGGAGAATTAGTGATGAGTCAGTGAGTGAGTGAGTGAGTGAGTGAGTGAGTGAGTCAGTGAGTCAGTGAGGGCTTTGCCTTTTATTAGTATAGATTAAAATGAGCTTATCGATTTCTGAAATAAAGTGAATTTTTATAATAAAAACACATCATTACAATTAATTTATATGGAAAACATTTTTAAGTGTTACTTGCCCTCAAAAATTACCCACATTTATTTTCAAATAATACCAAACTACGTGGAAATTGACAAATTACATTAGAATTATTTGTCATTAAAACAAACCCCAATAAGGTACTGCCCTGAATAAAATATTTAAAGAGTGTGGTCCCCGGCCGGGACGCCATGAAGGACCAGAGGAGGGCATGTGCCTCCTCCAGACCGAGAGGGGGCGTCCGTCCTGGTTATGCAGGAGGCCTCGGGTAGGGGGCTTGGAAGCCCAGCCCTGTAGGGACCCGTGGCCACCGCCAGGCGGCGCCCCGTGCCTTATCATCCCGGGAGCGCGGCACTTCCGCCACACCAGGAAGTGCCGGGGGGAAGACGACAGGGGACACCCGGACGGCTTCCGGGTGCGCAGCCGGCACTTCTGCCACACAGGGGTGTGGCCAACGCTAATTGCCGGGAAGCAGCTGGAGCCCATCCGGGTTCCTATAAGAGGGGCCGCCTCCCTCCAGTCATTGGTGGATGTCGGGAGGTAGCGAGACAGAGCTGAGGAAAGGACTGGAGGCGGCCAGAAGAAAGGCACAAAGACTGTGAGCCCTGGACTTTGGGGAATCGGTGCAAGAGGCACTGGGGTTTCTGCACGTGACATATTTGTAAATAGACCTTGTAAATAAACGTGTGTGGTGAATTTAAGATGTCCGTCTGTCTGTGTCCGGGGCCAAGTTCACAAGAGCTTTACCTAAACTTTATAACTCATAGTTTTGCACTTAAAGGAATGCAATTTTTTGGGCTTTTCCAACTAGTTCACAATCTATTTTGGATCCATGATGTCCAGAATAATGTAAGAAGACATGTGATCAACACGTATGACTAGATGAACCACAGCACATAAACACACTGACCTTATTGTAGCCTGCAGATCAGTCCCACCCCCTTCAGCAGACTACAGTCATGACAGTATATGAACGAAGTGGCATCAACTGTGTTAATAATGAAGACTGTGATGGCACATCACCAACATCCAGACCCGCCCCTAAATCTGCAACAATATATGCTTGTGCTGCAGTGAGGTATACTGTGGAGAAGATCAGGTGTAAGCACTAGAGAGGTACATTTGAAAATCGTCTCAGATTCTTTTTATAAACAAATTTTCATAAAGTAGTTGCTCCTAAAATGGGGGGAACTTGTATTTAAATAATTGTCTGAGAAAAACATATCCCATTTGTTTTCTGGTTAAATATTGTAGTAAATAATGTTTCTAGCAAAATCTATTGGAGTAAAAGCAGCCATTTGTGAAAATATAGTGAATTAAAAGTGAAAGTAGACAGAGAATTTTATAATCGATTAAAGTAGAAGTAGTGAGGAAGGCAGGCTCTATTGTAGGAATGGAGCTGGACAGTTTGACATCTGTGGCAGAGCGATGGGTGCTGAGCAGGCTCCTGTCAATCATGGAGAATCCACTTCATTACTACAGAACACCCATAATTAATGAAGTCATAATGGCTGTATATGTGGAATTTCAGATAATTACATACATTTTCTGTGTATTATTTAAAAGGTAATTATATTTTTTAGAATTATTATACTGGAGAATTAATTAAATTATCAGAAAACAATATAAGCTAAGACAGTTGATTCAATTAACTACCAAAATATAAACACATCCACTGGCACACTACAAGATCCCAATAAATGTGAAATGTAGAATTTTTACAAGTTCCAAATTTGAACATGAACTTTAAGGTTAGGCAATGTAGTTGATAGAAATTTCTTTTAGTGTTATATGTGTGAACATAGCAATAATAAATAAATAACATTAATGGCAGGGTCTACAATATATGACACAATTAGAATATTATATACTGCAGTAAATACACCTTAATAAAAGGGTACGTGTCTGTGTGTCTGTCTATGTGTCTATCTGGTTGCTATATGTCTGTAATTGCAAAAGACGGCACATCACAAACATGTTTAGTAATACAATGCATTGTTAATTGTCATTCCAAAAGATAGCACATCACAAATATAAACACTGCTTTACGAATACCACACTAAATGACATGTAACAGAGACATATGTATTGCATTTTTCATTCCAAAAGATGGAGCATCATAATCATTAACAACTCTTTTATGAATCCCATACTAAATGGCATATAACAGAGAATATGTATTGCATGGGACACTGCAAACACTAATGTTGAGGTCTGTTGATTACTAGGATTTCAACCAGTCGTTGATGGGTAGCACAGCTAGTCTGATAAATATTCATACAAGTATTTCAGCCCTATTCAAACTAGGATCACATGTTTAACTCCATTCGAGAGTTGCGGTTGAATACGAATGTACACTAAATCTAGAATTCAGAAAATGGAGTAATCTAGGAAAATTTGAAAACAGTGTTTGCAAATATCATTGAATGCTTTATTTGCACCCACCCCAGACAGTGTATATCCACAACAGCTAAAAAAAACTGTAAGAGTCAAATCTTTTAAGTTATATAATAGTAAACTTACTTTAGGTTTCCTTAGTTTGAATAGATTGTAGCTTTCATGTAGGTAATGGAAGATTTTGTTTACCCCCCAATTAGTTAATTTAACGGAATGTTCTTAATGCTCTGCTATATTTCTGTATTTAGACAATAGAGTAATCTTAGATTAAAGTTAGACAGCTAGAAAGAAACTTGAACTGCTAGACAGAAATGCATTAAAGGCATTTAGTTTTCTGACCGTGGTGTACGTATGCATGTATGTCAAATGTAGGTCCTAGTGTATGTAATAACAGACAGAAATTTTAAGAAATGTAACCTAGTCACTTAAGCCAGGCATGTCAAACATGCGGCCCCCGGGCCGCATGCAGCCCGCAACAGAAATCTGTGCGGCCCGCGTGACAGATCCTAGTTAGCACTAAACTTGTAGGCCTACAAAATGATTACTATCTTTTGTGATTGAATCCTTCTGCATCTTCGGCGTTACTTATTGACTTTTCTTACTTCTGCCTTCTGACAAAAGCACGTTTTCCTACGGCATTACGGTACCGGAAACGTCATCTGCTAGTATAGTTGTAGCCGCTAAGTCGCAACTAGGCTAGGCTGCGGTCTCGGCCCACTACCAGGCCGCAAGAGAACAGCCAGCAACGGAGACTCACTCAGTAAAGGGCTACAGCAAAAAGGCTGCCCCCTTCACTGAGGACACTTTTCAGAACGCTAGACGGGCGGGGCTTTGCAGCGGTGCAGAAAGAGGAGAGAGACCGCGGTGAGAGAGTATTACAACAAAGTATTTTTATGTTTCTGACAGTTTCCCCATATGACACGAGTCCACAGAAATCTCGTTACTACGAAGTACAGTACATTCAGCAGCAGATACTTTCATTACAACGAAGTGACCATGAAATGCTTGAATGAATCATCCACAGAGCAGTTAGTTCTGTGGTCACAGCTCAGTGGTGGACATTTGCACAACGATCCCCAAACAGAAAAACTGTTTGAAAAAAATGTTCTTTCTGTTTGAAAAAAATGTTCTTCGAACATTCCTCGTACGTTTTTTTTGCTGTTTTTGTTTTGTGTGGTTTTAAGTGATACCTTTTCCTTATTGCTCGTCAACATTTGAAAAACATCCATTGGAATTTAACTCATTGTCACCCTTCTATAGAAACAGCATACTTGCTATATGCAAAAAAGAAGAAAAATCTCGGGTTGCAAACGTATGCGAACTGCTGCATTTGAAGATGCCGAAAAAGCCGTTTTTATGTGATTGCAATGATGCTTATTCAAGAAACATTCCAACTAATGCAAAACTCTTTCAAGAAAATATGAGGTTTTTAAACTCTCTTGGGACCCAGACAAACAATCTCACACGTGGCAATAGCGCTTCGGGATGCGCTTCAGCGTGTTGTTCCCGTTGGGTGGGGTGGATCCCAGATCCCAAAAGAGTTCAGAAACCTCACAATATGAAGAAGAACAAAATGATAACTGTGCTGACCACAACATGCTTCCACGTTCAGATAATGTTCGCGTTGAATTCCTCCTGCCCAATTGCACGGCAGTGCTTCAGCCATTGGATTTGGGCATCATTCGCACCCTGAAAATGTATTATCGCAAGGAAATGCTGAGAAAAATTCTCGTCAGCATAACTTGTAGACAGGAGAAGATTAAACTAACACGAAAGAAGCTATTGAAGCTGCTTCAATTTCCAACATCCTATCTTTGTGATGCACGTTTTCTGCAGTGACAGCAACCAAAACGAGATTACGGAGTAGACTGAAAATAAGCAACACACTTCGCGTGTCACTGTCTTCCATCCTCCCCAGATGGGATTGTCTGGTTACAGGAAAACAAGCTCAGGGCTCTTACTGATTCTGCATTATGGTAAGCTGTATAATTTCTATTACTAAATTATAACTTAATAATAATAGAAATGTAATGTAAATTGTGTATAAAAGTGCCCTACGAACTCGCGCATAATCACCCCACAAACTCCAACCTCCAACAACCCATCCATCCCTGGAAAAATTTGCTTCCTGTAAAGCGGTCCTTGGTGTCAAAAAGGTTGCAGACCACTGGGCTACACTACTGGCTGGGCTGCTGAAACTGGCCACTGGGCAGAACTGACCATCACGAGTAGTAATAGCTCGCATATTTTCACATTTTTTTGTTCTAGTTTTATGTATTTTTGTAACGAACAGTTAGTGCAGACTACAGCTGAAGATCTGAAGTGGACGTGAGAAGTTGGTGTGTTATTTATTAACAGATTTTTGTGATTTTGAGTTTGTATAATTAGTGTAGGTCAGGGGGCTTTTTGCATATCGGCTTATTTTACAATATTAACTTTGAAGTAAACTTAGTAAAGTAAAATTAGATTTTTGGAGGATTTGTTTTCTAACATGTATTACTGAGCAATGAATTCAGTGAGTGTTTTCGCGATTTCAGTTCACACAAACAGGACTTTGCGCTGTTCTCTTACAACGTTGAGAATATCCAAATGGAATTGATTGAACTGCAGTCAGATTCTATTCTGATGGCAAAATACAACGAAGTTGGTGTGCCATGCTTGTATGCTTACCTGCCACCCTCGCATGTGCAGATCCATAAGTTGGCATCAAGAGTACTGTCTATGTTTGGAGGCACTTACCTTTGTGAGCAATTGTTTTCATTAATGAAAGCTACCAAAACTCCACATCGCTCAACACTTACTGCCGAGCACCTTTCATCCCTCATAAAAGTTGCAGTTGCTCAAGATTTCAAGCCTGTTATTGACGAACTGGTTACTAACAAGAGATGCCAAGTGTTGGGACAAAAGAAATAAATCTCACACTGTAAGACTCCTATATAAGCAATGAATATAATATAATGAATATAATAATATAAGGACTTAGCTAAGAGGCTAAGACTCTAATTGTATGCTGTTGTACGGAGATTGTATGGAAATAAATAGCTTTTCTTTAAACTCTAAACTTTAAGTGTTACATTTTTTAAAGTTTTCAGTATTGGAAAGAAAGCTACAGTAACTTTGTATAATAGTATGATAGTATTTGTTACAGTGCGGCCCGCTGACACACGTATGGCAGTCGAAGCGGCCCACCAATGGTAGTGAGTTTGACATGCCTGACTTAAGCCTTAAATGGAACATTGCAGACAAGAATTGTGTGTGTGTGTGTGTGTGTGTGTATTATCAGCTTTGTTCTTTATTTTTTGTGTTAACTTCTTTGAATGTCACTAAAACTTTTTAAGCGTACACACTTGGACTGTGGAGTTTTTTCTGTACAATGAATGTTATTAACTACTGGAAATCCTTTCTGGTAGTTGTATTTTATACTATTGAAACCCCCGATAAGTGTAGCTACACAATGCATTACAATCAAAACAAAAGAAGGCTAATGTAGTTAAACTTAAAAATTGGCATATGAAGCATCACCAAATATTTTTGTTTACTTAACAAATTTACAGCATTTTGCTTGTGCAAAAAAGCTTAATAATTAACAGCAAAAATAATATATTATTGCTCTACATATACTGTATGATAATGGATATTTTGATGTATTACAGCAATATTTTAAATCTTAATATTTTAAATATCTCAATTACTGGTTGACAGCCATAACCAAAACATAAGTGCTCATCTCACAAGAACACATCCAGTATTACATTTAGATGATACGTGCATGTGTATGATACGTAGCATAGGCATAATTGAACTGCATTATTTAATATTATTTAATCTGGCCTCCTTGGCAATTCACATACCTAGAAATCACCACTTAAAGCCCCTGAAATGGAACTGCATCAACCTAAGCTCATACTCAATCTGGAAAAACAAACAGCAGTGGTGTTTCTCTTTAAATTAATGCTGCCATTTGTTCAGGCATCATAATGCTCTTCTCTCTTAAGCTGTATTAGTAAGGTCTGGCCAACATATTCTCAGTGTTGCTGTGGGGTCCCATGTCTTGACTCAAAGTAACCATTTATCTTTCAGCTTTGGACGTTTGTAAAAGAATTTTGCTGCAAACATTAGTCAGTATTGAATGTGTTTAACAAACCTTCTTTGCAGTAGTGTTCAAATATTTCATCAGGTATTCTGTATCTTGGTCTTTTCTGGAGCCAATTCTGAGTGATAGAGTCACTGACTATGTGTCTACACACAGCAAAATATCCTCCTCAAAACTTAAGTATCCATTTTTATTTGCAGTTCAAAGTGTGTGCCCTAAAATTTAAAATTTCAAAAGTCTCATACTCAGTGTCTGGATTTTTAGAAGCTGCTAACCCAGGGGTTTAACACCCTGGAGAGGGACAAAACATTTCTAATTTGTTTTGATAAGGAAAATTGTTGAAAACAACTTCAAGTGAAGTCTGAGCTAATATAGGAAAAGACTGCAGATGAAATCGGTTTGCAGCTCGCCAGAATGCCAATGTTGCAAGGAGGAGAATGTGGCAGTAATATATAACTCTGTACTATCACTGTGAACCTCTCTTTTTATCATATAAAACTTTGCTCCTTGAAAAATTGTTTCACTAGGAGATTAAAAATTTTAAAAAAAATCTTAATTTTATATATTATAATTAACAGTATACAAAGTCTTAAGAAACTTAACTTGGATAACAATATTACAGTATAATATCAAATTTAAACACTGAGCAGTATAAAAATAGCAAATAAACAGACTGCCACAGATTACAGCCCACCTAAAACGCATGACTTTGGACTGCTGGAGGAAACCAGAGCATTCAAAGAAAATCCAGATTATCTCAAATGTCAAATGTCTAATAGGTATATATGGTGTAAGCAAAGTAAGTAATAGTTTTGATAAGAATTCAGTATTTGAAAGGAAGCCAGTATATTTTTTAAACAGAAGATTACAGTAAAACGTAAAGTGAAACTGAAAATTAACATCATTTTTTTTAAAGTAAAGCAAGAATGTTTGATTTCATTCATCCAAACACCAGAAAGACACCAGGCACATGCACGCTTCTCAAAGTAACAGGTGCCACATCATTTCATAAGTGATGAGCCCTGTATTTTGCAAATTTAAATATACAAAAGTATTTGTTAACGTGGTCTCAGTAATTAACATTAATCATTCTGTAATTAACATTAATCATTTCATCACTCATTTTATTTAGCATTTAGCCCATGAGCATTTTTCATTTCACTACAACTAGGTGGCCAGTTTATTAGAAATACTACTTGGTGCATATGGATATACTTCTTTCAAGAGAGCAACACAGCACCACATATCAACAAGCTATAGACTCATGTTTTGCTTTTGGATTAAGTATTTTTGGCTAAAACATCAGCACAGCTGCATCCTCCTCTCTCCACCAGAATGAATAAGGAAAACATGTACATCTTCAGCCAATCTCCCTTTCTTTTAAAAAGCAGACAAGTAAAGACAGCTCAGCTCATACAAATAATTTCAGTATTACTAGTTTTTCAGATATAACTAATTTCCATTCATTAGATCAAGATAATATATGCATCATATCTCAATTCGCTACATAATATTTTTCAATAATCTTATGCACTGCTATGGAGTTTGTATTTTACATGCTTTTAATCATAGTTTGTTTTCCAAATTTCTGTTTTAAAAGGGGCTTGGGCTTGAGTAAATTTTTTACTGCTGAGGCCACATTTAACTGATACTGAATGGAGAAAACAGCTAATTTTAGCTTTACTCTTTATGTAAGAGTGCATATCAGATTTGCTAATCTGTACTAAAAATACCAAGGTAATCTGTTGCCCAATGACCCTGAAGTGATAAAATAGTACCAAAAATATCTAAAACATATGAACACACATCATAAAAAATATGTCAGGAAAAAACTCTGAATGGAATGGAATGGAATGCCAGAACAACACAGACCACACTCAAGTGTTCCCATATTCACACACAGTGGTAGAGCAGTTAAGAGCTGGTCAATAACTTAACAATCCATGGTTTGAAACCTCACAAAGACTAATAATCAAACAAAGGTGCGTGTACTTCAACATTACTGTCCAAATGCTGTGAAAACTCAATATCACCAGTGTGTCACAATGTTTATGCATTATTCCTTAGAATAAAAGTATTTGCTGTTAGATACATAAATCATTACCCTTTTAGAATTCCAGATTCAAGTTGGTGGCACTAATATGGAAATCAACTGCTATGTGTAATTCTAAATAAACTTTAGAAAATAGAACCAATAACCTTGTAAATTTTTCTCTAAACTGATGCATGTGTGTTTTAGGTTTCAGGGTAGTTATCATCTATTTTTAAAAATTAACTATTAAAACTGTCAGCAAAACTGAAAATATTTAAATCATGAAGACACTTTAAAAACAAAGAAAGGGAAATCCCATGTGCAAACATTTCCGAAATGAAATGAATACTGCCTCAGTTTACAGGCTCTGTCTCATAAACACAGCTTCACTTTGTCTCAATGAAAGAAGCTACTTATTCAGTTTTGGAACTGGTTTTATAAAGAAGGAATACATCTGAAAAAAAAATTACATGACAAAAAGTTTTTGTGGTCTTAAAAAATAATTTGTTATTTTTTTCTTCATTAAACACCATAAACTGCATAAAGATGAAATGATAAACATCTGCTGTGCCATAAAAAGCAAAAGAAATAAAAGGAAAAGCATTTTAAAAGTAAAATCATTTAATGTAACAAAATACTCCAAAGCATTTACAGTATATATGATGGCAAGAGCTATATCATCATTAAGAGTTTCACTATATTCTGTACCCATGACAATAAATTTCAGTTTAAGCCACATTTACTGCATGGTGGCGTTATATTCATTGTCTCTGTTAATTTGGTTTTCAAAAATTAGTATTGTGGTACTATCACTTGTCTGCAGAGAACAGGCAAGTATATTTTCATTATACTATGAATGTGAATATATTACAATAAATTCAAACTAACATTGTAGTTTCATTGCAAAGTATCAGCTATAACTGGTACTGGGTATACAAATAATTGTCCACAGTGTAAAATGTGTGTTCTACTATACTACCACCTCTTCTGCTCCCTTCATTACAACAGGAGTAAACATATTTATATCAGTAAGAATACCAACAAACAGTTTTTATTTCACTATGCTAACCACAGAATCAAGTCTGGTTAACAAAGACCATTTAAAATAGAACTCAGAGTGACTGGCACAAAAACCCACTGGTCCAATGGGTTGAAGTAATGCTTCTCCATAAAGACGCAAATTAAGGCATAATAAAAATTGCCTTCCATGTCTTTAGTATATAGATAGTAGTTTACTAGTATAGTTAATTAATTTTTTTGACTACATACCCATATGGTTTTTGTGTGTAGATTGTATCACTTTAAAAGGTGTAGTAGAGGCATGTGAATCTGAAGGCCTTAATGTTTTAATGTCATAGCGGCATAAACTAAACTAAACTAAACTCATGTGTGAAATGTTCATAGTGTGAATCAATCAGGTTGTGAGATTCCAGTCAGTGCATTTATTTGGTGACTTAATTTGTGAGCATAATGATTAAAAGTAATCTCCAAAGTAAAGAAAGGCAGAAACTAATTGTCAAAAGAAGCTTAAAGAAAGCATGAGGTGCTTTACTAAACATTGTGTATTATTTTAAACAACATAACAATGGAAACAAAACTAAATAAAGTATAACTTTTACCATTTTTATATACTGAAAAAAGAGCAAATTTCGCAGAGGAAGTTCTTTGGACTTAAAAATAAAAAATAAATAGAAGTGAATGGGTGCGGCCATGTCCTTTATTATTACCATTATAATGCCACCGCATAGCAACATGAGAATGTTACTTGCGTTTTATGGTGGCAATGCAATGCATTTGGAAATAAATCAGATGTCATAAAAAAGTGAATAAACAAGATAAGGGTAAAAATTCAAAAAATATAAACATAACAAAATCATGACATTTGGAAAAAAGAAGAAAACAGACAACAATAAGCACAAGCAAAATAAATGTTTCATATATTCATATATATTTTCTGTTAACAATCATATTACTTAGGAAACTAAACATTTTTATGATAGAAATCGTTACCATAAGTGCCAAATCTTTTTTTTTTTTTTTGTACTTTCTTTGATATGCTACAGAAGACAATCCAAATCATGTTAATATAAGTAACGTTCAACCAACACTGTCAGTCATCAGTCATCATCCAACCCGCTATATTCTAACACAGGGTCACGGGGGTCTGCTGGAGCCAATCCCAACCAACACAGGGCACAAGGAAGGAACAAACCCACCACAGGGCACACACACACACACACACACACACACACACACACACACACACACACACATCCACACACTAGGGACAATCTAGGATCGCCAATGGACCTAACCTGTATGTCTTTGGACTGTGGGAAATGCACACAGACACGGAGAGAACATGCAAACTCCACGCAGGGAGGATCCGGGAAGCGAACCCAGGTCTTCTTACTGCGAGGCAGCAGCGCTACCACTGTGCCACCGTGCCACCCACCAACAAAGTTCATATTAAATATTTCAGGAAATCATGACTTTCTCATCCATCCATCCATTTTCCAAACCAGCTTATCCTGAGCAGGGTCACAGGGAAGCTCAAACCTGTCCCAGTAAGCATCAGGTGCAAGGCAGGAACAATCTTTAGAGAGGGTGCCAGTCCATAGTAATATCTAATTACTAATTACTTTAGTACACAAACACACACAACATACTTTGTAAATATTATTAAGATTTTTAAATATTAAAACTAATAGAACAATCACATGATAAATACTGGAATGATGACAAACTCAGCGTTAAAAGAAAAAAAAAAAAAGTACATACTAGTGTATAAAAGAATTCTAGAAAAATATATCTTCTATCTTCAGAACCAAGTTTATAAAGCCTGATTTTGGACATTCAGTTCAGTTATTATAAGCTATTTAAAACTATCTGATCCACTTTTTAAAATAAAATATAAGAATGACTGAGATATTTGTAAAAGAGGTCTTAGTAATTTAAGTGTTTGTATAAACTAATAATTGGAAACAATTAGGTTAAACACTAACTGATTAAAAAAATGATGTCTGTGACATGGGGAATTTAACCATGTATGAATGAATATTGGAGTATGAATGAGAGATTAATGCACTGTAATGGCATGACATCTTACAGTGTATCTTGAGTTGCTTCACATGCAAGTGTAACAAGTGACAGGTTGATGAACTATAATAATGTTCTAAAGTAATCATTAGAGGAAAACTCTTTTAAAGACAAGTACATTTTAAGTTATTCTTAATTTTTTAACATTCAGAAATAATCAAGAGCAGAGGGAAGATGTAACTTCCAAAGAGAGCAGGCACTTTTCTCAGTCTTCTTCTTTTTATAGCCGTGTTGTTCATCTACTTTTGGAGAATTACCTTGGTAATTTAAGATTTTCAATAAGGGAAAAAATCTGTCTGGTAATATTTGTCAGTGTATAAAACCTTCTGAATATAATAATATATATATATCAGTTTGTTTGCCCAGTTAATTTCATACAAGGGATGCTATTGGCGGATGGCTTAGAAGCTACCCAATCAGAGTATGTATTACGTATTAACTAAAACTCCTCAATGATATACGATATGCTTCCTGCGCGGTGCTCGATTGTTTGCTTTTCTATGTCTCTCTCACTCTCTCTGCCTGACAGAGGGGGTTTGAGCACAGGGGTTGTTTGCACAGAGGCTGTTTGCCTAGAGGATACGGACGCTCCTCTAAAAAATGCCACTTTATCGCGGTGCTTCGGCATACTTAAAAGCACAAAAGCACATATTGATTTTTTGATTGTTTGCTTTTCTTAGCGAGCGCTCTCTCTCTCTCTCTCTCTGAAATTCTCTGCTCCTGACGCGCGTACTCCTTTGAAGAGAATATATATTTGCATTCTTTTAATTGTGAGAAAGAACTGTCATCTCTGTCTTGTCATGGAGCACAGTTTAAACTTTTGACTAAAGGGTGTTATTTCATGTCTAGAGGGCTCTAATAATGTTAACAGTGTGGGAGAGTATATAAGGGCTTAAAATATATAAAAATAACCATACAAACATATGGTTTCTACTTCGCGGATTTTCATCTATCGCGGGGGGTTCTGGAACGCAACCCCCACGATCGAGGAGGGATTACTGTAGTAGTATAAATTCATACTATGCCATACACTACCAGTAATAGCAGTCTACATACGCATGCATGCATGCATGCATGCATGCAAGTATGGTGTGCAATTTACTACACCAGGGGTCCTCAAGCTCAGTAACAGAGGCTCACAGTACCTGCAGATTTTTGTTTCAACACAATTAGAGCTTCTGAAGCAATTATGCACTATTATTGTATTTCATTCTAACTACCTTGCTTTTAACATTCCTGATCTGTAATTGCTTCTTTCAGTCTTATACAGCTGCTTTTGTTGTGCTTAATTGATTCTTGTCTTCCAGCTTCCAATTAACAATGAGAAGCAAATGACAAAGGAACTAATGGTCGTCTTTCTAACACATTGTTTCTTAAGTTCATTCCTGGTTGTCTACTGCAGCTGCAGGTTTTTCCATAACCAATTTCTGCCCCTAATTAGACTCTGACCTTAACTATGTGAGCAGTTATATACAAGTTTCTATGTTTGGGTGTCAATTTACAAATTACAAAATTGCTACATTTTAAGTGGAATTTAGAAAGTATTTATGTGGTTTGCTTCGGAATTATTAGTGCTTATTATTTTGTTTTTTAGATATTCATCATCATCACCACAATTTTCATTCTGATTTACCTGGTGTTTTTTTCTCTGAGGTTCTACATTTTATTGCTCGCGCTAGCATCTTGTCATTGTTATTTTACAATTAAAGATGCAAACTTTACAGCGTATGAAAATATGGGAAAAAATACAAAGATTTCTAAATTTCCTATAAATGTACATCATGCACTTTGGACTTTCTGAATGCAGAATAATAGAAGGATAAAGGACCCTATAATGAAACGATTAGATCACTTAGAGGTAAAACAAGTCACTAATAGTAAAAATAGTTGAAACAAAAACCTTCAGGCACAGTGGTTCCCCAGGATTGACTAAAGAAAATATGGTCTACCTTTGCCCCGTTTAAAATTTTGTGTGCTCATTGTAAAGTATTTGGATTAAAAAATATTTGGAAGGGAATGTAAGAGGAAAAACACTGAAGGGTTAAACACTACTAGGCTGCCTGATATTAAAATGTACTATCATCATGGCCAAGTGGGCTCTTTCAAACACCTTCCCTTTTATCAATACATATCAGTTTAACACTAGAATTACCAGAGCTTACGAAAAAACTCGTAAATCCGTCCCACCTTAAATCGCTTCTTAAAACCATTCTCACCTCTCCGCCAGTGTCTTTTGTTAATCTAAATGTGCTGATAAAAGAAAAGCTGCAAGTAGCCGGCTATTCCATCCCCCCACCAACTTACGGCTCATGCCTTGATTGATTTTCTGGGAGTGAAGTGGAGTTTTAGAGTGGAAATAATAGATAGTTGTTTGGAACACACGCATTTCATGTCTGTTTCGTTTCTACAGTAATCTGTGTAAACACATTGTTAAAACAGAAAAGTTTTTTATATTCTAGTAGTAGATGACAAAATGTAGGCATAAACTATATAATGTATGAAGCCTGAAGTCCAAATATCAAACAAAAACTTTCACAGAAGGTACAAATCTAACACAACAATTGCTCTTTTATTCAAAAATATAACTGCAGAAACAAAAAGCCGCCTTAACATGCGACATTAACACCTGTTTATTATGACTGCCTCTGTGGCACAATAGAATCAGCTGCCGACTGGGAATCAAAAGGTCGTGAGTTTGATCCTGCACACTCCGTTTTGAGAAGTAAACTGCTCTTAGTCTTACTATTTTAGAATAAAAACATACATTTGATTTCAGTCTGTAACAGCTGCTGTAATTTATGATACTTGTAAAGGTTGGCTTTGTTTTTTTTTTTTAGTCAGTTTTATTATCTCGGCCGCGTTCACAAGCCCAAACACACCTCATCCCCGCATCTGACACTGCTGTTTTCACATAGACGCGCTGTAACAGAGGTAAACTCAGCTCCCTTCTACATCGGAGCAAGAATGCACATACCATTGCTTGCATACTAAAGTGTCAGCAGGCACTTTTCGTAGCATTACACACATTTTTGAGCATGCCCTTTGCACACTACTTGTGACTTTAGGCTTTAGGAAGTAAGTAAATAAATAAAGGCAAATCGTGTCATAAAATGATTTCTTCAAAACTTTAAATAATACTGCATTTCTCTCTATGCTGTGGTTTCTATTATACACCTGAAAGAAAGAGACAATATATGTGAAAACATCATCGCACAAATGCAATATTATTTGAAAACGAACAGCGTCCGATCAGCTGTAAAAGTATGGCATTTCTAAATGTTTGCTTTTTTTCAGTCTGATTCTCTCAGTCAGACTGTATATTTGTCTCTTATTCAGTGCACGCAAGAACATGCAGGTGGCTAGATGCTGTGTGCTACAACATGCTGGCGGTGATCAACGCACATTTTAAAAAAAGGAGACAAATATATGTGACGTTTTGAAGAAATCATTTTATGACACGATTTGCCTTTATTTATTTACTTACTTCCTAAAGCCTAAAGTCACAAGTAGTGTGCAAAGGGCATGCTCAAAAATGTGTGTAATGCTACGAAAAGTGCCTGCTGACACTTTAGTATGCAAGCAATGGTATGTGCATTCTTGCTCCGATGTAGAAGGGAGCTGAGTTTACCTCTGTTACAGCGCGTCTATGTGAAAACAGCAGTGTCAGATGCGGGGATGAGGTGTGTTTGGGCTTGTGAACGCGGCCGAGATAATAAAACTGACTAAAAAAAAAAAACAAAGCCAACCTTTACAAGTATCATAAATTACAGCAGCTGTTACAGACTGAAATCAAATGTATGTTTTTATTCTAAAATAGTAAGACTAAGAGCAGTTTACTTCTCAAAACGGAGTGTGCAGGATCGAACTCACGACCTTTTGATTCCCAGTCGGCAGCTGATTCTATTGTGCCACAGAGGCAGTCATAATAAACAGGTGTTAATGTCGCATGTTAAGGCGGCTTTTTGTTTCTGCAGTTATATTTTTGAATAAAAGAGCAATTGTTGTGTTAGATTTGTACCTTCTGTGAAAGTATTTGTTTGATATTTAGACTTCAGGCTTCATACATTATATAGTTTATGCCTACATTTTGTCATCTACTACTAGAATATAAAAAACTTTTCTGTTTTAACAATGTGTTTACACAGATTACTGTAGAAACGGAACAGACATGAAATGCGTGTGTTCCAAACAACGATCTATTATTTCCACTCTAAAACTCCACTTCACTCCCAGAAAATCAATCAAGGCATGAGCTGGGAGAAGTTTGTGCACGTTCTAAGTCGGTGGGGGGATGGAATAGCTGGCTACTTGCAGCTTTTCTTTTATCAGCACGTTTAGATTAACAAAAGACGCTGCCGGAGAGGTGAGAACGGTTTTAAGAAGCGATTTAAGGTGGGACGGATTTACAAGTTTTTTCGTAGGCTCTCGTAATTCTAGTGTTAAATACATAGGGGTAAACATCACAAGTAAACATAAAGCTATTTTTCAATAACATTTTGCTGTCTGCATGGAAAAACCTTATCAAGACATGCACAGCTGGTCTACCCTCCATCTCACTTTAGCAGGTAGAATTAACACTGTCAAGATGAATATCCTTTCTCAACTTCTTTTGCTATTTCAAAGCATCGCCATATACATTAACAAATCATTTCTAAGAAATTCGATTTAATCATAACCTCATTTATTTGGAACTCAAAACAACCACGTTTCCAAAGGGCAATGACCTAAAGCAGAAGGTGGCATGGCTCTACCTAACTTTCAGTTTTATCACTGGGTGGCAAATACTGTATACAAGCTATAAAAACCTGGACATTGACACAAACAGATAAACACACACAGGCTTGTTCTGCAACAGAAATGAAATCTTGCAGTATTTCATTGTATTCCTTGCTTTGTGCCCCAGTATATAGAAGTTATCATCAATATACTAACAAACCAATTGTCCTTCATTCATTCAGAATATGGAACCAATATGGAACCCATGTAGGTAAGTACTTCAAGACAGAGATGCTTTTATCTGTGGTATCTCTACACGATAACCACCTTTTTCCACCTTCTCAAATATACACATTTTTTAACGTTTGGAAAACTAATGGGATTAAATCACTTAGAGATTTGTACATAGATAATGTCTTTGCACCCTGCAAACAAATACACTCCAAATTTAGCTTCCAATCAACACAATTTTTCCACTATTTCCAAATTAGAAACTTTGCTAAACAAAATCTGCCCAATTTTCCTCCCCTTCCACTGATTTTTTTCCAGAAGAAATATTGCTCAGTCTTGACGACTCAGGCAGCATTTCTATAATATACAAAACATTTTAAGGTCCCTTCCTTTTAAAAATCCTAGAGTACAGTGAGAAATGGATCTGTTACTCAACATTTCAGAAAAGGAGTGTAAGGCAGTGCAAAGCATACAATTATTCAACTTAAAATCTTTTATCAAACACATCTATCTTGTTTAAAATTGTTCGAAATGTTTCAAAGGCAAAACCTGCAAATGTTGCAATCAAGCTCATTGGGCCATATGTTTTAGCCATGCACCAAATTAACATAATTCTGGGCCAAAATCTTTAAATTCCTATAAGACAGCTTTGGTGTCACAATCACTCCTAATCCATTTAAAGCTGTGTTTGGTGTACTCCCAGATAGGCTTAAAGGGGAGAAGGACAACCAAACTGTAATTGCCTTTACTTCACAATTAGCTCTGGAAGAATCCTAGCCCACCTCTTTTAAGTCAGTAGGTAACTGATGTTATATACTACTTGAAACTGGAAAACATTTAATTTTCACTTAGAGGATCTGTTCAAAACTGTTTAAAAACCTTGCACATACAATATAAAAGCTTTTAAATTGGGGAAAATGATTCTCTGCCTTCTTTTCTACTCTGGCTGTTGGACTTCCTCTCTTTCTCATGGGTGGGGGTTGAATTGAATTTAGTTTTGTTAAGTTTGACTAGTTTGTATGGCATGTTAATTGCTTTTAATAAATTCAACAAAAAAAAAGTTAACCAAGTAACTGCTGTGACATGTCCCATAATGGTAACCATAACAATTAACTGACAAAATTTTGGTGCATTCACACAAAGTAAGAAAACTACCTACTGTCATCATCTCATTTATCTCTCTGGATGAAACAAGTCTGCACTTAATTGACTGATTTAGTTGAAACTCTTTCTCTTCAATACAGTTCAACTTTCATTGAGATATCTTGAAGTGGGTATACTGTATGCATTTTTGAAAAATGAAAACCTTTCATGTAAATGCATTGTTGAGTTTACAAAAACACCTGTCTTAAAATTGAGAAATAGTCACACACACACAGAATGGACTCTGAAATTGGCAGGACTTCCTTCTGGAACAATGCCTACATGCAGTGGAACACTGCGTCAGCGTCCCTGATTGGTCAGGAAAACTGTCCCAACATATAAAATTAACAGGAGCCCAGGAGGGGTCTTCTTTTGACGGACTGCCATGTGGAGTAAGGTTAACAGAATGAGCTTGGTGTTATCCTTAGTAAGAATTTCTTGTATTTATTTATATACAGAGTTTCCACTTATTTTTACTTAATTGTGCCTGTGATATTTTTTCACTTTTTTCTTTTAATAACTGTTTTTTCTGTCCTCTTGATTTTTTGTTTATTGTTGTAAATATAGCTTGTGTCATTCATTGCAGAAGGATTGTGTTTGATTGGTTTTTGAACATTTCTTCTAAAGTCTGTGCTATTACTCCTCCACTGGTCTTTTCGATATGTTACAGATTCCTGGAGTTTCAATGTGTGTAAAGATGTCAGTAAACGAAGCATAACAAACACAGGTAAGTAACTCCTAGTACATGAATACTGTAACAGCTTTAAGAATGACTGAGACTGCATTTGCCTTACCCCACTCCTGCCCAATTTTGCAGGCTGTGGCAAGGTGTAATTGAAATACTAAGAAGATGATCAAGTGTTAGCACTAACAGCCTATGTTTGGAAAGTGTCCCAGAGATGTTCTTCAAAACCATGAAAAGTAATAAGCTCAAATTTTGATAAAAAAGTTATTCATAATTTGTGAAATGTCTGTGCTTATTTTGCTTGAAAAATAAATCTTTTAAAAATTAACATGTTTCTAGACTTTTACCCTCCAGATGTCCAACAGTGCATCCATCACTCAGTGAATTAAATATACCGTAGATCCCGGAATACAAGCCGACCCGGTATATTAGCTGATCCCCTTCTCTACCTACTAAATTACATGTATTTGCCGATGACCGGTATTTAAGCCGACCCCCTTCTCCAAGCAAAATTTTCTAAATTTCCTTAAAAGTGTCTCTTCGGGTATATTTATAATGTTTATCGGCGAGAATTTGAGACTGCCGCCATTTTTGATGGAAACCAGGAAGTGATTGTGGAGAAGTTTGGTAAATTGGAACCTTTGTGTTGAAACTATATACGCAAATACGGTACAACGGCGGGTGGATTTCCGGAGACTTGTTATAAATTTGATTAACTTAAATACGCAATACAGTGGACCCTTGACTTACGAACTTAATTCGTTCACAAAGGCTAACCCATAATGCGTTCCGAACCTCCCACTGCAACACTTACTTAACCTTTTCATAATAAAAAACACCAATAATTTTTCAAATGTACTAACCAAAAAGTTATAAAAAGTGCCTAGCCTACTTCAATTAGGCTAGGAGCATGGCGGCGCGCATGGTCGCAGCGGATCAAGGCTCTCCTTTTCAGTGCACTTTTTTGTTGTTCTTGTACTTTTTTTTTTGTCCTTGTTTGTGCACGATTGGTTCGGCGAACATCCGCTACACCATTCAGAACCTTATAGACATCGGTGTCCAGAGCCAGACAT
>JANRMT010027041.1:45508243-45539454 GCA_026402145.1 Polypterus bichir lapradei | reverse complement strand
ATATATATATATATATATATATATATATATATATATATATATATATGCGTGTGTGTGTAAGCCGTATACTGCGGAACACACTCATTTAAAATAAAGATTTTATGCTTTCAAGGAATTAAAAATTCTTAGACTCATACTACTTGATATTTCGAAATCTCAATGACTTCCGTAATAATATTGGATCAATGGAGGTTTCTGAAACTTACAGAGTGATTACTGAGCACCATGACGTCTGTCGATCTAAAAATCTACCTTTTGTAATTATACGCCGTCACGCAACTTTTGGAAACGACTTTCCAAGCCAAGTTTGAAAAAGGTTGTACGTATGTCCACAAACACTACTCGAAGTAAACTCACATGAACGTGAAATACTGGCTAAGACAAGTGACAGAGGTTTTCTTAAAAGTTTAAATTGACTGGGATATCTAGCGGGGTGTATAATCAGAAAAACCTAAAGAATAGACACAGCGAAAGACGCAAGAAATGCATAATAGACTCGAATTATGCAATGTGAAAAGTCGTCTTCACCCTTTATGCTAAACTTTGTAAAACCAGACTTGAAATTATGTATCTTCTTCAGCTGATTCAACTATAATCCATATGAGAAGTGCCTGCTGTCAAAGGACTCACAGTAAAACAAAAATTAAAAACTACAAGTCCCATGAGCCTCTGTGCCATAACCCTCAACAAGAGGGGGTCATAAAATTAAGTCACAAGACCATGGTAGATCAAAACATTAAAATAATGCAGTATAAACACACCAGTAGCTTTATATCGATGTTATTTCTTAACGGGATCAATAAATAGCCAAATAGAATGTGCGTAGGACCCCACCTACACGCCCAACCAAGTCGCGCTGACACTCCTCGCTTTACTCGTTTCATTTTCCATATTTTCCCCTGACTTTTGCTGTCTAAATAGATTTATCCTGGTTAAGGCAAAAAACTTAAAGTGCTAACGGTCAACACTTACCGTACTAGCCATGCTGTGGCATTTAAATCCAGTTTGTGGAAGTTTAATGGGCTTCAGTCCACATTCCCCTTTCAAGACTCTCGTGGGATGGAAAAAAAACCAGCGCAGAGTTCCCTTAGACGTACTAATTTGAATAGATCAGTAAATCCAAAACGCCCTTTGACCCGAACTGCGGCGCAGCGCACTTTAGGGAGCGTGGTGTGCCTCGCGGGCGGACGGAGTGACAATCCGGGGCTGTCGCTACTGGCAGCCGCCTGGTGCTCAAGTTGGCAAGGCTGAGCAAAACCGGAAAGGTCCTGGAGTCTCGCCAGTAGGCAGCCTGCACACCGACTGAAGCAGACAGAGTCACTCCAGCTGTAAGTCACACGCTATTAGCGACTTCGACTTGTAGCAGTGCTGCTGTTTTTTGCACAGTTTTGTGTCAGGAATTTCGTGTCACATAACTACTGATAAAATGAATGCTCACCTTTCACAGTTTCATTTTTAAGAGGCAGTTTTTTGAAATTTTATTACATCAAAATTGACCATTTTTATGATACTGAGTATTCTGAACTAAAGGCAATACGTGAATAGTTGTTCCAAGTCGAATGTTTAACATTTCTCAATGTTTGCATAGCGTTCCATAGTAAACTCGTCCAATCCTAACATTTTCAAACTTCGTAATCCAGTTAAGGATAGATACACAATCGACAATAATTCTTGAGAAGCCAGGCCATTGCAAAGCATACCCACATCCACAGCAGTCACTCGTACTAGTCTAATTTATAATGTGCAACCTAACCAGCCTAACGTTTCGTTGTTAGAAACAAAAGTAGAGAAAGTGTGCAGAATACATATAGGTGGTGACTTGATCCAGGATCTCTGGTGTTTAGAGGCAATGGATACGTACCTCCCAATGGCAATAATAATAGTAATACTGATGATGCAAACCCTCGCAACCCTGTAATTAAATAAACAAGTTTATTATTATAGAATAGTTACAGTATATGCCATTGGTATTTTTATGGTGGTAGAGTGGTTAATACTGCTCCAAACAAAACAAACAACCTTTATATAGCACCTTTTTGATGGTGACCACCATCCCAAGGTACTTTACAGGTATGTGTGGTATCTGTAGTACAACTGTTTATTTTACAGTTTTTATTTTTATAATTGGGACACAGGCAGATTAAAGGAATACTTCACCTGAAAAAGGAATTTTTTTTATATGTTATGTAGTTTGTACTGATGGCAGAGAAAAAAAAATAATGTCATGTTTTTATGCAGAATGGAGAGAAAAACTTGGATATGATAGAGCATATAGTGATAAATGCTGTACAGTTGCAAACATTATGAAAATTGTCCATGGAATAAGAAAACGCATCTCACATTACTTGTTGCCTAGTCCAGATAACCATCATCCAATAATACCCTCAAAACATGAAAAACATATACTTTATTGCTAAAATATTGTTAAATAGATACATACATACAGTACACATCATAAACTGGAAACTTAAGCCTAATGGGATTGCTCTTTTGAATTGAAGGCATAACTCTTAACCAATGAATGAGGGGGAAAGGCAGATGTTCAATTCAAAAGCGCAGTATTATGGGAACTCATTTTCCCGTTTATGATACTGTATGTGCTGATAATTCCTGGAGTATCCATTTAACAATGTTTTATTAAAGAATGCATGTATTTTGTATGTTTTGGGCATATGACTGGATATCTGACGTGTAGATTAGGTGACATAAGTAACTCGAGATTGGATGTTTTTCAGATTGTGTGCTGCTATATAGCATTGGACACCACTGAGTTTTATTACATCATAAACTTTTTTCTCTCCTTTTTGTGTGAAAAGATGAGCATAAAAAATGTTCTACACCATCGCTATAACCAAATGGGGTAAGTAAGATATAAAAAAAAATCATTTTTGAGTGGAGTTTTCCTTTAAGTAATTTACTTAGGGTCACATAGTGAGTTGGAGACAAGAAATACCACTATTCTACACATCCTGAAATTCTATTAAACTCTCACCGCCGGCTGAATCATGTGTTAGTAAGTGTTTGTTTAAGGTCTGTATACCTCCGAAGATAGAGATGACAGGTTTTTAAATTGAAAGCAATCAGAAGATGAGAGTCAAAATAAATAGGCAAGGGTCACAACAGTAAACTCAAAACGCCGTCAAGGCTAAGTACAAATGTAAATCATAGTTTATAAAGCAAAGCTTTGAAGAATAAAAAATCAGAAAAACATAGCATAGAAATAAGAAAATATGAAAATGTTGTGACAATTTGTGCTTTTTTGCAACATTTCATTTCAGATATTGTCAGCTCAAAATTAATCCTGTCCATTAGTGTGTGAGTGAACCTTGCATTGGACTAGTTGGTGTATCCAGAATTGGTGCCTACCTTTTGCCCCATGCTGCTGAGTCTCAGACTACTCTATCTTTAAAATAAGTGGACTCTAAAAATGTATGGATTTTTGTTTAGTATACATGTGTTAACATTCATCTTATAAAGTGCACTAGGGCATAAGTGAGCATCTTAATAGAATTGCAAATTTCTCAAAACATGTTTTCACTTTGTCAATGTGACTTATTGAGTGTAGATTGATGGACAAAAATGGCAAATGCTTCCATTTAAAATTAAATCTGCAACCCACTAAAGTGTGCAGAAAATTAAGGGGTCTGAATACTTTATAAATTCACTGTGTACGGTTAGGTTATTTATTCTAATATTTGTATGTATATAATACACGTATATACATAGTAAGTATCCAGACAGCAAGTAACTATATAACATCATTATAATAAGCACAAATTAACACTAATAGAATAAAAGTAACATGAATGACTTTTTTTTAAACAGAACAGCATTTAGTGTAACCAACTTTAAAATGCAAAACTAGATTTGTTATAAAATTGTACAATTTTGTTTCAAGTAGTCCTATTGTACATTCTTCCAAAAGTCTTTCAATAATTGTAATAGTTCTGTTTTGTGTAATAAACAATCCACATCCCAATGGGCATGAAAATAATAAGAGTAGCAAAGACCAAGAGTTTTACTGGGGAAAACAGAGGCACTGTAATGTCAAAGCATGGGAGTTAATTTTTTAGCAATGTGATAGCAACATTTCAAGTGATAAACTGAAATCAAAGTTGAGGACGAAACTAGATAGAAACTAGAAGCCCTTGCTAAATATTTGTTTGTTTCATAAATAGCTGATGTCACAGTCTCTTTTTGGGCTTTTCCTTGTTGGTCAAAGTTCATACATTTTACCATCCATCCATCCATCCTCTTCCGCTTATCCGGGGTTGGGTCGCGGAGGCAGCAGCTTAAGCAGAGAGGCCCAGACTTCCCTCTCCCCGGCCACTTCTTCCAGCTCTTCCGGGAGAATCCCAAGGCGTTCCCAGGCCACCCGGGAGACATAGTCCCTCCAGCGTGTCCTGGTTCTTCCCCGGGGCCTCCTCCCGGTTGGACGTGCCCGGAACACCTCACCAGGGAGGCGTCCAGGAGGCATCCTGATCAGATGCCCGAGCCACCTCATCTAACTTCTCTCGATGCGGAGGAGTAGCGGCTCTACTCTGAGCCCCTCCCGGATGACTGAGCTTCTCATCCTATCTTTAAGGGAAAGCCCAGACATCCTGCGGAGGAAACTCATTTCAGCCGCTTGTATTCGCGATCTCGTTCTTTCGGTCACTACCCATAGCTCATGACCATAGGTGAGGGTAGGAACGTAGATCGACTGGTAAATTCAGAGCTTTGCCTTACGGCTCAGCTCATTTTTCACCACGACAGACTGATGCAGAGCCCGCATCACTGCGGATGCCGCACCGATCCGCCATGTCAATCTCACGGTCCATTCTTCCCTCACTTGTGAACAAGACCCCGAGATACCTGAACTCCTCCACTTGGGGCAGGATTTCTCCCCCAACCCTGAGAGGGCACTCCACCCTTTTCCGGCTGAGGACCATGGTCTTGGATTTGGGGGTGCTGATTCTCATCCCAGCCGCTTCACACTCGGCTGCGAACCATTCCAGAGAGAGCTGAAGATCACAGCCTGATGAAGCAAACAGGACAACATCATCCAGAGACCCACAGGACAAAAAGGTCCTATAGGACTCCTTCTTCAGCTTGACGGCATCCCTCACCGCCGGTGTCCACCAACGGGTTCAGGGATTGCAGCCACGACAGGCACCGACCACTTTATGGCCACAGCTCCGGTCAGCCTCAACAATAGAGGTACGGAACATGGCCCATTCGGACTCAATGTCCCCCACCTCCCTCGGGACGTGGTCGAAGTTCTGCCGAAGGTGGTAGTTGAAGCTACTTCTGACAGGGGACTCTGCCAGCCGTTCCCAGCAGACCCTCACAACACGTTTGGGCCTACCAGGCCTGACCGGCATTTTCCCCCACCATCGAAGCCTACTCAACACCAGGTGGTGATCAGTTGACAGCTCCGCCCCTCTCTTCACCCAAGTGTCCAAGACATATGGCTGCAAGTCCGACGACACGACCACAAAGTCAATCATCAAACTGAGGCCTAGGGTGTCCTGGTGCCAAGTGCACATATGAACACCCTTATGCTTGAACATGGTGTTCGTTATGGACAATCCGTGACGAGCACAGAAGTCCAATAACAAAACACCGCTCAGGTTCAGTTCGGGGGGCCATTCCTCCCAATCACGCCCTTCCAGGTCTCACTGTCATTGCCCACGTGAGCATTGAAGTCTCCCAGCAGAACGAGGGAGTCCCCAGAAGGTACGCCCTCTAGCACCCCCTCCAGAGACTCCAAAAAGAGTGGATACTCCAAACTGCTGTTCGGCGCATACGCACAAACAACAGTCAGGACCCTTCCCCCCCCCACCCGAAGGTGGAGGGAGGCCACCCTCTCGTCCACTGGGGTAAACCCCAATGCACAGGCTCCAAGTCGGGGGGCAAAAGTATGCCCACACCTGCTCGGCGCCTCTCACCTGGGCAACTCCAGAGTGGTAGAGAGTCCAGCCCCTCTCAAGGAGATTGGTTCCAGAGTCCAAGCTGTGCGTCGTGGTGAGTCCGACTATATCTAGCCGGAACCTTTCGACCTCGCGCACTAGCTCAGGCTCCTTCCCCTTCAGAGAGGTGACATTCCACGTCTCAAGAGCCAGTTTCTGTAGCTGAGGATCAGACCGCCAAGGTCCCCGCCTTCGGCCACCACCCAACTCACACTGCACCCAACCTCCTTGGCCCCTCCCATAGGTGGTGAGCCCATGGGAAGGAGGACCCACGTTACCTCTTCGGGCTGTGCCCGGCCGAGCCCCATGGGTGCAGGCCCGGCCACCAGGCGCTCGCCATCAAGCCCCACCTGCAGGCCTGGCTCCAGAGGGGGGCCCCGGTGACCCGCGTCCGAGCAAGGGAAAACGTTGTCCAGAGTTTTTGCTCTTCATTGGAGGTTTGTTGAACCGCTCTTTGTCTCATCCCTCACCTAGGACCAGTTTACCTTGGGTGGCCCTGCCAGAGGCATAAAGCCCCGGACAACATAGCTCCTAGGATCATTGGGACACGCAAACCCCTCCACCACGATAATGTGATGGTTCAAGGAGGGGCATACATTTTACAGTGCACATCATTCTCTTTTAAAGTGCATTCATGGAAGTCTCATATACTGTACTTCTCAAGTGCATGATAAACAACAAGAAATAAAAATTAATAATATATCCATTTTTTTCCATTCCATTTTCCAAACCTGCTTATCTAGAGAATAGTCATGGGGAACATGGAGCCTATCCCTGCAAGCATTGGGAGCAAAGCAGGAACAATACCTGATGCTAGTCCGTCACAGAGTATAACACATCCAAACAAAGCAAAATTAACAAAAATCAAATACTGACAAGCTGTTCTCTTTAATTGACTGTAGGCTGCTTTTTGTTCTTTTCTTGTCCAAGTCATAACACACAGCGTCAGTCTAATGCTGTTAGTGTTGAATCTGTGAACTTCCACTACAGATTGGTGTTAAATGTGTTCTTTTCCCATATTCATTTTTTAAATGAAATTATTTTGTACAAGTATTTAATTTTTATTATTTGTTATTGTGCAAGTTTTTCTTGTATAAGTACAGTATATAATTTTGTTTATTTATTTGGTCACCTAAAGTGATCCCTTTATATATTACACGTGAGCTTATTTATTTTTTTGTTTTTCATATATTTATTTTCACTTGTCATTTTGAAGTTATCATTATAAATATAATATACAAATTTGTTTTAGTTTTTTCCTTCAGTACTATGTATTTTTTCTTTAACTGTATGTACTGTACATTTTGATTTTGGAATTGTTTGATTCCTGTCTTATGTTTTTTATTCATTATTTGACTTTTCTTATTATTATTCTTATTGCTTTTTCTGTTCTTGTTATATATTCTCAATGTATAATTAGTAAAATTTTCTTTAACTTCCTGTTTATCTCCATTCCTGTTTTTGATGAATAAAAATTTATATTACCAGTTTTGATTTTGTTGTCTTGGTTAAAATATCTTTGTTTATTATGTATTTAATTTTAAAAGTATTGTACGCTTAATCAGTTACTTCTGATTTGGCCCTATTTAGCATTGTATATTTTTGCAGATTTTTTGTAAGTTCATTCTCCAGCTTATCCATTTTTTAACAATATTAATGTAAGCAGGTTTATCATTTTTTCACTGGTAGTTCACTTATTATACTTTTAACTTTTTCATAAAAGACATACAAACTGATAGATAAATCTCAAACTTTTGACTTCTGGTTTTGCACCTCAGTAGCCCACGTTTTTGTGACAATATATGTGTATAGTATCTCATACTATAGCTATAAAAATTATCAACCCTGGACAACCCTGAATGTCACTACATAATTGCCTCCTGACAACATCTAAGTAATGAAAATGTAGTGTACTTATTACTTATAAAGCATTTTGAATTGGTGGTGACCATACAAATGTTCATCTATCCATTACCAGGTTTTCTAAATTTAGTTCCAGGTCACAAGAACAATAGAAGGCTGCTGTACAAAGTAATGTTTGCTTATTCTCTTTTGCTATCCTTTCTTACATTTATTAATCTTCTAAAGAAGCAGTGCTACGGCTTGGTCATTTATAAACTTTTAGCTCTTCAGTAGCTATGTTTGTAATCTGTTTTTCTGTAGAATTCCATAAAATAATTCTGCAAACTGCCTTTTGATTTTGGAGATGAGGCATGATTACACAGAGCTACATTCTAGTACAGTTTTCAGCTGGGATTTCATCTTTCTATAAGTTATATATTCTCTGTGTTCCCACATAGGTTTCGTCCAGAAGGTTTGCTTTCTTCCTGCAGTCCAATGATATGCTGTTAGTCTGACTATTGTACAGCATCTCTATCATTATACACACTGCAGTGGGCTGGCATTCTGTTCAGAACCAAATGAGGTTTTGCCAGTGAAGCCACCAGATTATGCTGTGGCACCAGTTAAATAAAGCAGGCTCATTAAGTACATAGATCTTTTGAAGGCCGGACGTTCCAAATGACCTTGGATATCCAGTTATTTTTCTTTCACTTTCTGTACTGTGCCTCCGACGTTTATGATTAATGAATAAATGTATATGATCTTATTGCCTTTTTGGAATAATTTCAGACTAAAGTGACCTCTATCCCACTTCTAATAAAAATTAAAAATATATTTTAGTAAAATAGGATGCAATACATAAAAAAAAAAAAAAAAAATTATACATGACATTATTAAGAATAAATACTAGTTATTTTCATCAGTGCATTTCAGGCCAAACTTACTTCCAAATGAATGTATTGTAAAGTACAAAATAATATTTTGAGATGTGCTAGTAGATAGAGAACATGTAAGTAAAGCAGCATGCAAAGTCAAGAGGAAAATTTGAATGATTTCCAGTTGCACTTCTTAGCCAAAGGTCAGTGTACCCAGCCTAAAGCATTACTTACAGTACATTTCTTCACTGTATCTGCCTGTGAGATGCATCCTATAAAGTGGTTAATTTTGCAGGTTTGTTCAAGACCACTTAATGATTTATTTGCATAGGATAGCTGTAAAACTACAGTAAAGTACTATATGCAAAATAATGCAAAATGAAGTAAAATCCAACCATGAACTTGTTTTTTATTTTTCATTACTGACAAAAAGTCAGCACTTCAGTTTTATGTCTCATCTGAAAGAAGGCACCGTATTGACAGTACAGTGTCTCTGTCACTGCAGTGGGACATTGAGATCCATACACAGACCATGGAGTAAACGTACCTTCTTAGTCTTTCCAGCACCTCTTCCAACAACAATGCAAGCTATTCCTAGATTGTCTCATATCCAAGCACTGGCTGGGCCTAAACATGCTTAGCTTCAGCTGGATTATCTTTTCTGAAGTGCATATAATATAATATATAATGTGAAAGCAACATGTAACATTAATGCTGCCAGTGCTTCCACTGCCAGCTAAAATATCAGTTTTCTCTTCAACTTTATTCTTCAGTTTTCAAACTTATAATAGGGAGCTTTTTGCTGATAAAGGCAGCTCAAATACAAGTCCTTGCTATATTCAGTAACACTGAAAGGGCCATTAAATAATTTGACCAGGGGTCCATTTCTCACAGAATAAATACTGTTTGGGACAGTTTGGACTGAACTGGGACAGGCACCCTAACCCCAGATCCACTGTCATCCAGTCACCCATTCATTCACACCACACACCACACACACAAACCCATTTGAAACTTGTCATTTTTATATCTACACAAAATAAGGAATCATCAAGTATTTGTTGCACTGAATTAGTTCATGTTACAGGAAGTAACATTCACAATTCACATTGTATATTAACTATCACATCAAATTAGCTACCCAGAATGACTTAAGAGAAAAACTGATACCAATAATCATCATTTCATTGGTGAAGGGATTGAAAAAGTATTTTTTTAACATGATGACGTTCCAACATATCAGTCAACATGCCTGAACTGTAGTGGAATGGTCCTTATAAATATGAGGAACCACTATTATCAGAAACATGGTACTTTAAATGAATGTTATCCACCACAGTCTACTGTCTAAGGATAACAAAGTCTTCCCTGATGCAGCTGTATTAAACAAGTGCGTTATAGGCATTTTGTAAGAGGCTCCTACCAATTATTAATAGATAAGGTTATTGGATATGTGAGACAGGTGACTCTGTCACCTGCAAATGCACATCCAGTTCATGCTTTGATAGAAAATATCTAAAGTCGGGGTGATGGATGGTGGCAAGCTATCTCTAGCCACCAATCAATTAACAGACAATGCAGATGTGGTGCTACTGTGCATTTATGTTGATATTTCAATGGTGCTGAATTTACAGAGGAACAGGTGCCATATGCTGGGAGCACCACCACCATTTTTTGCTCTAAATGCCACTTTTGAGTTGCTTATGTCCCTTAATTGTGTAGGGGAGCCGTCTCACTCCTTCATATCTTTCTAGGTGTTGACTTTAAAAACAAATTAGCAAACATGGAGTGATTCTTTAGTTATCTCACTGTGAATAATAGGGCACAGACTCCAAAATGTAAGTGAGAAAAGTGGAGTGAATTAATTAATTTGGTTATAAATTCTTTTCTGTGCATTGCATGTATTATTAATATGATATTAGCACCTGTCAATTTCAGGCTCTGTGTGTGATTTTATTCATGCCTTACATTTATAGATTTCACATAATTTTAATGTAATTAAAAAAATGTGTTTAAGGATGGCTTGGGACAGGGAAAAAAGCTGTAAGGGGCATCTAAATTTCTGAAGGGATGGCAATATTTAGGTTGAAACGGAACTGTTGCAACTACCTAAGTGAAACTTTAATTTTACTTTCAGTCTCAATAAACATTTAAGTAACAATGAATACCCTGTATTAAAATCTTGAATCATAAAATGAATTGCTATTTCATTATGCTGTAATGCTATTAATAACCTCTGCTTAAACAAAATATAATATGGTTGCATCTTCCTCTAACATTTACCTTCCTTAATGGGTTAAATGTATTGAAACATTCTGAGGCGTAGTAGAGGAAGAACCGAGACACAGGTGCAAGCAACCATTTGTTATCTCTTTTCTAAAGAGGACCCAGGCTAACTCCTGCTGTTGGCCTCAGGAGATGTTTGGCAAAGTACTTAAACTCCTTAGGAGGATTTCCATCTTCTTCCAGTTTAACCTATCCAGCTGACCAGCAAAGTTTCTTTTACACATACATGGCTCTGCACCTCCATCAGTTTCTGTTCTGCATGTTTCCTTACTGGTCAAATATGCTGCAATATTTCTAAATGCCAATGCAAGATGAATGCACTATAGGTGGAATAGCCACAAGTACCGTAGATCCCGGAATACAAGCCGAGAATTTCGTCCTAGATTTTTGGCTTGGAGTTTGGGGGTCAGTTTATACAACGAGTATCATTTCAGATTCAATAGTTCCAGCGCAATGCCGGTTTTGCCGATGAATATGGAAGTAAATAATGACGAAACCACAGAGCCATCTTTCAGATGAAGAAGTAACTTTGCATGCTGGTACTTTAAATAAAGAATTTATTCAAAAAAGTGTTTTAGTTGTTGATTTTATTAATAAAATTTATAATAAATTATCGGGAAGTTTAAAATAAAATTTTTTATTTTGATTTACGATCCACATCTACGAAACGGATGCAGTCACGTGTATCCGCTTGCGCGATTGTAAACAAACAACCGAGAGCGTTAGTAGCGTCAGTCGGAGCCCAGATACATGTGTTTGTGGATGTAATTTCGAAACGAAGATGGACATTGTGTGGAAATATCTCCTCCTCCTCCCTTCCTGCAGCCCAAAGATGTCAGATTAAATGGTGAGTACAGTATGAAATTGTTTCTAGAATAGAATGCCTTTTACTGTCACTATACACATCTACAGTGAGATTAAAAGCAGCTCCTTCAGTGCAGAAAAAAGTTCTGTATGGGGCTTGTATGGTTGTTTTTTAGCCTTAGCATAACGCCGTATCTGCGGCCCCGCTTCTGCTTTCTTTCCCTCCTCCGTCTGTGTCATCTCCTAGACCCGACAACAAACCACGGAGAGCCCGCTGGTCTCGCTATGTTGTCTGGGATGTTGTGCGTGTGATGAAAAACACTCAAAACAGATGTCTGGCTCTGGACACCGATGTCTATAAGGTTCTGAATGGTGTAGCGGATGTTCGCCGAACCGATCGTGCACAAACAAGGACAAAAAAAAAAGTACAAAAACCACAAAAAAGTGCACTGAAAAGGAGAGCCTTGATCCGCTGCGACAATGCGCGCTGCCATGCTCCTAACCTAATCGAAGTAGGCTAGGCACTTTTTATAACTTTTTGGTTAGTACATTAGAAAATTATTGGTGTTTTTTATTATGAAAAGGTTAAGTAAGTGTTGCAGTGGGAGGTTCGGAACGCATTATGGGTTAGCCTTTGCGAACGAATTAAGTTCGTAAGTCAAGGGTCCACTGTATTGCGTATTTAAGTTAATCAAATTTATAACAAGTCTCCGGAAATCCACCCGCCGTTGTACCGTATTTGCGTATATAGTTTCAACACAAAGGTTCCAATTTACCAAACTTCTCCACAATCACTTCCTGGTTTCCATCAAAAATGGCGGCAGTCTCAAATTCTCGCCGATAAACATTATAAATATACCCGAAGAGACACTTTTAAGGAAATTTAGAAAATTTTGCTTGGAGAAGGGGGTCGGCTTAAATACCGGTCATCGGCAAATACATGTAATTTAGTCGGTAGAGAAGGGGATCGGCTAATATACCGGGTCGGCTTGTATTCCGGGATCTACGGTATTTTCCAAGTTTAAGCTTAATTCATTTACAAAACACATAATACAGACTCAAAGTGAAAATAAAATCACCAGTAAGCTTTTATATATGAATATTGAGAAATTATTATAAAAAATTGTTCCAAAACCACTAAACCAGTTTTTTTTACTCCTTTCATACAAGATGAAGCTAGTGTAAACTGAATGACTGTTTATGCTCCACCAAATTTGTGCAATTGAATTAAGTGAATGTTTTCAAAAACTAACTGAAAATTGCCCTTCCTTTGTCCACACTTCCCAATTGGCCACCAATTGACGATCCCAGGTCTATTGTACATAGTTTTCAGGCTGAATTTTATTCTAATTACATGAAGGAGATGAGTGTACATTGTAGGTTTTTTTTCCCTGCATTTTCATAGATTGTTGTTTTTATCCACGCTCAATTTGGTTTAGTAAATAGGCCAATTCCTGCCTCCAGCTAACTTTAACACCCTGAGCAAGTCACATATCCTGCCTATGTATCATCTAAAAAGACACTTGTAAACCTTAACCTAAAACAGTATACAGTATATCCAAAGATGTAAAGCGCCTTAACATAAACTACTTTAGAAAGTACTTTAGACTGCTTACTATAGAAAGGTGCTATTTAAAATTAAGATTGTTTGCCGAGAGTCACCCACATAAATTGAAAGTGAATATTGTCAAATCAAAATTGGCTTAGGTTGAGTCTGAATTTGGGCATCATGTTCAGGTGTGTTGGCTGCCAAATGTTCCTTATCCCTGTCTATGTAAAGTGCTTTGAATGTCTAAAATTTCACTATATAATTAATAGGTAATGGGAGCAATAGGTTCAAACCATGTATGGTTTTAAGTACAGTAACAAACAAATTATTAAATCACTTGTTGATGCCTGTTGAATTCTCTAGACACTTAAGGTATCAGCATTATGTTCCAGTGGCGCTTTGTTGAGACTAAACACACAATGTAAATATCCCAGGTTCATGTTAGAGATACATAGAAATGCTAGAGTAGTGAGTTACGTATTCAGTTTCTGCTGACAAAAATGATGATTTTTAAAAGCTTAGAATTTGTTTTAAATACTCCAGTTGTCATTGCCTGATAATGGGAATTTTACTCACTATTTTGTAAGAGAACTGATGTTTTTGTGGGTTTTACTTTGGACAATCAGGTTTCCACCCATATTCCAAAAAAATCTTATTAGGTTAATTGGTGACTCAACATTGTACTGGTATTGTAAGTATGGGTATGTTTAGGCTTATACCCTATGACAGAGTAATGTTCTTGTAGGGTTTGTTTCTGCCTTGTTCTCTGTCCTGCTTTGTCATGTTTCCTCAGCCACATCCTAAAAATATACTTTTTAGTTGAATTGGCAATTCTAAATTTGCCCATTATGATTAAGTGTACATATGCATTAGTGTTCTCATCAGTAAACTGATTGTTGTCTTGATTCTGCTACCAGGAATGAGCTCCAGCTTTCTGACAATACAGCAATAGAGGAAAAAAATACTGAATGGATGTGTAGGTCTCCAGGAACATAAAAGTCAAAGAGGTATGCACTGATGTTTGAGTGAAAAAATAATCTTAAAAAGTCCAAACATTCACCTGTTTTATATTCTGTACCTGCTTTACTCTTAACAAGGTTATGAATTCTGTAAAATGATGTCTCAAATATACTATAGCAGAGTAACATTGTCTACATTTCCCAGAGGTTTATTAAAAGCATGATGCTTAATTGTAATTGTGACATTTTGTATACAAGTATGTTTTATGACCAAAACTCTCAGGATTATTAGAGGAACACAAAGTTATAAAAATAGGCAAAATGAACCAAAAACAGCTGCTTAAATTGTCCTGTGTAAAAAGGTTATGTGCCCCTACATTCAAAAGCATTCCTTAGGTTGGGGTATCCTCTAAAACGCAATGCCCACTATCTCAAATTAGCAACTAACAACTCATGGCCCAGATTGCCCAAGAGTCCAAGGCAGTTTCTGGGCTATATTTTCTTTTAAGTTTAAAATTTTCCATTTGCCAATGTGAGGTTTTCACTTTATCCATATATAGCCTCTTTTGAGATTGTTCAATCTCCTGCATCTTAATGCTACCTATAACCTTAGCAATCCCATGCCAGACCAAATGACAAATGAAGGAAAAACTGGATTTGTGCATTACATCAGAATTTGTAGCTTTCTCAAGCAAATACTATAAGTATCATATGTCAAAGATGCAATTTCTAAAGTTGTTTACCTCCATTTCAGTTCTACATAGAAATTTCGCAGTTTTTCAGTGTTTGTAAGTTGTGTCAACCTTCAAAAAGAATGAGTTAATTTCATGAGGCAGGATGTGCATGATATCTTATAGATGTGGTAAAACAAGCTTCAGTGTACTGGCGGAGTGGAGATTGACTTTAAGATAATGGTGAAAATGCGACCTTAGTAATATTTAAATACATATCTTCAGAAAGACATTTATTTCACTTTTGTTTGGTTTTTATAATTCGATACTATGAGATAGTAAATATTATATAAAAGCTGTTTTTTCATTTGTAAAAATTGGATATACAGTAATTGTTTTTAATGAGAATGTGTCTGTTAAAAAAGATGTTAGAAATCCCCAAAGGCAATTACTGCCAATTGATATCTTGCTGAAGTTTCTGAACAAATATTAAGGAAAGAAGTTGGTAAACGCAATTGAGAAGCACAAGTATTAGAAGCTGGAATAGCAAGGGCATTTCCATAAACAAGCAAAATGTGTAAAGATAAGAGGATTGTGTTTCACTAATATACTATTTTTTTATGAAGGCAGTGAAGACTTTCATATTTGGATACTGTTTGACTTTGGTGTGCAGCTATTGTTTTAGATAAATTTCCCACTAAGAGGGTTGTGGTTCATATGATAAGAAACAAAGTCAAAGTGCTGTCTTGGATAGAAGCTGTAGTAGAGACTAACAATTTAGGTTGCCTAGGTTGCACTAAATAATTTTAAGCAGATACATGAGCATTTTTCTAGCACTTTGGAGTATTGGTGAGCATTGATGTTCATGACAATGTATTTGATTCCCAGCTTCCCTAGTTTGAATGAATGTTGTTGTGTGATCAATAGGCAATTGATCCAGAGTTGTTTTCTTGTTTATACAGGGTGAGGCAGAAAGGACAGACGTTTTTTACAAAATTGTTAATTTTTTCTTACAAAGAAATTTATTGAAAGATTTGAGTTCATATTAAATGCAAGTCTAAATGCAAAATACGCCTTACCGAACGATTACTGAGGCCAAGTTCAGAAGAATGCTTTGGAGCAGATCGACTTGGACTGCGCATCAGGGCTAGTCGTACGCTTTCCACATTTTCAGGGGTACGTGCCGTTCGTGTAGCCCCCGGCGGTCTTTTGTTCATTAGTGTATCTTGTGTACGAAGTGCTTTAACCCAATGTAGGATAGTGTTACGAGCGGGAACAGCTTTATTTCTGTGGATATTGAAATGGCACTCACGCTGAACTGCTGCAATAGATTGGTTGTTCTTGACAAAACAGTCGTACACAAAAACACGGTGTTCTATTGTCCACGGCTCCATGGCTTCAACTAAAAAGAAAATAAAAAAATGCTAAGACTTTGCGAACCTAACGCCACCTACCGCACATCTGTCACTTCACCTAGTGGTGAGTTCTAGCCATTTCAAAGACGTCCGTCCTTTCTGGCTCACCCTGTACCAGTAAGGCCTGAGAATGGATGCAGAAACCCAGTAATTGAAAATCAGATTTATACAGTATTTGGATAGATTTCTTTAGAAATATCTGGATTCAGGCTTCTCACATCTTGACTTTCAAAGACTTTTATTAGCTTTGTGCCCCTGAGAGGAAACTTAGTTTAAACCTATTTGTCAATCAATACAATACAGTAGTGTTCTTCTGTATTTCTTCTCTTCTTCTGTATCTTCAGTTTCCTTCCTTTATAATATTAATTTCTGAGAACATATACTGTGAAGTTTGGCAGCCCACTGTGAAAAACAAGTAAAGGGGGATGGGGCGTCAACTGCACCAGAAAGTAACAACCTTCTTGCTGTAGCAGGTTTCCTTTGGCTAGATGCCCACTAATGACAAGGCCCTGTTAAGAGAATTTAAGTGTTATTAGTTTTTAGTGTGCAACCTCTGTCTTTAGGAGAAGCATTGTGACGAGTGAGATCAGATCTATAGGGAGAGAAAATATCATGGAGCAACTCAGCATTTAAGAGAAAACAGAAAAGTTTGCATGAGCACAGGTCTAACAGAAAATGGTTTGAATAACTTCAGTGCATTCTGCAGCTTTCGTATTTTGGTGGCATCTTGTGTAAACACAATAAAAGGAGCCATAGTGAATGCAGCAGGAAAGTGAAGAGCATGTTAAGCGCCCTGGGGCCTATCTGCCAGTCCAGTGTATAACATACTTCCTACATTGGCTGGCACAATACAAGTCTGTTGTTAATTTCTTATCTCTCAAATCCTGAATTTTTGTAAAACGATAACCAAAAGGACCGTTAAAAGTATGATGTGAATATGGAAAACTGCAGCCCTCTTGTGGTAATTTATAACTATTACACATGTAGGATATCGGTGTGTTATTGGTATTAATTAAAATACAGTATGTCAGTTTACTACATTTTGTTGGTTTTTATGCTGTCTCTTTAAAGAATGGAATTTTAAAAATTTCTGTAAATTGTAAATATCACTCATTATGATTTGAGTTTTCAGAATTCTGAAGTACTGATAAAATATGTCTTAAGTTTAAAGTAAAGTAAAAAATGTTTTAATATATTGTTGACCATGTACAACAACAGACTCTATGGACATATGTTAGACAGCATATATAAACTCTGCATTAGTTGGAGTAATTAAATATTTAGGGTTGTTAATGTAAAACTTTGCATCTTTTATGTCATTGGGTGCAAAAGGATATCATAACTGTAACCTAGAGGTAGGTTACAAGACAAAAAAATTAATTCCTTTTTTGAAATGACAGTTTTTTACACATAATAGTTATAATATAAAATGATGTCAGATTAACACAACAGAAAAACACCTCATCACCCACAAAACCCATTACTTATGGTCAAGCATGGTACCTTGGGACTGCATCTCTTCTGAGATAACAGGGGATTTGGTTGGGATAGAGTTGCTGTCTTGTGTCTTGTGGTGGAAAACTGATGTTAAAGAAGAACTTCACCTTTCAACAAGATAATACATTAATAGAAACACTGTTTAAGTTGCAGAACAGTGTCACAGTCACAATTACTGTAGCATCACAGCTGTAGGGACCAGGACTTGAATCCAAGCCTGGTCCCAAGGTGAAATTTGCCTGTTCTACAAAGTCAATCACTTAAAAGCCTGTACAGCAGCTGTCCTTTTGCCACTTCGCGTGTCTGCTGCTCGCTTTGTGAAGAGGGGAAGTTGAACACACGCTAATCAGAAGTGGATGGATCAGCTACTGGCTTTGTGCTGCTTCTGCCAAGATGCCTGTTCTGCTTGTCACTCTGCGAGTTCTGAAGGAGGAGAGGGAGGGAGTGAGTGAGTGAGTGAGTGAGTGTGTGTGTGTATATTGGGGGGGGTGAGGGCTGAACGCACGCTAAGGAGAAGTGCTAGGATCATCTGCTGAGTTTCTGCAGCTGCTGCTGGAAAGCTGCGTGTTCTGCTTGTCGTTGTTTTAAGAACACCTGAATTTTGTCTGCCAAAAGCATTCCAACAACTGCTAGGTTAGATGTCAGTGAACTTGTTTTAAATTGTTTGTAAGTAGGGCGTGATGTCCAAAAGTCACCGTCTCACGGGTTTTGCTTCCTAAGGTTTTGCGTGTCGTCAAAGAGTCTGTCCGAGATGATCTGGTCTCGATCGCTTCACTCAACCCATTCCACGGAGGCGTACTACGCTCCTGCCACTTATCATTGTGAAGGGGGGGAGCTAAATGCACACTTAAGTGGACTTTGTGCTGCTTCTGCCAAGATGCTTGTTCTGCTCGTTGCTCTGCGCGTCAATCATTTAAAAGCCTGTACAGCAGCTGTTCTTCTGTCTAACTGCCTTGTCTTGCGTGAAGTTAAAATGTTTTATAATAGAGAGATGTTACTCATATCTTTAGCCTGACATCCACATATCATATGTGTTTACAAAGTGTGTTTTAATAAGTTTACATGTGTTTAAAGCGTGTGGGATGGGTATTTTAAGGCTTAAATTATAAAAAAAGTTTATTCATATGGTCTTTCTATATCGCGGATTTTCACCTATTGCTGATGGGTCTGAAATGTAACTTCCGCGATAGGCAGGGGATCACTGTGAACTATTCTAATTTACTACTCAGCTCCTAAAAGATGTCATTATTTGTGACTGTGGGAAATTGAGACTTAACTGTTCATAATAAAGGATATACTATATTAGTGGAAGTTTTGTTTGAAGCAAATATGAAGTATAAACTTCCCATAATGAAGGATATACATTGGGAATTCACCAAATAGGAAGAATTAAAATCAAAGGGAGCACATAATCACATCCAGTTTGGTTCAGAAAGCAAACCAGAGGCTACTGTTTAGGAAACTGTTAAAGAAGTTTAGAAAGTCACAGAGAGAAAAATTGTTTTTCAGGACTGACTTTTGTCACTTGCGGTGGGCTGGCGCCCTGCTCAGGGTTTGTTTCCTGCCTTGTGCCCTGTGTTGGCTAGGATTGGCTCCAGCAGACCCCTGTGACTCTGTAGTTAGGATATAGCGGGTTGGATAATGGATGGATGGATGGACTTTTGTCACTGTGTAGTATGGGAGTCTCAATGCAAAGAACCAGTAGGAGGCTGATATATGATGTGTGCTTCTACTAAAATCATTGGCTTACTTGGATTTATAGACTTATTGTAATCTTTCATACTGAAATGTAAAATTTTCAAGAACTTAACCAACCCATCGCAGTCTGTTATGCCCTGTTCACTCTCTTTCAATCAGATTTCATGCAACTGTTATTCTTAGTACAATATTATAATGTCAAGTCATTATCATTTATAGGTGATGAAAATCAATTCAGTGTTTCAAAATGATACCAGGTGTTGCATTTTACCTTTTCATTTAATTTCTTGTAGTCATCTCTTTGACATCTTGTAAATCATTTTTGTAAAGCTACATTCTATGTGTGAAGATTTGCTGCACAAGTAAATGTTGTTAATAATTTTTTGTTTTCTGCTAAAACCACTCAGTCATAACAGACTCCCCTAAATTGAGCAGGTTTAATGTCTCCTCAGAAATGAATTTCAGTCATCCACAGGAAACATTGGTCAATATTTTCCAAAACAACTGTACTAAAGTTACAGGAATGCATTATACAGAAGGTATACTTGCACTACTGAAAAATGTGTGATTTAGAATTTTAAATTTATGATTTGGAATATTTATGTAAATGCATTTCATGAGACAGTGAATCATGCTGGATGTTCTTCCCTGTTCCAAGACATTTTTAACAAAATTGCATCAACAAAGAAAAGTGTGTTGTTTATAAAGTTTAGCGAATTATCTTATTTGGCAGTGTGAGGGGAAATGTTTCAGATTAGGGGTTAGGGTTAGGTGTGAAATTAATTACACTTTAAAAGTTTGAGAAGGAAAACATTCCATATTCCTTAAATCTACTGAAAAATTAGGACAATATATTAATTCAATGAATAAACCAAATGGGCATTTAGAGTATAAGGTGGTGGCTAAGACATTATACAAAACCTTGGAGCAGGTGTGTCCAAACTATGGCCCGCGGGCCAACTGCGGCCTATGGTCCATTTTTAATTGGCCTGCAGCAAATTCTAAAAATATAATGAAATATGGCCCACACACAAAACTTGTTCTTAGCTATATTGTACTTCTTAGGTTTAACACAAGGCACAGCTACTGTCTTGATGAAGGCAGCATCTTCACAAACAAGCGCAACCAAAGAACAATTTTGCTATTGGTGACCAAAAATGGCAGAACCAAAGAAACACACAATAGCAAGTGAATGCAAAATATTTCTTCCTAGAAGTCAAGGGCAAGTATGTCTGTTTGATTTGCAATAAAACTATTGTAGTGATGAAAGAGTATAATGTGCATCCACACTACAAAACCAAACATCTGAACTGGTGCCCAGCGAAAACAGAAAGTTAAGCAAATGGCAGCTAGTCTGCTAGCTCAACAACAGTATTTTTTCCGTGCTAACAAAACACAAGAAAATGCCACATTAGCCAGTTACGAGGTAGCACAACTCACTGCCTGACACGGGAAACCTTTCTCAGATGTTGACTTCATAAAACAGTGCCTCACTTAAGTCGCAGGAATAATGTGCTCGGAGAAAATGCAGGAATTCAACAACGTTCATTTGTCCAGGAACGCAGTTGAGTGGCAAATTAAAGATTTGTCAGCTAACTTAAAACATCAAGTGTCAGATAAAGCTAGTGTTTTTGATTTTTACTTGATTGCATGTGATAAGAGAATAGACACCACACAGCTGTTGATTTTTTTTGCGGGGAGTTGATGATAACTTTTACATTACGAAGGAACTACTTGATCTTTGGAGTCTAAAGAGAACAACAACGGATAAGGACATTTTTGAAGCAGGGACGTGTGAGGCTCTTTCAGGTGATTTGTGCTATAAATTTGTTTTCGGTATGATTCTGATGATTTTGATCATTTTTATTATCAAAATCGATGAATTGCCGCATTTCCTGTTCAAATACAGGAGAGAAACACAAGGTGCGGCAGCGACAAGCCTCACCTCATCTCGGACTGCGCTATCCCTCACACACTGGGTTGATGCATGAAATTGGCGTCTGCCTGTTGCCATTTCTCTGTATGTCACCAATATAAGGTTTGTAGACACGTTTATTATATACCCTGACTGTCCACAGTCTCGCTAATGTCTTTAATGTATGTGTGTGACATATTTAGTCTTGCTGATCGGACATAAAACCGCAGTAAAAAGGCTCAAGGTGAAGCAGACAATACCGTGCTGCACTGAAGGGGGTGGATGTGAACCCAATAGTTGCTTGTTACTGCTGTTTTTCTACTCAGAGGCTCTTGGCGCCAATAAGTTAGCGAAATCAGAAAGTCAAGTGCACTGCAGCGGTCCGTTTACAGTTGTGCTTGAAAGTTTGTGAACCCTATAGAATTTTCTATATTTCTGCATAAATATGACTTAAAACATCATCAGATTTTCACTCAAGTCCTAAAAGTAGATAAAGAGAAACAAGTTAAATAAATGAGACAAAAATATTATACTTGGTCATTTATTTATTGAGGAAAATGATCGAATATTACATATTTGTGAGTGGCAAAAGTATGTGAACCTTTGCTTTCAGTATCTGGTGTGACTCCCCTTTGCAGCAATAACTGCAACTAAACGTTTCTGGTAACTTTTGATCATTCCTGCACACTGGCTTGGAGGAATTTTAGCCCATTCATCCGTACAGAACAGCTTTAACTCTGGGATGTTGGTGGGTTTCCTCACATTAACTGCTCGCTTCAGGTCCTTCCACAACATTTCGATTGGATTAAGGTCAGGACTATAATTTGGCCATTCCAAAACATTAACTTTTTTCTTCTTTAACCATTCTTTGGTAGAATGACTTGTGTGCTTAGTTGTTGTCTTGCTGCATGACCCACCTTCTCTTGAGATTCACTTTATGGACAGATGTCCTGACATTTTCCTTTAGAATTCTCTGATATAATTCAGAATTCATTGTTCCATCAATGAAGGCAAGCCATCCTGGCCCAGATGCAGCAAAACAGGCCCAAACCATGATACTACCACCACCATGTTTCACAGATGGGATAAGGTTCTTATGCTGGAATGCAGTGTTTTCCTTCCTCCAAACATAACGCTTTTCATTTAAACCAAAAAGTTCTATTTTGGTCTCATCCGTCCACAAAACATTCTCCCAATAGACTTCTGGTTTGTTCATGTGATCTTTAGCAAACTGCAGACGAGCAGCAATGTTTTTTTTGGAGAGCAGTGGCTTTCTCCTTGCAACCCTACCATGCACACCATTGTTGTTCAGTGTTCTTCTGATGGTGGACTCATGAACATGAACATTAGCCAATGTGAGAGAGGTCTTTAGTTGCTTAGAAGTTACCCTGGGGTCCTTTGTGACCTAGTTGACTATTACACGCCTTGCTCTTGGAGTGATCTTTGTTGGTCGACCACTCCTTGGGAGGGTAACAGTGGTCTTGAATTTCCTCCATTTGTACACAATCTGTCTGACTGTGGATTGGAGGAGTCCAAACTCTTTAGAGATGGTTTTGTAACCTTTTCCAACCTGATGAGCATCAACAACTCTCTTTCTGAGGTCCTCAGAAATCTCCTTTGTTCATGCCATGATACATTTCCACAAACATGTGTTGTGAAGAGCAGACTTTGATAGATCCCTGTTCTTTAAATAACACAGGGTGCCCACTCACACCTGATTGTCATCCCATTGATTGAAAACACCTGACTCGAATTTCACCTTCAAACTAACTGCTTATCTTAGAGGTTCACATACTTTTGCCACTCACAAGTATGTAATATTCGATCATTTTCCTCAATAAATAAATGACCAAGTATAATATTTTTGTCTCATTTGTTTAACTGGTTTCTCTTTATCTGCGTTTAGGACTTAAGTGAAAATCTGATGATGTTTAGGTCATATTTATGCAGAAATATAGAAAATTCTAAAGGGTTCACAAACTTTCAATCGCAACTGTATTTTTATTTTTTCTTCCGACTGACTACCAAAATGGAAGATTATATATCTAAGCTTAAAAATTTCTCAAAACTGGACTTTCAGGCTAATCAGGAAGTGATAAATAATGGAAGACCAATGCCAGAGGTAAAAGGTTTGCTTCAAACTAAGGGACAACTAAATTTTGACCTTAAATAAAATATTCTTTTGCTTTTCTTGTTATCCTTTTGTTGAACAGTCTTCGTTAAATTTGATTAAAGCACCAGAATTAAAAGCTTTTAAAAACAACTAAATATTTAAATTAAGATCTAAATTGAAATCAGTTTTTATACACTACTCTATGCTTTTATTTGTATTGAATGAGTATGAATTGTGGAATTGTAACTGTGAATTTAGAACACATTTAGGTCTTCTGATGAGACGCCACACAAAAAGAAAGATCAGTCTTTTCAGCTTAACATACATATGTGAGCAAACATTTTCTCTGTTAAATCTAAACAACAGCAGCTTGATAACCAAAATGACTGACAGCCATCTCTGTGATGTCCTTCGCATTTCAACCACCCAACTTACCTTTTTGTAATACAATAAATGAAAACCCATTAATGGAGAGCTGTTATGCTGTTTTTTCTTTAAGCATATTCAAGTACGAAGCATAATTTACCTATATTTGATAGATTTTGCTAGATTAATACACTGGAGGTGAGGAAATATACCTCACCTCTAGTGAGTGGCCAAGCCCTTCATATATTTATCTGTATGTGGCCCCCAGTGAAAAAAGTCCAGACACCCCTGCCTTAGAGGAATACCATGTTTTACATGGAAGCAGTCTTAGCATAAGTTAAACTTTTAAAACTTATCAGGATGGACCACTTATATCCATGGGCCATTGTTGCATAACTCCATCTACTTCAATTCAGTTCTTTCTGCGAATCTTTTCTTCAGGTATTCAAGTTTTCTCTGAAAGTCCAAAGTCATATTACATTATCTAAAGAGATCGGTAGTGTATGTTAGGTGTCTGTCTGATATCCAATGGTGGCATGGTTCCTGCCTTGCTTTCAGAATAGGCTCTGGGTCTTATCATAAACTGATATTTTAACAGTTCTCCTGTCTTGATCTTGGTGCATCATTTGTATGGAAATTGTATGTTCTTAGTTTTACAAAAATCTTTTCTCATTCTATAAATGTGGTGCATAGGTGAATACCAGTTGTACAGTATATTTACACTCTATACTCTGTGTTAGGGTAGTAGTCTAGATGATACTAAAATGGAATAATAGGAACATCTCAGAACATCAATCTATATTGCTTAAAACGATCTGGTAAGCAAGATCTCTGGAAGCCATCTTGTCTTTATTTTAAAACTGCTCTGCAATATTCAAGGGCTTGGTCTGGTTTCCTTTACACTGTTTCTGAAAATAGGACCAGTGAATGAAACTCCAAAATGTAAAATGGCCACAATCAAGTGAGCCTTTAAATAAAAAATATATGAAAAATCTTCTGATGTTGACTTGCACTCCTGTAAACTTACCTCTATCCTTAGCAATCTCTTCAGCAGCAGCAATAACCTTCAGCCTGAACTGTTTTTGGAAAACTTAACATTGAGTTTGAAAAATGAACAAATAAATGAATGAGGGAGTCTAAACTCAAAATTCTCTTGTTTCATCAGTAGCAGGTTTTCATATACAAAGAGAAGGATGGACACAGTGACTATGAAGCTTCATCTTCTCTCTGAATTTGTACTATTTTGTTAAATAAATGGATTCGACTCAGTGGCTATCATTGCTTCTCCCTGTCTGTGTTTTACATAATTACCTGTGTAGGTTTTCCTTTCCTTTATAGTCTGTTTTGGTTTTTTTTTTCTCCCGCATCTCAGTGATGCTTGGAATAAGTGAACAAATATCTATGTATACAGTTAGTTAGTTCTGTATAACATGGGCACCTTATTCAGGGCTTGCTTCTGCTGGCAAATAATGATGATAATATAAACATCAGAAAACCCTAAAACAGTTTTAAATTGGTTTAAGAAATTGATGGATGTTCTTATACAGGCATTAACTTTCTAATGAGCAGACTTCATTATGAATTAAGTGTGAATCAATAGCACACTTTATTCTGTATTTTATAAATGAGCTACTTTTTAGAAAAAAGTGGACATTATTTCACACCATTGTTGCAGTGCATCATAAAGACATGGAGCTTTACTAATTCATTAAAATTTATACCTATTACATACAGTGGAACTTCGGTTCACGAATGTCTTGGAACATGTACAAATCGGGTTACAACCAAAAAATGTTCGCCAAACTTTTGCATCTGTTCACGACCACACACTCGGTATACAAACAAGCCAGTTTCCCTTTCGGTTTGTGCGTGCCGATGATTTCCGCACGTGTTCAGTCTCTCCCTGTACTGTACATTGTTCTCGGTGCATCATGCAGAGGGACTCTCCCTCAAAACTGTAACCTCCTCTCAACCCAGGTTCCTCCTGTGGTATAGCGGGTCCAGTTTTAATAAATAACTAAATAAATAAAGCCGGTGCAGGAGAGAGAGAGCGCAGGCTTGCGTGCAGCTGAGAGCGAGCGAGCCTGCACGTGCAGCTGAGCAGGGAGCCTGGGTGTTTGTCTCAGTGTTATTGAATGTTTTTACATTAGTTTTTATATTTGTTTTACATTAGTTTACTATTACATTATGCATTCTATGGTATAATTAACTATTTTTGTGCTTAAAAATCTTTAAAGAAAATATATTTACATACAGTCCGTATGGTCTGGAATGGATTAATTGTATTTACATACAATCCTATGGGGGAAATTACTTTGGGTCACGACCAAATCGGGTTACGACCAGAGTTTTGGAACGAATTATGATCGTGAACCGAGGTTCCACTGTAATGGTGTTCTTATTAGACAAGAAGAGTATCATAGGGCACGTACTAACCTCTGATTCTGAAATTGTACAGGGATAGCATTCATCATTAAAATTGTGGCTACAACCTGACTTACAGTAAAAGCCTCAAAATACTGAAATTGTACAGGGGTAGCATTCATCATTAAAAGTGTGGCTACAACCTGACTTACAGTAAAAGCCTCAAAATACTGGTGGCATAATATTAATTGATCTTTCTGTAGACAAAAAAAAAAATGTAAAGGCTTTGTCAGTTTAAAATCAGAAGCTTTAAGTACATTTAAAAAGAATGAGACATTTCTATCCATCCATTTTTTGAAGGAGTTTCTTCCAGTACAGGTTTGCCAGTGATCCCATCATGGGAGTAAAACAGAATTCAATTAGGGAAAAAACTTGGATGGACATAAATAAATCCCACAAACACCATACCTAGTGAACTCAACCAAGGAACATAACTGTCTTTGTGTCACTGGAAGTGAGCAGTGTTACCCTCTTGTGCAACCACTGAAGAACTTTTATCTTTTTATAGCTGAAATCAATTTTTGTCTAAATATTCATTCATAGCTTCATCAAAGCTGTTAGCTATAGGTCATAGTGTTGGAGTTACTACATAATAATTGTAAAGTGAAAGATAAACTTTAAAATGGAAGAAAATCAAACACTTTTGAAAAACTGACCTTTCACCATTGATGTCAATGATCTCTGTCCTATACAATACATGACTCACTTTCTGTTTGCAAAACAGGAAAAACATCTCAGACTGTCTGGAAATAGCTGGACAAGAGTTGATTAAGAAAGCCCCCAGGAGTTGAAGGAACTGTTTAAAGTGCAGCAGCAATACGGCTACGTTACGGCAAATTCAAATTCAGTCCTAGATATGGATTTCATTGTTCCTTTAATACTGTTTTTTTAAAAGATACGAGCACAAATACAGCATTGGTAAATTTTATGATATCATATACGGAATACACTTTTAACAAACACCTTGTTTTGTCTTATTAAGAGTTAAAAACTATCATTAACAATACTTTACGATAGACTAGCTATAGTATAACTAGACCTTAATAAATGATTTTTTGTATAACATAGCAGTAAGTGACTAATGGGTGTATTATAATATGCCCCTAAACACCTGTTCTAATATGTTACCAAAACTGTCTAGGTGTATCATGGTGGCACAATGGTTAACAGTACAGTCTTTCTCACTTTTTGTATGGAATTTGAATGCTTATGATTTTCTCTGATGCCTTGGCCAACACCTTTGACAATGATATTTATTTCCTTTTGATTTAATATAGGCACAAAAGGTGTGATTATTTCTGATCTTGCCATGCTTAAATGTTGTTCCTCAATTCCATTTAAAACACTCTGTACCAAACATTTTAATAAACACTAGTAATGTGTGCACTGGTTCACATGCTGAATTTTTTTTATTCTGTTTACAGTAAACATATGGCTAAATATTTGAGAAAAACTGTATGCTTCTTAGACAAACTTTCAAGCTTAAATTTGTCTATCCTGTTGGTTCAGTAATAGACCCATTTATTCCAATTCCGGACCAATTCTGATGACACTGGATGAAAGTCTGAAATAAACCTTAAAATAAGCATCAGTTCATCATAGAGTATGCTCACATATATACCCCATTTTACTTATAAAAGGACAAAGGCCAATGTAAATACAGCATAACTAATTTGGCTTTTGGATGCAGAGTTTTCGTGCAGCTCTGTGAGAAATCGGGGTTCAAACTCCGACCCATTAACCATATGTGTGAATATCAAATCTAGTCAAACAGTGATTAATGTATTAGCACAGATATTTTTAGAAACACAAAACACTATTAGATTATGTTGGATGCAGAGAAAGTTAGGCAATGAGGAGAATATACCATTGGCAGAGAAGTGAAAAAATAGTCTGTACTGAAACAAAGAATGTACAACTCTACAAACAGCATCTCGAAATAATGAACATAAATCCACTACTGCCTTGCACCCTAAGTGCAACTGACTCATCATTCTACTTGTCAAATGAACTGCCAGCAGCATCAGCAAGTATACAAAATAAGTTAGGGAAATGAAACCAGGTGCCCACCAATGTAGTTTCAAATGATACCCAGTGCACATTCAAAGTTCAGTTGTTTAATATTTTGAACACAGCGAGTGACAGGAAACTGGCACTTTGGGGCACAATGACATGTTCTTATGAAAATGTTTTCTTATTCACAATGTTGCTATTCGTATTTCTTCAGTATTTAAATGCACTACCAATGCAATTTAGTTTCACTATGACTTTACGAACAATGTAAAAGTTACATGTTATTTAACTTATCCTCCTCCGAATTCTGTAAATTATTTAAACTAAAACATGAGCAAATACATACTTTTACAAGAAAAATGTATTCCACTGAAACACTTTGAGGTTAGATGATTAATATTTTCTGCTACATTAAGAAGATACAGTACATTTCCAGTAATGTGTTTATGTTGACTCCAGATTTAGTAAAACTATAAATGATAGCAGAATCATTGCTGTAACTCAGATCCCAGCACACAGTACATTTAATAAAGTTTTAGACAGACAACCCTGCTCCCTTCCTGTCCTCTAAAAGAAGGAAATAAGAAAACAAAAAGGAACTACAGTATCAGCTGTAATAATACACAGTCACACTGCAGAGTGGCAGAATGTTGGGCTACCCTGACAACTTAGGCATAGCTTAAGGACAAACCATGGCAGGCGCACTAGTTCAATAATTCACTAAAGGACACACTCACTTTGGTGATACTAACTCTGTTGTCCACTTTTTTGGGATTTGGGAGGAAACCAGAGTACACAAAGAAAATGATGAGACATGATTGACATGGGATGGATGTGCAAACTCCCTATTTCTGGGAGGCAATAATGCAAACAACTGTGCCATCATCTGGGTTTGGTATTTTTTTTTTTATATAAAAGAAAGTGTAATTCTACAAAATAAAAGGGAATGCTAGGTGTTTAAAAGAATGCGTCTGGGCATATACTGTATGTGGTGCATCCAGAGTAGGGGTATACTCAATAAATTATATGCTGCACCTTTTTCAAGGAACACTTTAAAATGTTTGACTTGTATGTTTCATTCCAATCAGACTTATAATTTAAAGTAAAAAGTTAACTTGAAATTTTGCCTATGCAAGTATGTAGATTGCACTATGATATTAGCTAATGATAATAATATCTATATATATAAAAGTCAATGTGTGTATGTATGTATGTTCCAGCATCACTTCCGAATGGCTGGAGCGATTTTCATGAAACTTGGTACACATGTTTCTCATTGGTCTACTAAAGATACTGAAAGGTGAAATCAACCCTAACCCACCCCCTTCTGGGTAGGATGGGGGGTGATCTTGCCGTCTTGTATGCATGTGATCATCCAGATGACACTTGGAACGACCACCAGAGGGCGAACTGGAGGCGACTGCCAGCATTCTTTATGTTTGAGCATCACCGCTCCCCTGTTGCTTTTGAAATTAAATAGAGTTGGCCGGTTCTGAGCGTCATCTGGATGATAACATACATACAAGACCGCAAGACAAGCACATTAGTGAGTCTTCATTGTTTGTTAATTTATTTTTATTTTTAAAGTTGTGTTTTATTTTAATTATATTTTTCTCAAACAATTAAAAAAACACTTTATTTTCCTCCTGGGCAACGCTGGGTATTTCAGCTAGTTGGAAATAAATAACTATTTCTGACAGTAATCTTTTCATAAACATACAACATTGTAATATTATGAAATCTAACCTCTTCACAAATGCTGACATCAACTAAGATGTCAGCTTGCTTCTCTTAGTTTATATGAGTTTGTAATGTCCAGTTTGGAATCTACAGTATAATATAGGTTTTTGGAACATTTAAATGTGAAATTCAGTTTGACACCATCCATTCATTAGCCCTGACTGCTGCTGTTCAAAATCAGGTGTGAGTAACGTTTGGTCCTGGAGAGCCACAGTGGCTCCAGGTTTTTGTTGCTTAACTGGAAAACATTTCTTGACAATAACAAATCACATTACAATTTTTGGCTTGTTAGTGTTTTAATTCTGCCATGTCAGGCTTTTCTTATATCACTGATTTGTTTTTCCTTTTAAGGATATCATCCAAATGATTTGAAGCCTAAAGTAAATGAGTAATTTTCAGTCATTCGCTTTTTTCTTTAGTTCCCTTCTAAGTATTTTATGAAACCAAATAGTGCACAAAGAATACACACAGGAGTAAATAGAAACAAGTTAGATGAAGAACTGCTGGTTCATTTGCATCTTATTACTAATAAGGAGCTATTAAAAGCAATGACTGCAAGCAACGTGAAGCAATAAAACTAAAATGAGGCGGAAAAATGTCACTTGAGCAATAAGTGCTGTATCAGCAACAATTATCTTCGCATTACGCAATTTTTTGGGAACAAAAAACCTGCAGCCACTGCAACCCTCCTAGACCCATGTTGTTCACCACAGTTCAAAATGATATCAGTAAAATAAATTAATCTCCCACAAAAATAAAACACAACTATCTCTATCTTTCTGTGGATATGTAACATTCAAATTATTCAGCTCATTAAATCCACCCCACAAATAGAAATATTTCTTTCTCCTGCACTGCACAGCTGGGGAAATGGTGGACTCATGGACCTGTGAGGGAGCAGCTATATCCACTACACCAACATGCTGTCCAGGAATTGTTTTATGAAAACAACATATAATTAATATATTTATAATTAATTTAATATTGTTTTTTGTATCAGTATACTGCTGCTGGATTATGTGAATTTCCCCTTGGGATTAATAAAGTATCTATCTATCTATCTATCTATCTATCTATCTATCTATCTATCTAT
>JANRMT010027041.1:45493564-45508233 GCA_026402145.1 Polypterus bichir lapradei | reverse complement strand
TATCTATCTATCTATCTATCTATCTATCTATCTATCTATCTATCTATCTATCTATCTATCTGTCTAAAAGAAGATCAGATAACCTTAAATACTGTGAGATCTGTGAAAATAATACTGTTATGTTTTAAAAATGTGATTTTTTTTGCTCCATTGTTTTTTAGTTCTATACCAACATTCTAGGATGTACTGTAATAAAAATAAAGTGCTAATGTTTTATTAAGCTACATAACCCACATTCAAAGCCAATTAACTATTTCTGGTTTGCTCTTGTTAATTCACATTATTTGATGTACTTAATACCAGCCATGTTTTTAATCACAGGAAACCAACCTTATAAATTTGAAAAAATAACTTGGCCTACTGGCAGACAACATTTCAATTGAATGATGATGTAGAAAGGATTTTCCAGCCAAAAAACTTTGTGTAATAAAACTGATTTTGAAATGTTCACCTTCTATTACATAATTGTTTGGATTAACTATATGAATTTTGCTTGAAATCAAATCTCTGTTAAATGTATAGTCCAAGTTGAAGTAATGAGGATAGTTTAAAATGAAAGACACACCTCAATTAAGATGACTAATATCAGGGTAACATTCTATTTTTTAACACCAGGGGTCAGGGTTGTACAGTTCAAATATCAACAATTTGAGTAACAGAACTTAGAAAGACATATAAATAGGGAAAATGCATATAACTACATTTCCAGAGCTATGATTTTTTCCATAATGGAATCATTCCTGGCATATCTGCATCCTGTAGCTTTCATCTATTAAAATAGCAAAACATTCAGTGATTTATGTGAAAAGGGAGTGAGTTAAGACGGTTGTACTAATTGTATCTTTAGTAGTATCCAATGTGCTAAAGCAGAATTAACCTGTACTTTTTTCCATCAACAGTATCATATTCACAGGAGTGGAAGGCATCCTAACAGCATCAAATACACAGGACCCAACTTTGTATTGAATGTCAGTCCATTGTCAGATACACCCACCCAAACTTATATAGGGCCAGTTTAAATCTGTCAATCAACCTAATGCAACATATTTGGTGTGTGGAAGAAAACCTGGAGTGCAGGTAGAATTTGCAAACTCCAAAAAGAGAGTGGGCAGGGAGTCAAAAACCAGGATTCTAGAGCTGTGAGACAGCAGCTTTGACCACTGTGTCCCTATTTTTACCCAGAAACTCCTTCATTATTGTTAGTGTTACCAGGTTTTGGTTTTTAAAACTTTCTAAGAGCATTTTTATACTCTCTGTACTCTTATGAGAAGCATAAAATATAACAGTAAACCAAAATTCTAAATACATGTGTATTGACTTTTACTCAAAATCTTGTAATGGATGCATAAATTAGAAAGCAGGCCAGACAGGAGACAATATGGTGATCATGCAGCTTGGGCTGATAGTTATATCCATCACAAATGTTGAAAACATTTTAAAGAGTCCCTTTATTTAAAAATCATTTTATATGTCTTCATTTTCCTAATATATTATAATGTACAGTACTATTTTTTTTTTTCTTGTACTTAGTTATAGTTAAAAACACACTCTTTTCTTTTCATCATGTGCCCTTATTTTTGCAGACGGATTGAAGAAGGATGCTTCTGCTCTGCCAGTTTAGGACTACAAAATGACAAGACAGGACCTGTAAAAGAAGCAAGGAATCAAGTAAAGTTATTTATTTCAAATTACTTTAAATTGTTTATTTCACATTACCTTACAACAGATTCAGCTTATGAGTTGACTGCTCTTTAGACATTTATGTTACTATTTATTGTTTAGGTATACTGTATACTTGTAAGACACAGAAATAACCTGATGATAAATACACTATATTTCACTTGTAATTTTCATTTACTTTTGATAATTCTGGTAAACTCCAGAAATGTGTTTTTTAATGCTTCCCCTCATTTAGTTGTTCTTGTTATTTGGTTCTGCAAAATTGGTACCATATTGACAAACAAAAAGAGGTCCTTATTTGTGTTTTGTGGACTTGGACACATAATGCATGAGATGTGGATGCACTAGCAGTGGGAGCATGTGTCATTTCAAGGATATGCTGTGCTTAGGATTACTTTATATATAGTATTAAAAATTTACTGTTGAAGCTAGAGGATAATTCACTCTGGAAGATTCTCACATTTCTTCCTTGATAGATTTAATGATGAGCACTTTAGTTTAATTATGGGTTGGACTGCTCCAAAGCAAAAAGAGAGCATCATATTTTTGAGGCTAAAAAGAATTTGTTCATGTCTGTAATGGTCTATTAGAGAGCAAGTGTCCTCGCTGGTAAAAGCAAGACCTGCACAAAAGAACCTGAATAGCCAAGGCTTAGAAGGTAGTCTTAAGTAATACAAGAGTTGATGTTGATTAATTTATTTTTCAAATCCATCCGTTCCAATGTAAGGTCACAGATACCTGCAGCCTGTGCTAATAGCAATGGGTTAAAGGTAGAACTTAAACTTTGACAAGTGGCAGATCATCACAGGGAACACTCGCCAAGCCAGATTAAAATCAGCAATTACTATACTGTACCTAATGTGCAGGTCTTTAAAAATAAAACTGGAGTAATAATAATAATAATAAATAAAATAATAATAAAACTGAGGAAAAGCAAATTCAGACATGTAAAGAAGGTGCTAACTCCTTATGCCCATGAACCCAGAATGAATTCCTTCTACCAGTCAACCCCTTGTCCATGTTTCTCCTCAAGGCCAAGTTTAGCAGCTCTTCAATGCCATAATCTATGACCACTTACATGTTCACTTCCAGTTCCTTTGGAAGCATTTCCAGGTCAGGAGCTCTCTTTATTGAGTACCAGACTAGAGCTCTCTCTATTGACTTCAGGTATCCCTACAGTCCTTGCCATTATATCAGCCTTAAATGTTAAGGACACCATATAGTCCTCCTATTATTGATGTAGTGCCATTGGTACCTCTTAGTGCTTAACTCTCATCCTACACCGAAAGAATTAAATTATAGTCCTGGGGCCTCATGCATAACGCCGTGCATAGAACTCACACTAAAACATGACATATAGCCAAAAAAATTCAGATGCACAAAACCGTGTGTAAGCCAGCTTACACACACTTCAGCTCCATAAATCCTGGTGAGCGTGAAAAGTAATGCACATACACATGCCTGCCGGCCCACCCCAACTTCTCCCAGAATTTTGCATGTTTTAATATGCAAATCAATAAAAATATTACCATACCCGTTCAGTGTTTGGTTAAAAGACAATGGCAAAAGCATGTGAAAAACAGAATTTCAGCAAATGCAAAGTGGAGGCAAGGAAAAACATACTATTTGTTGGCTTAAGCAGTTGTATAAACAACAAAAGGAAGCTAATCGAGTGATACAGAGTGGCGGAGACACTAAAAAGTTCAAGTTCAGAAAGTTGCACAGTGCCTGAAATAAAAAAGAAGTGGTCAGATATCAAAGTCACCGTGAAAAGGCGAGTCGTACTCCAAAGTTTGACATTTGTCATACGGAAGCATATTACGGTACAGAGAAAAGAAAAAAATAGGGGCACAGTGAAAAAAGGTTAAAATGTCCACTTTAAATTTGTAGTTTATTTTCTCATTAAAGTAGAACTTTATAAACTTTAATCAAAATTAAATTTACTAAATTCAACCAATTGCCACACAATAAACTTTTTAATCAATGTAAAGCCATCTCTAAGTTCTTCAAAACCTTTAAGGAACATCGAAATGTCTCCGTAGTACATGTTTAATTATTCCATCCATCTATCCATCCAGAGAAGCACCAGTCCCAGCAAGCATACAGCACGAAGTAGGAACAATCCCTGGATGGGGCGCCATCTCATCCCTACTGCTCCACCACCATGCCCACACATTTAATTATTAACAGTGTACATTATTTAAATGTACTTAAAAATGTATCTGTGTAATGTAATATACATATTTTAAAGCATTTCATCTTAAAAATGATATCATCAGCTCCAAGAAGATAGCTCTTGGAAATCTAAATTGACTTAGAAGCCAGTCATCAACATCTGTAAATATGCGCTGTCTTCTATTGAATTGAATTCCTTTATTGGTACAATGAGATTCGATATGCAGATCCTCCATAAATTTATTTTCCTACAAAATGCTAAAATAGCAATAATAATAGTAATAATAATAATGTGATAAAAAAACTATGAAAAATATACAATATGAAAGCACAAGTACAATATACATGTACATATAGTGCAGATAGTGCAAATGCTTCATAAAGGGATTCAGGTTGTGCAATATTACAGTTGTAGTGCAAGTTTACAATGAGGTAATTGTAATTATAAGTACAAACAGTTCTACCGGGAGCACTTGATGGACTGATTGAGTGTGTTTATAGCTCTTGGGATGAAACTGTTTCTGAACCTCGAGGTTCGTGCAAGAAAGATTCTGAAGCGTTTGCCAAATGAGAGAAGTTCAAATATACTGTGCACATGTCTGAGGCTGCAAGTGGTGCACTTAGAGTAACAACGCTATGGTATTTGGAATAGTTTGACCATTCCATGAACCATTATATTGTTACAGGATGATTACAATCGTGCCCTAAATTTATAAACGATATACGGTTAATTACGGTATATTTGATAAAGCCGTGTCAGGGCAGTGAATCTAAAAAAGAATGGGGAACCACACAGGAACAGTAGCACTGCTTTGATGCTGGGTGCTGCCAGTTCGCAAAACCGAGTTGAAACTTGCATACGCACAGGTTAAGGCTGGTGTAAGAATGTGAGTGGCTTTACGCCAAGTTTAGTTTTTATACATCTCGAAGTAAGCGTGGAAACGGGCATAATCAACATTTTTGTACGTGTGCAATGTTTATACATGAGGCCCCTTGTCCTTATAATTTAAAAAAATTTTTTGGTAAAATAACATGATAATGAATTATATACATAAACAAAGCTTAGAAAACAGACAATAAGATTATTTTATTGGTAAATAAAAATGTATTTACAATACCTGCATTTGTCCTGGTAGCTCGATTAAAGTACAGTCTGCAATGTCTATATTATCAGTCTTCTTGCACTGGGTTCTTCCTACTTCAGCATTAAAAATATATTCTATGCCGTTCATAATCTGAAACATTTGTTTGACAATAGATATGAAGTTATTGTCCCATATGTTTTTCTTTTACTTTTCCCCTAACAACCATCTTATAATAGTAATATTTTACAATAGTAAAAGTAGTAATATTAGTGCTTTTTTGTAATATACTTATTTAAAGTACATTTGTTATATATTTTGGCATTACTATATCCAACAAGCATAATCCAACTTTGGATCTCTGTGGTTCTAAGTATAGGGTATATTTATTAATTTTACAATGGCAATCATTTCCTTGATATACAGATTATTGTATATTTTGTAAAATACAAACATGTTTTCCATGTGTTCCATTGCAGAAGAATGTCAGTAACGTATAAATATTTAATGCTTTGTGTTATGAAGTTTTTTTAATCTATCCTTCCTTCCATGCATCAGTGTTCTAAACCCAGCAGGACCGGGCATAAGGCTGAAACCATCTCTGCACAGGACACCACTTTATCACAGGGCACAATGGTACACACAATAAGCTAAATAACAGTAAACAAATAACCTAACAGACATACAGTATATTTAGGATGTATCATATTAGAACCCAGAGACTTCCTGCAAAAATCCATACAGGTACTGATCCTTAAATGAACCTTTGTTTCTGTTTATTATGGCGCCAAGGAGTAGCAACCTGTTATACATTGGCTAAGCATTCAAGTAAGAATTTACTGTATTCTGTACACTCTACTGTTGTTATACTGTAATCCCATAAAAATATTTCATTTTTTGCCTTATTTCCAAACAATGAAACCGTTTTAGTATCTCTTCCCCTAGTAGATGGCACTGTTGTGCAAAAAATATTTTTGAAACTGTGCTTGGTACTGCTAGTCTATTTCTGGGTTGCTGGGGTGGGCACTTGGAGCTTGGAGTGTTGTAAACCTACCTTTGTTTATATGTGCATGAGTATCTGAACTTCTTTTTGAGCAACTGGTTACCATTTTTTTAATTTACCTGGGTTTATTATGATTATTATTTCACTGTAGTGCCTTAATATGGAATATGCTAGATGCAATTGGCCATGAGTAAAACATTCCTGGTGTTGGTCAATTTTTGCTTTGGCTGATTGTCATTGCAAAGTACAGTGTTACAGGAAACTGTATTCATATGAACTGAAACAAACAATTAGTAAGAATAATGGAAACTTTGGGTATAAATATAATTTCACATTGTAGCACATCTTTTAAAAATGGTAGCTTCAGTCAGATCTGAAAATAACGCATTGATCTATAATCCTGTACCATGACAAAATCTTGGAGGGTTCAGATCAATAACACTATAACATGAATCATGGTTTATTTTAACTTAATTTACTTGGTGCATACAATGAATTGAATATTTTAATAGGGGTACATAACCCAGCCACAGGGGATGCACAAAGCCCAAGCCCGGATAAATGGGGAGGTTTACATGAGGAAGGGCATCCGGTGAAAATTTTGCCAAATCAATGTCAGCTCAAGTTGGACGGTTGGGAGACAAAGTCAGAGAGGCGAGATTGTGGTTGATTTGGACATGTGCAGAGGAGAGATGCTGGGTATATTGGGAGAAGGATGTTAAGGATGGAGCTGCCAGGTAAGAGGAAAACCTAAGAGGAGGTTTATTGATGTGGTGAGAGAGGACATGCAGGTGATGGGTGTAACAGAACAAGATGTAGATGACAGAAAGATATGGAAGAAGATGATCCGCTGTGGCAACCCCTAACGGGAGCAGCTGAAAGAAGAAAAAGAATAGGGGTGCATGATTATGACAAAATTAATAACTGACAATTATTTACTTTGTTACTATAACTGTGATTATTAATTTCAATTAACAATACGATTCAAATGCACCTTCTTTTGCCAGCTGCATATCTTATATTTTGTTTACACACAGCACAGTACAAACATCATTGTGCAGAGAACCACTTAAAAATGATTATGAAATTGTTAAATGGTGGAGTAGTTGAAAGCAAAAATTTAATGTTTGACCATGTTTCTTTTTTATTTGTTACAACAGAGATACCTCTTACTTAAAAATATGTTAATGTTTTGTTTAATACAGTGAATACAGTAAATTACTGGTAAACAAAACTTTACAAAATAAAATTTAACTATAGCACAAACAATCCTCCTTATTTCTGAAATTAATGTTTCTTCTGAAAAACCAGATATCACTATCACTATATCACAATGTTAAACATGGGAATGCTAATATGGGACTCTAATGTATTAATGTGTATATAAAATGTGTCTATATTGAATGTGTATATAAAAATTAAAGTACATGATAAAAGTCTAACAGTAACATAGGATTAAGAAGTTTATGTAGACAATCTGATAGTTTTGGTTAACCAGTATACAAAAGCATTAATTTTAACAATATAAATATATAAAGCTCATCAAGTATTTAGATAGTAACACACTATTACATGCTGCTACCAGACTCAGTCCTTGAGCAGTGGCTTCCATGATCTTGAGGAAAGTATTATAATGAAAGGCACATTCAGTTAAAGAAGCAGCTTTGCAACCATCTTCTTTTCATTGTATATTCCTCATCAGTGTAATGAACCGTTATATTCAAGCATGAATCCATAGTTCTGCTCAATCACAAATTGGTTGTGGTTGCATAAAGTCGAAATTACCTTTCTTAGCAGATATTTAGTGTCCTAGATGTACCATGCTTTCAAATATCTTTTTAACTAAACAGAAAAACAGTGTTTTTGTTGATGAGGGATATACTTGTAAATACAGATATGAAAGACAAACATTTTGTGTGGAACACAGAAGACTATCAGCAAGCCTTAGTTTAAATATAAAATTCAATTAAAGCTATTAGTGCTATGTACAACAGGGTTAAAATATTTGTTTTTAGCCAGTGGGATCACTGAATTTTTCAAACATCATAATAAAAATAAAAAGCATCTGCAGGAGACATAATGTAGAAACATTGGATATCTGTTCTTTTTATGCATTCATATTTAGTTTACATTATATACTAGTGAAATATTATAGTCCTGTGCTACACAAATGAGAGCATGACATGTCTGTTAGTGAATATGACTAATGTACTTGCATTGTGTTGGGCTACATTCACATGTATTTAAACATCATAGTCTGATGTGTGGCAAATTTGGTACATATGCCCCCACCCATTCACATATAAAGCACTAGAATAATGTTAGATAGATAGAAAGATAGATAGATAGATTACATGGTCTGAACACGCACTGAAATGAGGAAAAAGAAAGAAAATGAAACAAAAAAAAAAACTTCTGACTTGGCAGTTACAGTCACAGTGAGGCACCTTTCATTTTCTCCTTCGCTACTACCTCCTGAGGGTCCCATGACTGAACCTGCTCATTAATTAGTTAGTTGATTCGGTGGGCCTGTCTTGAAGTGATGTTACCAGCCCAGCTCACCACAATGCAGAAAATCACATTGGCCATCACAACATTATCGAATATGTGAAGGATCTCTTACCCACAGTTAAGGAACACAGTCTCCTAAGAAAAAAGAACATGCTCTGCCTTTTCTTATATACTTGTACTTCCCCTGCAGTACAAGACCAGTCCAACCTGTCTTTGATGTGTTCCACCAGGTACTTGTAGGAGTGCACCACCTGTACTGTACATTCATTTCCCGAACAGTGACTTGCTTAGAGGCTGTTTGGTGCAGTGAAAATCAGTAACCAGTTCCTTGGTTTCACTGATGTTAAGTTGGAGACAATTTTTTCTATATGCACCTGACTTCTATACTATCTCATCCCTCTTATGGATACACCCCATAAGTACAGAATCATCTGTGAATTTCTGCAAGTGGTGAAACCTGATATTATAGTTATACAGTATGTGCTGCTCACATCCACATCACTTACTCATCTACCTGCATATCTCTAAGCATACCCCTTAACAGGGATGGCTGGATGGTACTGAAGGCACTGGAAAAATAAAAAAAAAACATAATCCTCATAGTGCTGTCAGCTTTGTCAAGGGGAGAATATTCCTTGTGGAGCAGATACCTAAGTTGTCCTCCTCTCCAAGCTTTGTCTAATCGTCAAACTGCAGTGGGTCCAGGTGGTCTACTCAGTCCAGGACCAGCCTCTTAAAGGTCTTCATGATGTGAGAAGTAAGTGCCACTGGACTGGAGTCATTAGGTAATTTGGCTCCTGCCTTCTTTGGAAAGAGGACAAATGCAAGATGTTTTCCACAGCAGCAGCACTTTCTGGAACTTTAGGGAGAAACTGAAAAGGTGACAGAGGATACCACAAAGTTGGCCATCACTGTCCTTAAGACCTCAAGGACTGACTCTATATGGCCTGCGGCTTTTTCTGTGTATAGCTTCCTCAGTTGTAGCCTCACTTGGTCTTCAGTTATGGATAGCCCATATTGATGGGTGGACTTGTCACTACCCATTCCAGTTTAAGTGGAAGAAGTTGTGTATGTAGTAGGGATGGTTTAGGGGTACTGGGTATTGGAAGAAAGTGGCAGTATGAAGGAAAATCTATTAAAATATTGGCTCAGGACTTTAGGTTTGTCCACATCCCATTCTAGTACCTGAGCCTGGATTGCCCAAGCCCCGTCCTTTCCAGACATCTTTTCATCTTTTTTTTAATTTCTGTGCCAGCTTATTACTCTCTCTCTTCGGACAAACAGTTCATGTGGTATAGTTATATTGAGCCACTTTGGCACTCACAGTCAAAACACAGGTACCTTATTATGGGAGTTTTTAATACACCCCACTTTTATTTTCTCCAGGTGTTGCAAACATAAGGTAGCCTTTGAATCCTGTTTGTAACTTTTCCCAAGTCTTGTCCGAAAGGCAGTTGAGAGAAGCAGGTACCTTGGGTTTGCACTGAGTGCAGATCATTACCCGTTTAAAACCCATTTATTCGATTTCAAGTGGCGTAGTGAGAGGCATAACATACTTAATAAAGCAGTGAACATTGTTCAATTAATCTATGCAGAACAACAAGGTATTTTCACAGTGTTCTCATGGTCAGCAATTGTACCCCTCAAATATAAATACTGTACTATGAGTTTTTTTTTTTTTTTTTTAATGCATGTGGAGTGCAAATCTGGCTAGAGTAGTGACTTCATCCATGTGTGAAGCAAATCAGGTAGCAACCTAAATATGAGGTGGAATATGTGTATAGTACACATGCATGAAAGTTCTGCGTAATGCTGCCTACAGATCTGTAATGAAATGCTTGCCTTGCAAAGCATAATGGGGCAGTGGGGTAAAAAATATTCATCTTTGCCAACCACATGGCAAATTTCCAGGGAAATATTCAACAAGCAAGGTCACTGAAAAACACAGTATACTTGCTGCAAAAAACACTATAGCAGAGGTACTGCCTCAGTATACATACACAGGGTAGTCCAGATCTAATTATGCAGATCCAGATCGTCTGGATGACTTTGATTTATGCAGGGTCGTCAGTTTGCACACTTCTCAATGGTCTGGGATTTTTCAGGTGATTTTCTATGTAATAAACTTAATAAGTTATAGCGTAATGAACATTGCATAATTAGATCTGGACCACCCTATATACAGTCCCTGACAAAAGTCTTGTCGCTTCTCTATTTTGTAGAAACTCCTGCTATTAACCTGACTTTTAATTAATCAACTGGTGTTAGAAATAGCTCATATGAAAAGCTAAAGCCCTCCCAAATGATGTTTAATGCACTGAAATAAATTAGTTTCACTGAAAAAAGATTTATCATTTAATCAAGACAGAAAGGTCAAATTTGGGCAAGACAAAAGTTTTGTCGCCTATACAGAAAATGAACAACTTTACTGCAAATCCAAAAATATGTCAGCAAATTATGTAGTGGTGCTGTGAGATCCAAATTTAATATCTTGTATGACTTCCATGAGCTTGAAGGACAGCATCCATGCGGTTTGGCAAGGATTCATACAATTTATTGATGAAGTCATCAGGAATAGCAAAGAAAACAGTCTTGCATGCCTCCCAGAGTCCATCAATATTCTTTGGTTTCGTCTTCCATACTTCCTCTTTCATCCTACCCCACATATGCTCAATGATGTTCATGTCTGGTGATTGGGCTGGCCAATCCTGGAGCATCTTGATCTTCTTCGCTTTAAGGAACTTTGACGTGGAGATGAAAGTATGCGATGGAGCACCATCCTGCTGCAAAATTTGGCCTTTTTTATGGTTGGGAATATAAGAGGTAGCTAAGATTTCTTGGTATTTTAGACTATTGATGTTGCCTTCCACCCTGCAGATCCCTCGCATACCCCCATACTGGATGTAACCCCAGACCATGATTTTGCCTCCACCAAACTTCACTGTTTTCTGGGTAAATCTTGGCTCCATGCAGGTTCCAGTAGGTCTCCTGCAATATTTGCGGTGACTGTGGTGTAATTCAACAGAAGATTCATCTGAAAAATCCACCTTCTGCCACTTTTCCAGCGTCCATCATTTTAGCAGGCTGTGGGCCTTGGCAAATGCCACATGGTTTTTCAATTGTCTTTTGTTTAGTGCTGGCTTATGGGCACTGATTCGACTATGGAGGCCATTTCCAGACAGAATCCGAAAAACTGTTCTGGTTGACACAGGGACTTCAGGTGACCAGGTCTCGTGGAGCTCTGCTGCAGTGGAAAATGGGCTGGCCTTGGATTTTCAAGCCAACAAACGGTCCTCTCGAGCAGTTGTATTGCGGGGTCTTCCTGACCTGGGCTTGTCAAAAACGTCTCCAGTCTCTTCAAATCTTTTTTTTATCCTCTGAACTTGACGCTGAGACACATTGAAGGTGTTTGCCACATCAGCAGTGGATTTGGTCTTCAGCCTCTTGATAATCAACACTTTAGTCTCAGGGTGAATCTTAGGCATGTTTGCAGAGGTCTAGTTGCAGTTGATGTGAAGGTCTAGTGTACTGGGGTTCTTTTTATACACACCTGAGACCTAATTGATCCATTATTAGTCACAGGTGAAGCTCATATGACAAGGCGACAACACTTATATCTTGCCAAAAATTGACTCAATGGGCTTTACCAAGCTGTGAATATTAGAATACTTTTTGTCAGTTTCGTTTTGCACTGAAACATTATTACAAAAGCTGATGGGATTAAAATGACCCATTTCTTGTAACAAAATCTTAATTAGAAATATATTTTAGCAGCACTTCAGGTCAATTTGTACACAAGCGACAAGACTTTTGCCAGGGACTGTATATATATATATATAGTGGCGAATGGGTGAGGGCGGTACCCAGCCGGGACGTCTGGAAGAACCGGGAGAGGGATTGTGCCTCCCCCAGACCACAAGAGGGCAGCCGCCCTGCTTGGTATGGGGGCCACGGGAACGGAACATGGAAGCTCAACCCTATAGGGGGCCGTGGTCACCGCCAGGGGCGCCTGAACGCCGAAGAAGCTCTGGACATCAGCATTTCTGCCACACCCGGAGGTGCTGGCAGAATGATTACCAGGGACACCCAGAGTGCTTCCGGGTGCTCGTGCAGCACTTCCACCACACCAGGAAGTGCCACCAGAAGCTCACCAGGAGGCACCTGAAGCACAGCTGGGTGGACTTAAAAGGGGCCGCCTCCCTCCATTCAGTAGCTGGAGTCGGGTAGAAGAGGGCAGAGCTTGGAGGAGCGGAGAGGAGTGGAGGCAGTAGAGAGGCCCGGACTGAGGGTGTGTGGTGCAGGGGCACTGGGTTGTGTGTGGAACTGAATAAAGTGTGTGTGGTGTTTGAACCATCGCTGTCTGCCTGTCTTTGTCGAGGCTGGTTCCCACAATGGCATCCCAGATGGGACTCTCTGCCTGATTCAAGGCATGGACCCGTCTATAAAAAAATTTGTGGACAGCCCAGCACAGCAGGAGAACCCACACTCGCACCGCGGCAGCGGTACGAGTACAACCACGCTAGAGCGACTCACCCCGAAGACCACTGATGGTTCGCGGATGCGCCATCTCCACCTGGTACAGGAAGACAAGATCTGGCGTATAAGGAGTGTAGCGGACTCCCACGAGCACGCCGTCACTAAGGACACCTGGGACGGCATTGCGTCTGGCAAGGCCACACAGAGGAAGTCCCCTCGGACAGATGGGATACGGGAGGTTAGTTTCCTGCCCAACGGCAGTCGACCCTGTGGGGCCTGACTTTGTTTGTGTGTTGTAGGCAGGATCCACGTCAGTGGCAGATGCGTGCCAATCTACGAGGCTTCTTCATCACGGCGGCAGCAGAAAGAGCTGGGGAGGAGGAACTGCTGCAGCTCGGAAAGCTGCTGCAGCAGAGAAGCTGGCAGGAGGCTTGCCACCACATCAGGGGCAGGAAGGAGAAGATGGCGGAGAACTGGAAGTCCCTCCCCGAGGCAGGCGAGGGATTGAACAGTGCGTGTTGCATGCCCGCCAATGGCTGGTCGGAGGCGGGACCAACGAATGTCCGTCCTGAGCCAGGGAAGGACCCGATTGGCCAGAGGAGACAGCCCCTCGGCATGCAGCTGCCGTGTAGTGCTGAACGAAAGGTAAGTCCACTGCCGGCTGACGTGCTGTGCTTGCTGGCAGCTCTGCGTGAGCTGGAGGATTGCCTTCAGCCCGCAGAGTTGCTATTTCAGGTAATACTGAGACGTATTGAAGAAGCTGGAGGGGAAGGCGGCCAAGCCTGTGAAGATGCTGCGACAGTGGGCGGAACAGCGCGACGCTGGAATCTCCAGCCGGAGCGGCGCGGTGGTGTAGGTGAGTGAAATCGGCACCGTACAAAGAAAAGGAGACCCTAGCAAAAAGATTTGTGATATTTATGATCGGAATCAAGTAGCAGGGGCTCCAATAGTGGATGTGGTGGGGATGGCCAGTTGCGGGGTGAGGGCGGAGAGAGCGAAAGGGCAGCCAGGACACCGGCTAATGTGTGCCAGGTGTTCAAGGGCCCTACGCCCCGAGCCAGTGTCGGTCTCACGCCGCTCTACAGGGACGCAGACGGCGCAGGGTCTCTTCCTTTCCCATAGGGAGACCCAAACCGTCAAGGCGTCCCAGAGAAAAAGGAGGACCCGGAAGTAGAGAGCTGGCTCCTCCGATAAAGGAGGAAAATGAGGCTGGGAGCTCACATCTGGAGACGGGCCGCCCTCTGCGGAGTCAGAGGGGAGTCCCGAAGTTGGCTGAGAAGACAGGGGTGCGAGCGGTCTCGTCTGATGTCCCAATCTGGGGGGCACGGAAGCCTTGGAGGGGGTGCCGAATTGGCAAATGCCAGGATGCCGGTTGGAGGGGGGAGTGTTGCCTCTGTGCAACACGGAAGGACGCCAGGTGGTGGTGTCCAGGTAGTATCTCCGACCCTGTCTCTGCTTTCTGTGTTGCCGGACCGGACCCTGGAGGTGGGCTAGCGGGACCCGCTTCATGGGAGACCTGACCTTGCGGAACGGGCCGCTGGCCCCTATGGGTCTCAGCTGGCAGTGGGGCAGTGTGGTGAGCAGCTGGGTGCGGTACCCAGCCTGGGACGCCTGGAAGGACTGGGAGAGGGATTACGCCTCCTCCGGACCACAAGAGGGCAGCCGCCCTGGTTGGTATGGGGGCCACAGGAATGCAGCATGGAAGCTCAACCCTATAGGGGCCCGTGGTCACCGCCAGGGGG
>JANRMT010027041.1:45392765-45478564 GCA_026402145.1 Polypterus bichir lapradei | reverse complement strand
AAAATTAATAAAAAAAAATTAAAAAAAAAAAAAAAAAAAAGAATTAGAGAATTTTGACAGGAATCCAGCTGAATACTAGTTAAGACTTGGTCTTGAAGAGGGCTCTGTTCTTTTTCTGTCTCAGTCTTGAATCAGTCTCAAGTAATTTGGACTTGGTTTTCACTTAATCTCTGTCACTCTTAGACTTAGCCTTGACTAGATATTGACAAGATGAAGTCTTGGGTGTATTTTCAGCTCAGCAAAGGTGGAGGTGCTGTTTGTAGCACTTCCTTATAGTATAACGTTCAACACATTAGCCACTAAGCATTGATATATTCAGCCACTTCTTAGCTTATAAACTGATTAATTTGTTTTCTTGAGAGATAAAGGATCATTTTTTTGGCTATGACCCCCAAGTGCAAATAAGTGGTTTGCTGCTCCTCACAAGAGTACAATGTATTTTCAACACGTAACACACTAAGAAAAAAAACACTGTTTTCATTAGTTTGCTTTTGCATTTCTAATTTATTACATTGGGTACAAGGCAGTAACCTTCAGTAGTCATTGCATAAAACTATGACAGGGAGACAAATCCATTTATTGATCTTTGTATGGCAGCAAACATTGTGGAGCCGACCCGGACACAGACAGGCGGACATGTTGTAATCACCACCACACGTTTATTAATACAACTATTTACAATGGTCACACAGACCCAATTCAGTGCACAATCCCCAAATACTCAGTCCTGGCCACAAATGCCTCTCTTCGGGCCGCCTCCACACCTCCTCTGTGCTTCGTCCTTCCTCCTCCCGACTCCAGCCTCGAATGAAGGGAGACGGCCCCTTTTATCCTGTCCCAGATGAGCTCCAGGTGGCTCCCGGCATTCCCTCGTTGGCCACGCCCCAGCGTGGCGGAAGTGCCGGCTGTTCTCCCGGCAGCTCTCCGGGCGCCCTTTTAATTCTTCCCCCCAGCACTTCCTGGTGTGGCGGAAGTGCTGAGGTAACAGGTCCCCAAGGCATTGGGGCGCCTCCTGGCGGTGACCACGGGCCCTTACAGGGTGGAGCTTCCATGCCCTGTACCCGTGGCCCCCAAAGCAACCAGGAAGGCGACCCCCACGTGATCCAGGGTGGGCACAGACCCACATCCGGTCCCTCATGGCGTCCCGGCCGGGTCATGGCCCCTGGCATCCCTGACAACATTCACTACCTATGCCGACACTGGATAGCAGCTCCATACTCTGGTGTGTTCTATACTCTGTATGAATATTGATTATGGTCAGCTTGTAATCGTGGTTGTTTCTTTTCCACATGAGCTCCCATCATGATAATGTTTTAAGAAAATACATGATAAGATCTAAACAAGAATTATATCAGATGTATAAGAATTAGCATGTCATGTCATTTTCTAACCTGCTTAGTCCAGACCAGGGTCACGTGGAGCACTGGATCCTATCCTAGTTAGCATACACCAGAAGACAGAAACAAATCATGGACAGGGAGCTAGTCCATCGCAGGGCAAACACACACCCAAATTCCAAACACATACCAAGGCCATTTAGCAATTTCTCAGTCACCTAACATGCATGCCTAACACACAGGGACAGGCAGAACCTGCAAACTCCACGCAGAGAGGACCTGGAATGTGTACACAGGTCTCCTTACTGTGAGGCAGCTTCACTACAACTGTGCCACCATGTATTAGGATGTATAAATAAATATACATCAAAAATAAGAATTGTTTTATTGAAAATATATCAGAATGGTCAAATTATTATTACAAGATAAATGCATTAGTCCTCAACTGACAGACACCTTTGATTTTTCATCAATAAAATGTCAAAACATTAATCATATTATTACTTTAACATTAGTAAGCTCTTTAATTTATAGAGCCTGGGTTTCAGCTATGACTGATGACCAGAATACTAAGCACATCCAGGTATATAAAAAGCACAGTTGTTTTAAATAAAACTTCAAAAAAAATCCATCCCTCCCCTCATCTTGGCAGAATCAACAAGAATCAAAAATGAATGTGGCACTAGCCTTCAAACAAAATCAAAATAAAATAAAAAACATACAATCACAAGGGAATTATTGTAAAATTGTAATTAATATGTATGTAGAAATGGAGTGTACAAAAAGAGCTGTTTTGTCTTGATAGAGTCCTAGGTGACCCTATTTTCCCCTTTTATACTTATTATTATGTAGGTTTTACCAGAAAGACTTTAATCCCAAACACTCACTACACCATATGGTACTGTAGTTCAGCCCCTCCCCATGCACTTTTATATCTGTAACCACAGGCAATTAGATAGTGTAAAAGAACAGGTAGTTGTTAAGTTACATACTAATTTATGTATTATAGATAATATACCCAAAAATTATAATAAGCAGAGTTAAAGTGAGTGTTAGCAAAATAATAATAGGACCTGTGTAATAATCAGTTCATCTCGCTTAGACTCCCAGGTAACTCACTGTTTGATTCGGCTTTGATCCAGTCTTGCCTGGCGTGACCTTTGATCCAGTGTGGCCTTTGAATGGTGTCAGGGATGACTTGGTCTCCTTCATGAATGGGGAATAGTAGAGAGTGACTGCATGTCTTTATAAGCCTGCACTTACTGTGACTCTGTAGTCCCTGACTCACCAGTGACACAGCTCAGACGTAACCCCCTCCAAAGTTCAACTGCTTTTCATTGTCGGGGTGCAGCATTCTCCAATGAAACAACTCAGGCAGACTCAACCCATGTTTCAATATTTTCTCTACTTACAACCAAACATGAAAGAAAGACTGCAATTAAGTCATAAAACTGGCCATCTCTGGTCAATTTTTATCAATGAAAACCTGGGGGAAGCAGAAACTTACTTGCACTTTACAGTTAGATAAGTAGACAATTTTTAAACATTTATATTGTGTAACTGACGGCCGCGTCCCATGCCCGGCCGGGATGCCCCTACTGCATATGTTCCGGGAGAGCAGCCATGGGCTCCTCAGTACCTGCCCCGGTACGCTTGGTGGCAGCCTCCCTGGGTGACGTGGATGCCTCAGTTTCCCACAGGGCTCCATGGGAGATGGAGTTCTCCACAACCCTGTGGGGATCTGGGGTGGCCGCCAGAGGGTGCTGCCTGGATCCCGGAGCCTGTATGGACACCTCTACAGCCCCGGATGGGCTATAAAAAGGGCCAGCATCCACCACTCAGGAGCCAGAATTGGGAGGAAGAGGACGAGGTTACCTAGGAGGAGTGGTGGTGCCAAGGTGGAGAAAAAAGTGTTTGTGAGTTGGCTAAGTGCTTTTGGGACTGTTTTGGGCCTGTGGGACACGGGGAAGGCATGTCCCACAGCTGAAGAGAAAAATAAAAAGTGTGTTGATTTTACACGTGCCTCTGTGACAGTCTGTGCCAGGTCGGGTGCTATATAGCGCCTTATTACAATTGTTAGAAATTAATAATAAAAAATATTATCAACCTATATGCTGTATATTGAGGTGGGCAAAAGTAGGTTTACAGGTGTGAGCATGGGAGGCCGGCAATTTGAGCACTTACAAATTTATAACTACAGTATGTGTACTGTGTCATTGTGACATTCTTTTGAGTTAAGCTATTGTAATAATCATAACCTGTGGCACTTGGTGCCACGGCCCACCTGCCAAGTTGTTTTGCCTGCCTAAGGTAAAGTCATCCCTGATGGAGGATCGCTGGAATCGTGGGAAAGAGGGGTCCTTTCATCGGATTGGCTGGCCCAGCACTGTTTCAGCTGTGGAATGGCCAAACTGGGGAGACAGCTTGATGGTTGAGGTCTCCAGGACCCTAAACAAATCAAAATCATATTATGTGATATCATCTATTGTTAAATTCTGCTCTATATTTGTAATATTTCTATTTGTATACTGTATTGAGGATTTGTTCTGTTCTGTGTATTGTATTGTATTGTATTGACCCCCTTCTTTTTGACACCCACTGCACGCCCAGCCTACCTGGAAAGGGGTCTCTCTTTGAACTGCCTTTCCCAAGGTTTCTTCCATTTTTTTCCTGCTGGGGTTTTTTGGGGAGCTTTTCCTTGTCTTCTTAGAGAGTCAAGGCTGGGGGGCTGTCAAAAGGCAGGGCCTGTTAAAGCCCATTGTGGCACTCCTTGTGTGATTTTGGGCTATACAAAAATAAATTGTATTGTGTTGTATAACCTGCATGTCTTTTTTCAACAACTGTAAACATACTTTGGCCCAGTATTATTATCTGTTACAAGAGCCTTATAAATAGCTTTGATCGTTCATCTATGCACTTGATGTGAGGCAGAAAGAAATTCTTCATTAGAGGTAAGTCCAATACAGATACCTCCACACACATTCAAAATCTAACCAGAAGTAGAATTGGCAGATACAGTATGTGGGGGGATAACAGAATGCTAATCACTGAATCACTGGGCTACATCAAATACCACTTTTAATAAAAATGTAAAAGTAACTTTTTTAAGTATGTATAGAAATAACAGTATCACTTTTAATATGTGGGCGGCACAGTGGTAGCGCTGCTGCCTTGCAGTTAGGAGACCCGGGTTCGCTTCCCGGGTCCTCCCTGCCTGGAGTTTGCATGTTCTCCCCGTGTCTGCGTGGGTTTCCTCCGGGCGCTCTGGTTTCCTCCCACAGTCCAAAGACATGCAGGCTAGGTGGATTGGCGATTCTAAATTGGCCCTAGTGTGTGCTCGGTGTGTGTGTGTGTGTTCTGCGGTGGGTTGGCACCCTGCCCAGGATTGGTTCCTGCCTTGTGCCCTGTGTTGGCTGGGATTGGCTCCAGCAGACCCCCATGACTCTGTGTTCGGATTCAGCGGGTTGGAAAATGGATGGATGGATGGACTTTTAATATGTAGTTCCCAAATTCATTACATTTAAGAAGTTCAACTTCATGTGCAAATTTTATTATGACATGTGCATATTAAAATGAAATTTTTATTTCATTGTCTCTTACAGACTCTTGCCAGCCAATCAGAACATCCTTTTTAGGAATGAAATTTATCTTGAAAGGGTCTGTAAACATTTGTATTCTTTTGACTCCTTACATTTTCTTGTCGCAGTGAAGGGAATTTATGTTGCCAAGGACAAAGAACTACAGGGACTTTAATACTTTCATCTGTTTATCTTCAATCCAGAAATCTTCTGATATAGTTCTGTTATGTAATAACATTTGTGGAAGTGAGTGGTCCAAAGTAGTGCATTTTCATCCAACAGGGGCACCTGTTGCTTATGAATAACCTCTCCAAATACCCTAAACCATCTGTACTATTGGACTGGATAATTGTGGTTCAATGATGATAATAAAGTGAAGAAGTAAAAAAGACATTCTTGTCTTATAGCACAACTTATCTATACTAATTAAAGGCAAAGCCCTCACTGACTCATCACTAATTCTCCAACTTCCCGTGTAGGTAGAAGGCTGAAATTTGGCAGGCTCATTCCTTACAGCTTACTTACAAAAGTTGGGCAGGTTTCATTTCGAAATTGTACGCATAATGGTCATAACTGGAACCTATTTTTCTCCATATACTGTAATGGACTTCAGCTCGATGGCCGTGGGCGGCGGAGCTGCGTGTCACATCATCACGCCTCCCACGTAATGACGTAAACTGACTGTGAACGCAGTACGTAGAAAAGAAGGAAGAGCTCCCAAAGAGCGCTGAACAAAAACGCATACAAGCTTATTCATAAGTGCAGCTACTGCAGAAACAAAGCACGGTGTAAACTGTAAGTTTAAATTAAGTTTATGGACACGCTCACGCTGCCGTTTGTCATGCCTTCGTCGAATACTTTATTCGCGAGATACAAGTTTAATGAGAAGACACGAGGTATAAACGAGACTTTCGATCACTTTGTAACGGAGTTAAAATTGCTGTAGCGAGAAACTTTTAAGTGCCGGGTCTTAGCTAACATTAAATAAAGCTGTGGACATCGCAACATCACACAAGAGAGCAGCTCTCGTGAACTAACTGAGCACAGTACGAGTGATCACTTCCATGCATCAAACCTGTTCAAAAAACGCATTACACAATTGACAAGGTAGGAAAAGAATATGCTCCGAGCTGAGTTCCACAGCTAACGCGGTCTTGCGGAAGCAACTTCGTCACGCTGCCACCAAATACTCACAGAAAAATCCACAAGTTAATACACGCACTGTCTCTAGAGTTTCTTCACACTCTGAATGTCTTCCTCACATCCCCGTTATACCCTCTGATCTCCCATTTCAATTCAAATGCCTCAAATTTCCAGTAAGGCTCTGCTTCGCGATGACAATTAATAAGTCTCAGGGACAGACGCTACAAAAGGTTGCCATTGATTTGAGGCAACATTGCTTTTCTCCTGGACAACTATACGTTGCATTCTCAAGAGTAATCTCAGTGCACAGCTTGGTCATATTACAACCGGAGTGCTGAACTGACAACGTGGTATACAAAGAGATCCTTAACAGATAGTTATTAGTATATTTTCCCTCAGTTTAAAAAGGTTTTCTTTTCTTCTTAATAAAAATTTAAAAGCAGTACTTCGTCGCTGCGAAGCGCGGGGATTTTGCTATATACAGTATATATATATATGTAGATATGTATATGTATGTATGTATGTATGTATATATGTATGTGTGTGTATATATATATATATATATATAGATATTGTGAAAAGGCGCTATATAGCGCCCGACCCGGCACAGACCACGCTGAGGCACGTGTTCACACTCAAAGGGTTTTATTTCTTTTTTCTTCAGCCGTGGGCACACGCCTTTCCCGTGTCCCACAGGCCCAACACAGTCTATGCACAAAGCACACAAAAACCACACTTTCCTGCTCCACCACTCCTCCCAGGCAACCTCGTCCTCTTCCTCCCGATTCTGGCCCGGATTGCTGGGAGGCACGCCTTTTTATACCCCACCCGGAAGTGTTCCAGGTGCCTGACCAGCTGGTCTTAATTGCACCTCCGGGTGGGGCTGATAAACTGTCCAGCGTGGTGGCTGGTCGTCCGCAGCACCCCCTAGCGGCCACCCCATCTCCCATCCGGGCTGCTGTGGTGGACTCCATGTCCCATGGAGCCACGGGGGAGATTGAGGAGGGATCCACAGCCAGGGAGGCTGCCCCCAAGCGCCCCGGGCAAGGTACTGCAATGTCCCTGATGGCTCCCCCGGGACGTATGTAGCAGAGGCGTCCCGGCCGGGCATGGGACCCGGCTGTCCGTCACATGGCCCCTCCCTCAGATGAGGCTTGTGGGGCTCATCGGCCTGCCCCGCGAGGGCCGGTCTTCTCCAGGACGGGGAGTCGGCCTTCCTGGTTCCGCGGCTGTGCCCTGTAAAAATAGAATAAACAGGTCTGGGGGCGTTGCCCCGACATCCCTCGGGACAACCCCGCCAGACATGGCCACCGCGGCCACAGTTATAACATAGCCGACCCCCTCCAGTACGGCCCCGGTACATGCGGAAGCAGGCAGGGAACGCCTGCCCCTTCGCCCCCTCTGAGGAGGGCTTGTGATGGTTCCGCCCCTCTGCAGTGCAGCCCTCCTTCGGCTCCAAGCCGTCAGGCCTACACTGCGCTATGTACGGGGTTTCCGGTTTCCTCTTCCGGTTCCCCCTTTTCCTTTGGGACGCACTGACGGTCTGAGTCCCCCTATGAGAAAAGGAGGGACCCCGCACCGCCTGCGTCCCTTTGGACTGCCGCAAGACCGGCGCTGGCGGTCGGGGCGGGGTTGTTTGGCAGCCGGCTTCCACCTGCTGCCTCCCCGCACGCTCGTCCGCCTTGCTGTCAGTCATCACAGCAGCCTCTCGTGTGGTGGGCGGGTCCGCTTGACAGGCAGTACTGAGCAACACCGCTGCCGTCGCGTCCCGCCCCCTTTTCTCTGCGGTGCCGGCTTCACTTACCTGCACCGCTCTGTCCTGCCGGTGGGAGGCTGGCCACCCGCCGTCACGAAGCCATTCAGCCAGGGCCCCGCACGGGATACCGAGCTTCTTCTCCAGCCCCTCCTTCGCCTCCGACAGGACCTGAAAAACTTGTAACAGGGACTGTAGGGCGAGGACAATGGACTTCACCTCTCCTACAGCCCAAGAGATGTTAATAACGGCGGTCGGCGGTGGATTAGGGCTCTCCTTGTCGCCCCCCGCCGACTGCATCTCGGCCAGACCCTGTGGATCCCCCACGGGCCCCTTCGGGCAATCTGGAGGAGAGGGAAGGGAGTCCGTCATCCCCGCCGGCCGATCCTCCTCGGCGGGTGATTGGAACACGCCCTCCCCCCCTTTACCTGTTTCACAGAGCCGCTCCTGCTCCACTTGCAGGGGCGCCGCGCTGGGAAGCTCGTCCGGGCTCTCCTCCGCCAGCCGCTGGCTCAGGCCGAAGGGAAGTCACAGCTCCGGCTCGCTCTCTCCCGAGCTGGCTCCGCCGTCACGCCATGGACACCCGTCCCCCTGCCCGCACCGGGTGCTTCGCCCCTCGGCGTCCAGGAGGTAGGTCGACCCACATGCGGAAAAACAAACCCGCGGCCCGTCACCTACCTCCGGTGGCATCCCGTGCGGCGGACTAGCGTGGCGGCGTCTGCCAGTTGGCCTCTGTGTCCGCCCGGCTTTCTTTTTCCCCATCGCGCGGTGTCTTTAGGAGCCCTTTGGCGGCTTTAGTTGTGCTGTGCTGCGCTGGCTGGCTGGCTTGCTCCCAGCGCTGTGCTGCGCGTGTCCGCCGGCAAGTCGGGCAGGCGCGTACCTCGCGCTTCGGCCTCGGTGGCGCGCTCTCGTTGGGAGCGTGCCCCGCTGCAGTCCAAAGGGCGCTCTCAGCGCTGTACTTAAAACAGAGCACACTCTCTGCCTCAGGAGTGTGCTCGGCGCTGCGGTGCTGTGTGCGCTCCTGCGCTGAGCTATACGTGCCCCCAGGTGTTGTGCTTCGCTGTGCCGGGTCTTGCAACAATAATTAAAGCAGGTTCCGACCCAAATGGACGGGTCGGGATCCGCACGACTACGCCAGTGTGAAAGGGCGCTATATAGCGCCCGACCCGGCACAGACCACGCTGAGGCACGTGTTCACACTCAAAGGGTTTTATTTCTTTTTTCTTCAGCCGTGGGCACACGCCTTCCCCGTGTCCCACAGGCCCAACACAGTCTATGCACAAAGCACACAAAAACCACACTTTCCTGCTCCACCACTCCTCCCAGGCAACCTCGTCCTCTTCCTCCCAATTCTGGCCCGGATTGCTGGGAGGCACGCCCTTTTATACCCCACCCGGAAGTGTTCCAGGTGCCTGACCAGCTGGTCTTAATTGCACCTCCGGGTGGGGCTGATAAACTGTCCAGCGTGGTGGCTGGTCGTCCGCAGCACCCCCTAGCGGCCACCCCATCTCCCAACCGGGCTGCTGTGGTGGACTCCATGTCCCATGGAGCCACGGGGGAGATTGAGGAGGGATCCACAGCCAGGGAGGCTGCCCCCAAGTGCCCCGGGGAAGGTACTGCAATGTCCCTGATGGCTCCCCCGGGACGTATGTAGCAGAGGCGTCCCGGCCGGGCATGGGACCCGGCTGTCCGTCACAATATGTATATATATGTGTTGTCACGCACGCGCGAATAGGAGACCGCGGACGGACCTTAAACCGCTTCGGAAGACATTCGCCGGCAGGGAGTGGCGGGGTACTAACCTTTCTCCTTTAATTTCTTCCAGGAAAAAAGATGCTCCGCCATCATAAGCCTTCCCGCAGTACGTCTACTTCCGCCCTTCCTCCACCATCTTTCCTGACGTCATCAGTCCCGTCCTCCCTCACGGTTCCTTCCCAGCATTCCTCCACTTCCGGCTCCTCCCCTATAAAATGGCCGCTGACGCCTAGCATGGCATCGCGCATATGAACCAGTTTTGTGTTTATATTTTTGACCCAAGTTTTGTTTTGAATTGTGGTGCAGCTACAATATATGGGGCCGGAAAAACCCCAAACCTTTATACTGTCTAGTATTGCTTCTTTTACACTGGCGTAGTCGGCAGGGTACAAGTCTGTGTAACATGACAGAAGGACAAGACCTCAACACAGTGCTGCAGTGCGTCTTTCAAGAAGTATTTCCCCCACCGGGAGCATGCTGGGAGAGAGAAGTGCTGGCTAGGAAAATCACGGATTCTCGGCAGCATTTGACGCAGATGGCAGATCGTTAGCAAACATTCTAAACAACTAAGACACATTTACGCCAAATTTATTTACTGACAACGCAAGCAATCCGGTAAGTATAACTCACTCAACCTGGAGGTAAGTGAAGAAAATTTGGAAAGTCTACAAAATTATATTGATCAAGTTTTTGAGTCTGTTGTCATGGGGCCTAAGAAAGCAGCAGCTAACACGGAAACACCTGCTACCAAGAGAAGCCGTACTCATCTCCCCGCAAGGATATATTAGAATTATTAGATTCTATAGATAAAAGGCTTTTGGGATTTGAGGGACGACTCCACCTGCTCGAGGTTCTACACCAGGAGTTCCAGAACCTCCGACAATCTCTGGAATTCAGCCAGGATCAGGTGGAGCGGCTTGCTGCTGAAAACGCGTCTCTGCGGGAGACTGTGTCTTCCCTGACAGAGGGAATGACACGGATTTCCCAGGACAACAAGACCCTGAAGGAGACGGTTTTGGATCTTCAGGCCCGCAGCATGAGAGACAATCTGGTGTTCGCAGGCCTGCCGGAGCAGACGGGAGGACAACCGGAGGATTGTGAACAAACAATCAAGAACTTTCTCCAGACCCACATGAAGATACCCGAAGAAACGGTAAAAAACATCACCTTTCACCGGGTTCATCGCCTTGGAGCCAAGAGAGCAGACAGCAAAAGATCTCGTCCCATCGTGGCCAAATTTGAGCATTTTAAACAAAGGATTTTGTTAAGAGCCGCGGGAAGGAGCTCAAAGGAAAAGATTTCAGCGTGAATGATCAATTTCCTAAAGAAATTTTGGATCGCCGCAGAGTTCTGTTCCCACTGCGTAAAAAATTCATCCAAGAAGGGAGCCGCGCTGCCATTTCTGTGGACAAGCTCTACGTCAACAACAGGCTGTACAAGGAGCGAGGAGTGACAGACTGGCTTTATTAGCCCAACATCAGGTCACAAGTTTATTATTCTTATCGGGATTCACTGGGTATGAGCATGTCAGGATAAAAAGCTGCTATATCCATGTTTAGATGATGGGATCACCTGTTCTCTCACCACCCCACACCACTAGCACCTTTTCTTTTTACTTCTTTTTCTCTTTTTTAACCTTTATCACTCTTTCCTTTCCTTCTTTTACCTGCTTCTGGAACTTTACATCCACATGACACAATCACACAACTTTCCTACACTGCGTCAGCACACACACAACGCACGCATACAAACACTGGATTATAATTATTACATTTTATCATACAACCACAAACACTCTTGGTTCTGTCTTATTATTATTATTATTATTGTCTGATTATTATCAGCATTAGTATTATTATCAGCATTAGTATTATTATTATTATTATCAGCATTATTATTATTATCATCAGCACTATTATTATCATCAGCATTATTATTATTATCATCAACATTATTATTATTACCAGCATTATTATTATTATTATTATTATTATTATTATTATCAGCACTATTATTATTATTAGCATTATTATTATTATTATCATTAGCACTATTATTATTATTACTATCATCTTATTATTTTCAGTATTAATATTATTATTATTATTTTCAGCATTAATAATATTATTATCATCAGCATTAATAATATTATTATTGTTATTAGCATTATTATACATATATATTTTTTTTTATTTATTTACTTATTTATTGCTTTATTTTTTCAGATTAAATTATACATTTATTTACTTAATTTATTCACATGAAGGCACCATACATTAGCTACTCACACACATAACTATGGGTACACTAAGGTTTGTCAGTTGGAATGTTCACGGAACTGGCTCTAGAGAGAAGAGATTAAAGATTTTTGATCAGCTTAAAAGAATGCAGGCAGATGTTGTCTTATTACAAGAGACTCATAGGTCTGCCACAGTTGCAGATGAACTTAAAACATCTGAGTTTCCCAGACTGTTCTCTGCCCCCTATAACTCTAGACAAAGAGGTGTAGCTATTTTAATACACAAAAATACCAATTTCACAGTATTGGACATAGTCTCAGATCCAGATAGTAGATTTATAATACTAAAACTATCTATACAAAATCAAAGCTTATGTATTGTTAGCATATACTGTCCAAACATAGATGACCCCGCATTCTTTCATAATTTTTTCTCTGTACTCTCCAAACACTTGGACTGTCCACTTATACTTGCGGGAGATTTTAATTTTTGGATGGATTATTCTTCAGACAGGCTCAGTACAGCTGGGACTCAGCGCAATTGGCATTCCACTAATATAGTCAAACAGTATATGAGTGATTATGGGCTTTGTGATGCATGGCGATCTTTTTATCCCAGCCGTAGAGAGTATACTTTTTTCTCACACGTTCATCACTCTCACTCACGTTTGGACTATTTTCTAGTCAGCAGCTCATTATTGGCTGACATTTCAGACACCCTATAGTTGTCAGCGATCATGCTCCAATTTCTTTAACTCTGTTAAATAAGAAAACAATCCCATCAAGTAAAAACTGGAGGTTTAATACGTCACTGCTTAGAGACGAAGGTTTTGTGGAATATTATAAAAAAGAGTGGGCTTTATATTTAGAACACAATGACCTGCCTGGAACATCAGCATCTGTTCTCTGGGAGGCAAGGAAAGCAGTGATGAGAGGTAAAATAATCTCCTTCTCATCACATAAGAATAAATTAGAAAACAAACGTATTCAGGAATTAGAAGAAATCATTAAGTCTTTAGAGGCATCCACAGAAGAAGAATTACAAAACAAATTGCGTAAAAGTAAACTAGAACTTAAAGGAATTATTGACAAAAAAATACAATTTTTAGCACAAAGACTACGAACAGAAAACTTTGAACACGGTAATAAATCAGGCAAGTTTTTAGCCAACCAGTTAAAAATAAACAAAGAGAAAACTGCCATATCTGCTGTTAAAGACTCAACTGGGAATATAGTATGTGATCCTGAAAGAATAAACAACACTTTCAAAGATTTTTACAAAACCTTGTACTCACCACAGATTAACCCATCAGATAATGAGATCAATGAGTTTCTAGACAGGATAATACTTCCTAAATTATCAGATAGCCAAGCTACAGTCCTGGACTCGCCATTAACATCAGATGAGCTTCAGGAAGCTCTTAACTCCATGCCTAATAGAAAAGCTCCAGGTCCAGATGGGTTTCCAGCAGAGTTCTACAAAGAATTCTGGATCATTCTAGCTCCAACATTTTTCAGAATGATGAGTGAAATAGAAGAAAATGGTAGACTACAGCCAAATATGAATTCAGCCAACATTAGTCTCCTGTTAAAACCAGGCAAAGATCCTATATTTCCTACCAGCTATCGCCCCATTTCTCTTATTAATGTTGACCTCAAAATAATTTGTAAAGCCCTTGCAAAAAGATTAGAGAAGGTAACCCCTTTCATAATACACCCAGACATTCATCCACAAATTCACGTAGATTACTTAACTTAATAGACTTTTCTTACAGCAGAAACATGGAAACCAGTATATTATCTCTCGATGCAGAAAAGGCTTTTGACAGAGTTAACTGGAAGTTCTTATTTGCAACTTTACATAAATTTGGTTTTGGAAACTTTTTCATAAACTGGTTAAAAATATTATACAGTTCACCAACAGCATGCGTCAGGACAAATGACCAAACATCAGCTAGCTTCTGTCTTCAGAGGGGGACCAGGCAGGGATGCCCACTCTCCCCCTCACTATTTGCTATTTTTATTGAACCACTAGCAGCAGCAATCAGGCAAACTACAGTTATTAAAGGCATAAAGTGTAAGAACATAGAACATAAAATCAGTCTTTATGCAGATGACGTGTTACTTTTTCTCCAGAATTCTCAATCCTCTCTCTCCCAAGCAATTGAACTAATAAACTCATTTTCAAGAGCTTCAGATTACTCAATAAACTGGTTAAAATCCATAGTTCTCCCAATTAATTTTTCTTTTGTCAATTCCCTTAATACACAATTGGAATCAGGGAATATTACATATCTGGGTATTCATGTCTCTCCCAGGCTGGCAGAGCTAACTAAACTAAACTACATCCCACTATTAAAGAAAGTGGAAGATGATCTTGCTAGATGGATATCCTTACCGATATCACTTATGGGGAGGGTTGCCACAATTAAAATGATGGTTTTACCAAGAATCAATTACTTATTTTCAATGATCCCAAACAAGCCATCATCTGATTGGTTTAGATCCCTGGACTCCTCTATCACTAAATTCCTTTGGAAGGATAAACCTCCACGAATTAGCTTAAAAACACTACAGAAGACCAAAGATAGAGGAGGGCTGGATCTACCCAACTTCTATCATTATTTCTTAGCCAACAGGCTCCAATATATACCAAGATGGTTGCAACATAACCGGCTGGATGAGTCCTGGTTAGATGTAGAACAGACACTTTGCAATACTATAGAGCTTTCGGACCTACCGTTTATTAGCTCAAAAATAAGAAAGCATGAAAGCTTTAAAAGTATTAATATTAGCACCTCACTGACAGCATGGTGGGAATATCTAAAAATGACAGAGTCTTCACTAATTCCATGCAGACACACACCCATCTGGAATAATCCTGACATATTGCAAAACAATAAAATGATGAACTTCCCATACTGGAAAAGTAAAGGAATTCTATACATGGAACACATATTTGAAGGATTGGATTTCACTCCATTTAACAGAATAGTCTCCCAATTTGGGATAGACAAGAATAGATTTTTAGAATATCTCCAAATTAAATCAGTAGTTAAAGAAAAATTTAAGCTTAATAAAGTAGAATTACAAACACCATCAAGGGTATTAGACTTCTGTAATCTCAAACACCCTAAATTACTGTCTAAAGTATATAAAACATTGACCAAAATAGATGATACAATAGCAATTCCTATAGGTAAATGGGAGGCGGATCTATTAGTTAGCTTTGACCAGACTTTCTGGTCCCAAACTTGTTTAAAAACTTTTAAAACAATCAGAAACCCCAATTTACAATTAATTCAATACAAAATTCTACACAGAGTACACTATACAGGTCATCGGATGTTCAGGATGGGATTTGTGCCATCTGACACCTGCACACACTGCACAGACAACATTCCTGACAGTTATATCCACGCACTGTGGTCATGTCCACCTGTTCAGGGATTCTGGTATGGAGTATGTGAAGACCTGTCAAAGTGTCTGAAATGTGATATCCCAACTTCCCCCTCATTTTGCCTGCTGGGGAACCTAGAGGATGTCCCGATTGAAACAAATTTGGTTCACGTGGTTTTCACTGCCATATGCATCGCTAAGAAAACTATCCTCATAAACTGGAAAAACAAAGATAATCTTTGCATTAACCAGTATAGAAATCTTTTATTGGATCATATTACACTTCAGACAGCCTCTGCCTCCACTTCAAATCAATCTCTCTGGGCTCCTTTGATCGGTTCCATCACATAGCGATGATGGAGGGTCATTGATATTGTCCTGCGGGATGCTGTGGTTGATGTGGTGGAGAGTCTGAGCTTAGAGTGTCTGGAGGATCCCTGGGGATGGGTTCACTAGGGGGGTCTTGGGCTGGGGGGCTGCTTCCCCACTCTGGTGGTGCTTGGGTTGCCTCGGGGGGTGGACTTCTGGTAGTTGTGTGTGGGGCCTTGGGGGGTCTTGACGGTGGCTGCGGGTCGCTGCCTGGTGGCTGCATCGCCCCTGGGTGGGTCTGGGTGGGGGCCTGGTGGCTTGGGGTATGGGGGCGGCCGTCCCCGGATGGGGGTCTGGGTGGGGCCTTGGGGATTGGGTCCTGACATGTACGCTGCCGGGAAGAGGGCCGGAACATGCGGCGGTGCCGGGTCCGGGCTCCGCCATGGGGGAGGGGGATGTCCGAGAGGGGCGGGATCCAACTTTACCTGGGTGTCTTATGTCTTACTTAGTCTGAATGTTGAGTAAATGTGGGGATGGGAGTAAATATTCTGCTGGGGTGGTGTGGGTTGGTGGCCTTGGACTCTGTGGGGCTCTGTGATGCTGCTGCTTTGGGCCGTGGCTAGATGGGCTGGGGCCTCCACGCCCCGGGTGGATTTTGGGAGCGGAGGTGCCTATTGGGGCCAGTAGGGGAGCTGGCTCCCTGGAGGGCTCAGGCCCCTCAGCCATTTCTCCCCATCCTCAGACATTTCCCTCCTCTTGCTCCTTCACATCATCACACAAACATGCACATAGGGCCTTGGGGTGTGGGTAAGTCAGGGGGTGTGGGTATGGATCCCATTTCCGCAGTCCTGTGGCAGCCTACCCCCCAATTTTATTTGCACATTAAACACTTCCACAAATAACATTTCACATAAATGCACACTTAGGGCCTTGGGAGTGAGCACACTCAACGGCATCCGGTGGGGGGAAATTTCAGCCTCACTCCGAGTGCCAGTGCCCACTTCCAATTTTAAACTGCACCTAGTCACGGAGGGTTTTGGGGGGGAAGTGGGGCTGTGTGTTGGCATCAGCTGGTGTAGGCCACATGATGCCAGCGCTGCCCGCGCCCCCCCAACCACAAAATGCACCTTATCAACACACATTAACATTACATTGGAGCCGGCGGAGGGAGACTAGAGGTCTTATTACACCTCTGTTCTCAGTTAGCTGCCTGGGGCTGGAGGCTAGGAGTGGGAGCTGGCCGTCTGCCTGTGGTCTGGAGTGGTGGGTTGCTTTGCTCTGCGTTGGATGGGGGTGCCTGCTCATTATTACCCCAGCGGAACGGGGCTAACTCTGGCGTCCGGGAATGGTTGTGCCCTCGGTACGGCAGCACTGGGACCAGAGTTAGTAGGGTGTGTATGGGGAGTGTGAATGGGTGTCTGGCGTACATCCTTGTAAGTCTTGGGTTGTATGTGTATTTGAGAGCATGAGGGAGGGAGTGTATGACTGTGTTTGTGTGTGACTGTATATGTCAGGTGGGGTTTTGGACTCCTCCCCTCTCCTGGGACATCTGGCAATGCTACAACATCTTCGCCTACCCTCCCCCTGCCACTTTTTTTTTTTTTTTAAACATCTGTCTGGTCGCTCCCGGTGGCTGCCTGGTGGGATCTGGGTCCCTGGGCTCTGTTGGGTCCTCGGCGGGGTGGGTCGCCCTTGTGTCCCGGGCTGCTGGGTTCCGGGCCCGGCCGGCTCCGGGGTGAGCGGCTACGGGCGGGCCTGGGGGCTAGCCGTTGATGTCTCCCGGGACTCTGCCGGCTGCTGGTTGTGGCCCCCCAGGGTGATCCTCTGCACCTCTCGAGGGGGGGTTGGGGCTTCACTGGTGACGGTCTCCCTGGGGTCTCCGCGCTCTGGGGTGACCACTGGATTTCTGGGCTTGGAACTCCCTCCATCTTCCGCACGTTTTTGGGGGCAGGTCTGTGGCCCTTCACACTCACTATTGGACGCTCCTATAGAGAAACCTTACACATACAAGCGTGCGTACGCACACAGGTGCTCACATGGTGCTTTCATAGGTATGACTTGGACATCTTCAGCACATGACCTAAGGCTGTGGTTGGCCCTAAATGCCTTAGTAATAATTACTGTGTGATTGTTAGCAAACATTTTTACTTTTATATATCTTCATGTAGCTGATGCAGCAATGTTTTTGTCTTGTGTTTTTTTTTTTTTTTTCCCCTCTCTTTCTGCAGGTCTAGAAGCGGATTCTGGTTCATTTATTGTTTATTCTATACGAAAATCCCCCCTTCCCCCTTTACCTCCATCTCCTCCTTTTCTCTCTTCTTTTTCTTTCATTTTTGTCTCCGTCTCCGGTTCAAATCTTAAAAACATCTGAAAATATTTCTAATAAAGTTTTGGTATCAGGCGTGGCATCAGCAGAAGCTGTAATGCTCCACCTGAGAGAAAAACTGTAAGGCTAGTCGCCAGCATTCAGACATCAATTCTGATTGCTTCACAGCCGAACAGGACACGGTAAAAAAAAAAAAAAAACAATGCTGCAGGGAATGAACGCCCAGATCCTGGCCCTGCAGCAAGCGCAAGCCGCTACCACCCGCGAGTTGGAGGAAACGAAGGCCAGGTTGGCAGAAGCCCGAAGGGTAAGACCCGATCCGCCTCGTCCAACGCCCCTGCCTCTGGTGCCTATGACAGAGGCGAATCCTACCTGGGCATATTTGAACGGACGGCCACCCGGAACGAGTGGCAGCTGTCTGAGTGGGCGTCCATTCTGGCGCCCTACCTGAAGGAACCCGAGCAGCGGGCTTATTACGACCTCCCCAAGGAGGAGGCCGCGAGTTACGACCTCCTAAAGCGCGAGATCCTGGCACGCTACAGCATCACGCCGGGCCAGCAGGCGACCGAATGGCAGAGCTGGCAGTTCGACCCGGAGAAGCCGGCCCGAGCACAGGCCTTCGACTTCTGGGCGAAGATGGGACACTGCTTACGGCCCGAAGGTCCCCAAGCCCGGAAGGTCGTGGAGCAGGTGGCCTGTGAGGGCCTGGTGAACGCCTTGCCAAGCTCCCTCGCCCAGCAGGTCCGGCGCCACCCCTATAAGGATATGCCAGGCCTTCTGGAAGTCCTGGAGCATCAGCTCGCGGTCTACCAAGCCGGGAGGTCGGAAAGGCACACTCGTGGGAACCGACAGGGATGGGCGGCCACCCCCGAGCCCTCTCGACGCGCTGCGGAAGCACCGCAAAGGCCCGAAGAAAAGCCGGCCTACTCACGCTGTTACAAGTGCGGTGAGACCGGCCATCTACTGCCGACCTGTCCTCTCAACACCCCCTCAGGAACCGATGGACTGCACCTGGACCACCGCGGAAAGGTACTGTACTCAGTCGCACCCGCTGGCAAGTCCAAACACGGGAGTGGTGTTATTGAACGGGCACTCGGTGGTGGCTTTATTTGACTCCGGCAGCAACATTACCATTGTTGCTCGCTGTTACGTATTACCGCGACAGTGGCTTACGCAGCATTTGCAAGTCACTTGTGTGCATGGGGAGACCAGGTCTTACCGTTCTGCCCGCTGTTACATCACGTGGAAGGGGCAGGTTTCCAACTTGACGGTAGCGGTGTTGCCCGAACCCCCCTATTCAGTAATTTTGGGACAAGACTGGTCGCACAGAAAACGCGGTAAGACGAACACCGCTCCCGGGGCCTCACTAGGTCTAGTTATGAGGGGACAAGGCACCCTTCCTACGGTTTCCACGCCGTGCTCTAGGGCAGGCCCTAATGGCACAGGCCCATCGGGGGACGTTTCTCAGGCGACGGACCCTGACCCGGAAGTATCCACCGGAGAAGGGACGAGCCAGGGAACACTTCCGCCAACCCGCTCACAAGACCCCCTGAGCAATTTGGACCATCAATTTCGGTCCACGCCTGCCTCATTTAAAAGGGAGCAGTGGAATGACGATTCCCTGTGGTTTGCCCGGAATGCGATTGTTCTTCCAGGCAGCTCACAAGCTGACGGTTCGATGCCACGCGAGCCCTTCTTTGTGCTGGAGAATGATCTGTTGTATCGGGTGGCAACCCACGAGGGTGAGGTGCAGAAATTGTTGCTAGTGCCGCGTACCTTCCGGCGGGAGGTATGTGAACTAGCTCACGCTCACCTCCTAGGCGCCCACCTCGGGGCCGAGAAAACGTTGGAGAGAATCAAGCTCCGCTTTTACTGGCCCGGGATCAACGAGGAGGTCCGGCGCTTCTGTCAATCCTATCCGGAATGTCAGACTCGCCAGATTCCTAGGAAGGACCGCGCTCCTCTCGCCCCAATACCCCTGATAGAAATCCCGTTTGACAAAATAGGGGTGGACTTAGTAGGACCCCTGGAACCCTCAAACCGTGGCCATAAGTACATATTGGTCATGGTGGATTACGCGACCCGATACCCAGAGGCGGTTCCACTTCGCTCCGCTAATACCAAGAATATCGCACGGGAATTAGTCAACTTATTTTCTAGAGTGGGTATCCCCAAAGAAGTGCTCACAGACCAGGGTACCCCCTTCACCTCAGATACGTTCAGGGAGGTTGCCAGATTACTGCGAATAAAGCACCTGAAGACGTCTGTCCACCACCCCCAAACAGACGGGTTGGTGGAGCGTTTTAACCAGATGCTTAAACAGATGCTCCGCAAGGTAGTCAGCGCCGATGGCAGGAATTGCTTTTTGCTTACCGGGAGGTGCCCCAGGCCTCTACGGGCTTCTCTCCTTTTGAATTATTGTACAGGCAACAACCCCGGGGACTTTTAGACATACTGGAGTATGTGGCGCAACTGCGCGACAGGCTCGATAAAATCAGGCCACTCCTAAAGGACCACGTGGCTCGTGCGCAGGCAGCGCAGGCCCGGTGTTACAACCGCAACTCCGTCCTCCGGGAGTTCCACCCGGGGGATCGAGTGATGGTACTCGTTCCTACCTCCCACTCCAAGTTGCTAGCTCACTGGCAGGGGCCATACGAGGTTAAGGAAAGAAAGGGGCTCGTCGACTATTTAGTTAAACAACCTAATCGTCAACCGAGCGAGAGGATCTACCATGTCAATTTGTTAAAATCTTGGAAGGACAGGGAGGAGTCTCCCGACACTCGTAGATCCCTCTCCCTATTCACTAGCACGTTTGCCCTTAACCTCGGTGACGAGCTGACACCCTTACAGCGGTGAGAGATAACCCAGGCTATCCACGCCATTCCCGAAGTAGTGAGCGAGTCACCGGGCCGGACCACGCTGATTGCACACGATATAGTCACGGACCCCGGAGTAGTCGTCCGGGAGAGGCCCTATAGACTCCCGGAGGCAAAACGCGCCGAAGTGGAACTGGAGGTGCAACGGATGTTGGATATGGACATTATTGAGGAAAGCCATAGCCCTTGGTCCAGTCCTATCGTCCTCGTTTCCAAGCCGGACGGCTCCTGGAGGTTCTGTAATGACTTTAGACGTCTGAACCAGGTCTCCAAGTTCGACGCCTACCCGATGCCCCGCATTGACAACCTCCTTGAGCGGCTGGGTGCAGCTCGATACTTGACTACCCTTGACATGACAAAAGGTATTGGCAAATTCCCTTAACGGCATCTGCAAAAGAAAAAACGGCCTTTAGCACCCCTAGTGGACATTGGCAATACAAGGTCCTCCCATTTGGGCTGCACGGGGCCCCAGCGACCTTTCAACATCTGATGGACAGAGTGCTGAAGCCCCACCAGTCCTATAGTGCCGCCTACCTGGATGACGTCGTCATCTATTCCGGCACCTGGGAGGAGCATCTATTGCAGGTCTCTGCTGTCCTCACGACACTGGCTAAGGCCAGCCTCCGCATTAACCCCCGTAAGTGTTTTTTTGGCTTAAAGGAGGCCAAGTATTTAGGCTACCTTGTGGGATGAGGACAGGTGAGACCCCAATGTTCCAAAGTCAAAGACATCCTGGAATGGCCCCGTCCGAATACCAAGAGACAGGTGCAGGCTTTCTTGGGGCTGGCGGGGTACTACCGCCAGTCTGTACCCCGTTTCTCCGAAAGGGCAGCACCCTTGACTAATTTAACAAAGAAGGGCGCTCCCCTACATGTGGTGTGGAACGACAAGGCGGAACACGCATTCAGTGACCTAAAAAAGGCCCTAACGTCGGCACCTGTATTAAGGACCCCGGATTTTGGGCTGCCTTTTATCCTCCAGACCGATGCTTCGGACACAGGCCTGGGTGCTGTGTTGAGCCAAAGCGTCAATGGTGTCGAACACCCCGTGATGTACCTAAGCCGGAAACTGCTGGACCGAGAGACCAGGTATGCGGCAGTGGAGAGGGAAGCCCTGGCCATTAAGTGGGCGGTAACTTATCTCCGGTACTACCTGTTGGGTCGCGAATTCACTCTAGTGACTGATCACGCTGCGCTTTAGTGGATGTCGAATCTGCGGGTCACCAGGTGGTTTCTGGACTTGCAGCCCTATAAGTTCACGATCACTTGACGGTCTTGGGCTGAGGGGGGGGTCGTGTCACGCACGCGCGAATAGGAGACCGCGGACGGACCTTAAACCGCTTCGGAAGACGTTCGCCGGCAGGGAGTGGCGGGGTACTAACCTTTCTCCTTTAATTTCTTCCAGGAAAAAAGACGCTCCGCCATCATAAGCCTTCCCGCAGTACGTCTACTTCCGCCCTTCCTCCGCCATCTTTCCTGACGTCATCAGTCCTGTCCTCCCTCACGGTTCCTTCCCAGCATTCCTCCACTTCCGGCTCCTCCCCTATAAAATGGCCGCCGACGCCTAGAATGGCGTCGCGCATATTAACCTGTTTTGTGTTTATATTTTTGACCCAAGTTTTGTTTTGAATTGTGGTGCAGCTACAATATACGGGGCCCCAAACTTTTATACCTTCTAGTATTACTTCTTTTACAGTGTGTATATATGTAGATATGTATATATATGTAGATCTATATATATATGTATATATATGTGTCTGTGTGTATATATATATATGTGTGTCTGTATGTATGTATGTTTGTGTATATATATATATATATGTATGTGTATGTGTGTATATATGTACAGTACAGGCCAAAAGTTTGGACACACCTCCTCATTCAATGTGTTTTCTTTATTTTCATGACCATTTACAGCACTCCATTACTCTCCTTCTTGGTCAAATAGCCCTTACACAGCCTGGAGGTGTGTTTGGGGTCATTGTCCTGTTGAAAAATAAATGATCGTCCAACTAACCTGACTTCTGCACAACACAACTGCTGGTCCCAATCCCATTGATAAAGCAAGAAATTCCACTAAATAACCCTGATAAGGCACACCTGTGAAGTGAAAACCATTTCAGGTGACTACCTGTTGAAGCTCATCGAGAGAATGCCAAGAGTGTGCAAAGCAGTAATTAGAGCAAAGGGTGGCTATTTTGAAGAAACTAGAATATAAAACATGTTTTCAGTTATTTCACCATTTTTTGTTAAGTACATAACTCCACATGTGTTCATTCATAGTTTTGATGCCTTCAGTCATGAAAATAAAACACATTGAATGAGGAGGTGTGTCCAAACTTTTGGCCTGTACTGTATATTTATCTTTATCTTTATGTATGTATGTGTGTATATGTATGTGTGTACAGTAATCCCTCGCTATATCGCGCTTCGACTTTCGCGGATTCACTCTATCGCGGATTTTAAATGTAAGCATATCTAAATATATATCACGGATTTTTCGCTGGTTCGCGGATTTCTGCGGACAATGGGTCTTTTAATTTATGGTACATGCTTCTTCAGTTTGTTTGCCCAGTTGATTTCATACAAGGGACGCTATTGGCGGATGGGTTAGAAGCTACCCAATCAGAGCATGTATTACATATTAACTAAAACTCCTCAATGATGTAAGATATGCATCCCGCGCAGTGCTTGATTGTTTGCTTGTCTCTGCTTCTATCTCACCCTCTCTGATATTCTCTGCGCCTGACGGAGGGGGTGTGAGCAGAGGGGCTGTTTACACAGAGGCTGTTTGCTTAGAAGATACTGACGCTCCTCTAAAAAATGCCGCTTTATCGCGGTGCTTGGCATATTTAAAAGCACAAAAGCACACATATTGATTTTTTGATTGTTTGCTTTAATCTCTCGCTCTCTCTCTCTCTCTCTGACGGTTCTCTGCGCCTGACGGAGGAGATGTGAGCAGAGGGGCTGTTTGCTTAGAAGATACTGACGCTCCTCTAAAAAATGCCGCTTTATTGCGGTGCTTCGGCAAACTTAAAAGCACACGTATTGATTTTTTGATTGTTTGCTTTTCTTTGCGAGCGCTCTCTCTTTCTCTGTCACTGTGAAATTCTCTGCTCCTGATGCGGGATATATTTGCATTATTTTAATTGTGAGAAAGAAAAAAAGATGATCTCTGTCTTGTCATGGAGCACAGTTTAAACTTTTGACTAAAGGGTGTTATTTCATGTCTAGAGGGCTCTAATAATGTTAACAGTGTGGGAGAGTTTATAAAGGCTTAAAATATATAAAAATAACCATACAAACATATGGTTTCTACTTCACGGATTTTCACCTATCGCGCGGGGGTCTAGAACGCAACCCCCGCGATCGAGGAGGGATTACTGTATATATATGTTGATATGTGTATATATATGTATTGTGAACGCTGGCCCCGGCACAGACAGACGGACAACATTGTTTCACCCAACACACGTTTATTACAGTCTATGTACAGTGCACGAACCCCAGTGCCTCTTGCACCGATTCCCCCAATGTCCAGGGCTCACAGTCCTTTATGCCTTCCTGGCCGCCTCCCGTCCTCTCTCTCCAGCTCAGTCCGCTACCTCCCGACTTCCACCTCCTGACTGGAGAGAGGCGGCCCCTTTTATGGGGACCCGGATGAGCTCCAGCTGCTTCCCGGCACTTGATGTTGACCACACCCCTGTGTGGCGGAAGTGCCGGCTGCGCACCCGGAAGCCGTCCGTGTGTCCCCTGTCGTCTTCCCCCCGGCACTTCCTGGTGTGGCGGAAGTGCCGGGCTCCCGGGATAATTAGGCACTGGGGCGCCGCCTGGCGGTGGCCACGGGTCCCTACAGGGCTGGGCTTCCAAGCCCTGTACCCGAGGCCCCCTGGATAACCAGGACGGACGCCCCCACTCGGTCTGGAGGAGGCACACGCCCTCCTCCGGTCCTCCAAGGCGTCCCGACCAGGCTCCAGCCCCGGTCGGGGACCACACTGCCCCGCCTCTAGCGAGGACACGTGGGTCCGAACGGCACAACCCGAAAGGGCAGCACGTCCCCGGTGAGGGTCCTACTATGTCCCCAGGGTCCAACACGCCACCCTGGGACATCCGTCTTCGGCACCCCCTCCGGCGCAAACGTGCCCCTCTGGTCTGCGCCGCTCTCGCCCCCGCTGTTCCCTGCCGCGGGGTCACTGTAGGCCTCCCGGCGTGGAGCTCTCCCGCGGAGCGGCCCGTTCCAGGAGGGCAGGTCCCTAACGACGTCGGCCTCAGCACTCGTTGGGGCTTCGGGCCTGTGGAAAAAGGAAACAGAGGGCCAGAAGCACTGCCAGGACACTCACCCCGAGCGCCCCGTCGGTCTCCGTACCGACAGTGCTCCTGCCCCCCTCCGACAGCCCCTAACTTGCCTGCTGAAGTCCTCCGCCGCAGGTTCCATGCCCCTCCGCTCGATGTCCGCGGCACCGCTCTCGCAGGCAGCTCGCCCAGCTGCCCAGGGGATTTCCTCTGCCCGCGCAGAGGACGGCCCTTCTCCAGACGCGCGCACCCAGCGCCGCGTCCTCTCCTATCGGAGGAACCGGCATTCTCCCTTCGGTTCCTCCTTCTTCTCTTGGACGGCCTGACGGTCTGGGTCTGAGCACAGCAAAAGCTCAAATCCAGCCCCGTCTGCGTCCAGGCAGAGCGACAGGAGGCAGCTGCGGGCTTGGAGCGCAGGGCGCTAGGACCCAGGGCACTCAGCAGCCCCGATCCTACCAGCCCCTGCGTTTTTGACCTCCTCGCTTCGCTAGCTGTCTGCACCGCCGCGTCCGCTGTCGGGGAGTTGCCTACTTGAAGCTGATCGTCCCTTAAACGGTCACAGCCATGTTCAGCGAACCCCCCCACTTGCTTTACGGGGACGGTAATACTCACCCCCCCCCGTCGTGCTCTGCCTGCCTCCGGTTCCAGCGCCGCGCCGATCCTCCGTCTCCGGCGGCGTCCCTCCCGACGCGGCCGCCTTCGCCATCAGCTGCTCACACTGAGCGGCGAGAACACTCAGCAACTCTGCCAATGACGGCTCGGCAGGCCGAAGGGATTCCTCCGACACGCGCCGAGCCGCTGGTGGAAAGAGAGAGACAGACGTCAGTGAGCTTACCTGTCCTTCAGCTCCAGGCGACGCCTGCCTCCTCTGGGCCACTCCCTCTGGCCCAATCGGGTCTCGGTTTGGCACGAGACTGCCGTTCCTAGGTCCCGCCTCCATCCAATCCTCGGCAGGCACACCAGACACACCAGCCAATCCCGTGCCTGTCAGCGGGCGGGACATCCGGCCCGCGGCCATCTTGTCTCCCCTGCTTTGGGTGCGGAGACGTGCCTCCTCGCAGCTCCACAGCTGCGGCGATTCCTTGAGCCGCAGCGGCTCCGAATTCGCAGCCTCCTCTGCTGCCACCGTCGCGCTGCCGATAGCCTGTGGCCCGGCGTGCCTCTGCCACGGACGCGGACCCGGTTCGTCCCTCCCTGTGGAAAACAAGGTACGTACGACCCCGGAAGGCCGATTACTGCAGGGCAGGGCACTCACCTCCCGGATCCCGTCATGCCGAGGCCCCTGTCTCGGTGTGGCCGTCTGTTTTGCACCGCCGGCCTGGCTGTCCGTCCCGACAGCGCGACCCTCGTAGCCCACTGCGCTCTGGCGACACCCGTTCTTCCTCCTCCGCACCCGGGGATGGCCATTCTGCGGTCCGACGGCGGTCTTCGGGGTCAACCGCTCCCGCGGGGTTGTGTACGGGCCGCTCCCGCGGCCAGTGTGTGGGGTCCGCTGCTGCGCCGGGCCGTTCACAGAATATTTTGTTAACAAAGCAGGTCCCCGTCTTGCACCAGACAGATCATCCTGCCGACTACGCCACTGTGAACGCTGGCCCCGGCACAGACAGACGGACAACATTGTTTCACCCAACACACGTTTATTACAGTCTATGTACAGTGCACGAACCCCAGTGCCTCTTGCACCGATTCCCCCAATGTCCAGGGCTCACAGTCCTTTATGCCTTCCTGGCCGCCTCCCGTCCTCTCTCTCCAGCTCAGTCCGCTACCTCCCGACTTCCACCTCCTGACTGGAGAGAGGCGGCCCCTTTTATGGGGACCCGGATGAGCTCCAGCTGCTTCCCAGCACTTGATGTTGACCACACCCCTGTGTGGCGGAAGTGCCGGCTGCGCACCCGAAAGCCGTCCATGTGTCCCCTGTCGTCTTCCCCCTGGCACTTCCTGGTGTGGCGGAAGTGCCGGGCTCCCGGGATAATTAGGCACTGGGGCGCCGCCTGGCGGTGGCCACGGGTCCCTACAGGGCTGGGCTTCCAAGCCCTGTACCCGAGGCCCCCTGGATAACCAGGACGGACGCCCCCACTCGGTCTGGAGGAGGCACACGCCCTCCTCCGGTCCTCCAAGGCGTCCCGACCGGGCTCCAGCCCCGGCCGAGGACCATACGGGATAAACCAGCATCGGGGCGCCGCCTGGCGGTGACCACGGGCCCCTACAGGGTAGGGCTTCCATGCCCTCGACCCGTGGTCCCCAACAGAACCAGGACGGACGCCCCCTCACGGTCTGGAGGAGGCACAAGCCCTCCTCACGTCCTCCTGGGCGTCCCGGCCGGGCTCCAGCCCCGGCCGGGGACCACAGTATATATATGTAGATGTGTATATGTATATATATATAGATATGTGTATGTGTAGATATGTGTATATGTAGATATGTATATATGTATATGTATATATGTTTATATGTGTGTGTATATATACTATATATATATATATGACAGCAACACTCATAACAGTGACAAAACAATTACATTAACAATCATGTTACGTTATTTTTAAATTTTTTCCTTTTCTTTTTCATAACTTCTTTAACACACTACTTCTCCGCTGCGAAGCGCAGGTATTTTGCTAGTAGCAAAATAAATGTGAATGTATATAATACACATAAATTAAAGCTCCATGATTTGAATGTAACAGTTTGATCTAGGCTATAATGCAAACACAGAGCAAAAAATAAGTAGTCCCATTACATAATATTATGTTACTTCTTCTGTGCCCAAACATAATAATACCTCAGAGTGTTCTAGCATACATATATGCATATTACAATAAATAAAATTCACATATAGAAATAAATAAATAAAGACTTCCTTAAATAAAAAACCTAATTAGATTTTATGAAGTAACAAAAAGTATCCACTTCTTGTTCTTTAGGGAAATCTTTTGTGACATTGTCTCAAGTCTGAATCCCATCCCTAGCTGCCCTCTGTAAGGGTCTCTGTTTTATTATCCCACCTCCTAAATACAGTATATGTCCATTAGATAAATTTGAAGTTTTATAATGGACTCTTTGTGACCACGATTGGCTGTTACCTGGGTTAGTTCCTTCTTTACACCCAATGATGTTGGATAGGCACTAATCCTAGTGACCCTAAACTGAATTAAGTTGGTTTGACAACATTGACATGTTTATTTAATAGAATTTTGCTTGTGATTTTACCATCATGCACAGGTATTATATTGCCTTTGGTAATGATATTGGTTAATCTAATGCAGTTTTGAATAGTTTGTAAGGTGTTCTTAAGGAGGCTATTCTCTCCAAACCCATTAACAGCTGTGTTTGGTGTACTTGCAGGCGGCCTTAAAGTGGAGAAGGACAAACAAACTGTAATTTCCTTTACTACACTTCTAGCACGTAGACTTATCTTGGTCAACTGGAAGAATTTCACTATACCGCTCTTAAGTCAGTGAGTAACTGATGTGTTATATACTAGAAATTGGAAAAAATCTAATTCTCACTTAGAGGATCTGTTCAAAACTTTTTAAAATATGGCAGGATCTAATTAATAACATTTCACAATAAGCTTCCATTTTGGGGAAAAGGATACTCTTCTTTTCTTACTCCTTTTATAGAGTAGCTTTGGTTGTTGGCTCCTCTCTCTTTCTCTTGGGTGGGGGTTAAATTTTGCTTTGATTTTTTAAAATTTGACTTGACTGTATAGAATGTTACCTGCTTCTAATTAAAATCTATAAAAATAAAAAAAGCCTACTTTCATGGTAGAATGGGCACAGTTATGCCCAAATAACCTATTTCTTTATTTAGGTGAACAGTTTCTGATCTAGTAGCAATATCATTTTCAGTAATGGAGACAGTTATTACCCCTTGTTTATTTTGGTCTGCTAAAATCTTGGATGGTTTCTCAACTTATTTCTGATTTGAAAGGCATGAGTTAAAATAACACTCATTCAGTAGTTTTGGCAGAAAACCTTTTTAATTTTTATTTTGTTCCAAATTTCTGTTTTTGGCAGACAATTTTTGGATTTGTGTTTTATTCCAGTTGTCATGGTTCTGTTACTCTGTATAAGCAGTGTAACTGAAATTGTATAGTATGTCAGTTTTTCTAAACCTACATATTTCATCTTAAGTAGACAAAGGTTATCGTGGCAGAATCTTGTGTAAGGTAATTACCAGCCCTGGTCAGTCCATGACAAAGTGCTCTCCCACACTCAGTCACATTGGTCTAGTTTAGAGATGACAATAAACATTACTTGTATGTCAATTTGAGAGGAAATTAACCTAATTATTAAACTGAAAAAAACATAGGTAATGTTATTTTTCTGTGTGATTGTTAGGAGATTCCTTAATAATGTGTATTGTACACATTTAAAGGACTATAGATGCTAGCATCTCAATTTAATGAGTCAGAAGTATCTAATAGTAGGCAATTTCCTTTTAATTCTTACCACCTATAATTTACACATTATCAATTATTTTTGGTAAGATTCTGATTTAGCTGTCCAAAACCAATACAATATCTTCTATAGTCTTCTAATCTTACCATGCATAATAGTCAATGCTGTATTAAACACACATGTACTTAAGGCAGCATTGCTCCAGACAGACTGACAGCTGCTAGCCATGATGAAGTGAGTTTCTTGTTTGTTTCAGTTCAGATGACTGTCAGTGAATAGAAGTTGTTTGTGCACATTTAGCCTGTGGAATTAATGGAATTCAAGCTCCTGGTCCTCTGCCATACAATCTGGCTTTTCAGAGTTCTCTACATGCCTTATATACTGACATGCTGTCCATTGACAAATGTAAACATAATTCATGCAGATGAAGCTTTGCAGATTCATTAGGCCAAAATGACAGGTGGTGCCCATCTGCTAAGCAAGCTGCATAGTTGTTTAATGGCTAGTTGGGATATGATAAAAGCTTTCTGGGTATATATATATATTTTTTTTTTTTTTCCCTCAAGCTCATCAATGCAAATCAGCAGGTACCTTCATGAACCTGCCAATGTGTATTCATGTTTATCCTGCTTCTAATTAACTTTCTATATAACCTGCTCCTGAAGAAATAAAACTGAAATTGCACATACTTGAATCCAACATTTGGACTTTTTTTTAGTTTAATATGTATTATGTCCAGTAAACATTGTACCTCCATACATTAAAACTATAGAATGGTTATTATATGCTCTACTGACAACCTGCTGTTGGTGTAATAGCAGATGGAACTTGTGCTTACATCTATTTCCACCATGCATAGAGCTAAAGCCTGTAAGGTTTGGACCCTTTTTTAATTGTAATATTTTCATATTGTTGATTTTTCCTCCTTTTGCATTTTACTCAGCAATTCTGCCCATGAGAAGCACCACCAGAGCTTTCACTTATGTGAATTAATACCTTTGAGAACTGGTCAACAAAGTCCATTAGGTTGCAGTATGTGAAAGCTTGTATGTTATTATGTTAAGTATGAGTGGTACATATTTGGTACAAGATGAGTTACAGTTGGAATGTTCTTGTTGATACTGAAGCCATGCTTTTGAATTTTTATAATGAAACCTTATAATGTGTGGAGCATGTTATGAAACAATTTGTAAAATGCTGATTGAGGTGACTTTCTTGCTGTGGCATCATAGATGACCGTGACAGTCTAATGAATGATGCACCTGCATAACACTTTTGTTACTAAGTCTCACTTTTGTTAATTAATTTTTTATGGTAATCAATACAATGTTATGAAAAATAAAGATTTCGGGTTAATGTACCATTCTACAGGAAGAACTGGAAAAATAAAAATAAAATATTAGTGAGGCAAGAACACTGCTGGTGTTGCCTTGCTTAACTGTAGTGGAGTGAGCAGCCATCTTGTGACAGAGATAAGTGTGGACTGCTGTGGAGAGTCTTCTAGAGGAAACTATGCTGGAAGGGGCAATTAAAAAAATATATTTTGGCCATTTTTTGCATGTGTTAGTAAGGTCCCCCAGTTTGTCTCCCATGTCCCAAAGATGCATGTGTGAGATTAACAGGCAACCTTAAAATGGCCTAATAAATAAACATGATTGTTTCTTAAAATACACTGTAATCCTGTCCTGGGTTTGATCCTGTCTTAGGGAAGAGCCTGTAGTTCCCTGTGGTGCTAAATTATGTAATTGGACACTATACAGCTCAGAATATATAGCTTTCATGTTATGTTAATTGCTCGCCCAAGACTGGCTGGTGTGATTGGCTGTCCTTGTGAATTTGCAGTTTGTCCAGGGTTGGTTTCCCTGTCCTGCTTCTATCTGCTGGGATATGTTCCAGCTTCCTACAACCTTGTAATGAAAAAAGTAAGTTCAGAAAAATGGTATATACTGTAGATGTAGTGAAGAAGAACCTTTAAAGGCTGTCTGGAGGTTGGTCTTAGTCACTCTGAATAGTACCTTGGAATGTCTACAGCTCATATCAATAACTTACCAAGTATCAGCTGTGACAGCAGAAAGCAGTGGTGGTTATGTAACTGGCTGATAGCTCATCCAAATTCCTCTAACTGTCATTGAATACTCACTCTTCAATGAAAATCAAATCAAAGAACCAGACTGATGTCCAAAAAAAATCAGAATAAACTGTAATGGTATAATTTAAAACTGTGAAGAAAACCTCAGGTTTTGGGGATGACAAAGGCAACAAAAGAGATCAAACTGTCAGGAGTTGTTGTTACTTAAATCCTTGTTCAAACTTCCTTTTTTCTTAATCCTTGAGGTTTTTGACTAATTTGTTTTTTGAGGGCAGCATGTGTGATACAAGGTTTGTGGCAAAGTGCAGTTTTAAATAAGTAATCAAGTTCCAGAGTGCGCAGGCTCCGAACAGGTGCGAGTGTACGCTTGACAGCACTACTCAGAGGCTGATTGGTTGGGGTACTTGGCTTTTCACACATTAACGTGCAAATGTGAGTGGGTCACTCAGGCGCCTCATTCATACCTCGGCGTAGACAGAGTACCACACCTGCACCCAATCAGCCAGTATAAAGCCAGTATGCACAGCAGAGAAGGGGGGTGGGGAAAAAAGGAGGGAAAAGAATGATGGCGGTGAAAGGAAAGAAGGACAGAGACAACAGTACCGGAAGATGCCAGAGGAGGCAAGCAGCCTACCTCAGAAGGAGCATGTGGCTGATGGTCAAGGGGGCTGGAGGGTCATTTCAGCTGAGATGTTCAAGGGAGCTGGAGTGATCCAATGCTCAGGAGGCCTTTAGTGTAAGAAGGACATTTCCCTCTGGCTGCTGGATCCCATTTAGGGTAAGCAGAGAAGACATTGGAGAAGGATGCACCTGGGATTTAGAGATTTTAGAACTGTTCCCTATCATGTGTTTTAACCTTGTTTTTATGGATATATTTATTGGTTTTAATGGATTATTTATTGAAGATCATTTTTGCAATGCACTGTTTGGACACTATTTAGTTTTAATTAAAGTACTAAACACTTACACCAACCCCTTGCTGAATGTATCATCATTTGCCTGGCACATGACTGTCGATAGTTGTGAGTTTAAGAGGCTTCCGGCAGTGACCTGGGAGTATGTAGCCAACTTAAATTTCACATAATGGTGGTGAGGTAGTTAGAGAAGCTCTAAGCACCTAGGATCAATTTTCCTAATTCACTTTTTCTACAGAGTACTGGGAAGCCATACTCATGGCTGTAAATGGAGATATTGTGCAATTAAATAATTCTGAATTAGTGTGACACCCATGAAAGAACTCTCCACAATCAGCTGGATAGTGTTTGATTAATCAACAGGGAAATATAGTTAGAGATCAAAATAACCTCAGAGTTGTAAACCCCAAGGCAATAGAGGCCTTTTCTTAAGGTAAAAAATTGTACTATCTGGAATGTTTAAAAGCAGACTTAAAGTTGTGGGGAAAAGAGCCTGAAACAAAAACTGTGGGCCAGCCTCAAGACAACTCTGAACTATGACTATATATTGATGCCAGTTTGTCCTTGGTAAAGCTTCAGCAGAAAGGTAATGCTATTTTAACCTCAGGGTCTGACATTGAATTTCCCATAGCAATCACCGTCTGCATGTTATGGACAGGGTGAAAAAGCCCTGGCTTATTGTAAGAAGAAATGACCAGGAGATGAAGGAACATAACTGTGGCTAAGTTTGAAGTCGGGCACAGGTATGGATCAAGCCCAAGATAATCACAGAGGAAATATGGATTATCAAAATTTTACAAAGGAAAAGCGAAATTCACAGTCAAAGTGCAAAAGAACGGAGAAACACCAAAAGAATCTGACACTAACTAGAAATTTCTCTTTTCTATAGTAAGGAACTTTTACTCACATCCTGTATGTTTGATTCACCGTGGGAGGCTGAATGAACTGGGTGTAAGCATTTTTTTGTGGAAAAACTGATGATATCAAAGGGCTTTGCTGAATCTGGTCTTGTGAAGGCAATGGGACACACTTGCTAAAACAGCCTGCAGAAACATCAAAGGTATCAAAATAAGGAGTTAAGTAATTTTAATATTAGTAACATGAATCATAAATACAAAAATTTCATAGCATAATTAAAGTAAATACAGTTCACAAAACTAAAGAATTAATATAGCACAAAACAGTGAAAGTCTACCTCTTTATTGTTCGAGTTGTGTAAAAGAAATATTTGAAATGCAGGACTTGTTATATACATACACAATAAAAATGTATTTATATTATGGAACAACTTGAGTTACGTAGAAGTCTATCCACACAAGGGTTGTGATGGACGGCCGGGGATTGTGGCCTGTCGGGAAGCCTGGGAGAGCAGTGGACCAAGAAAAGGACAAGCCATTCCCCGGGGCAGGAAAGGACAGTCACCCTGGGTTACACTGGGGCCACGAGTATGGAGCTGTAATGCTCAAGCTGGTTGGGTTACGTGGCCACCACCAGGGGCTGCTGGGATAATTCCGGAACCATGGCCTGTAGCACGTCCGCAGAAGAGGAGCCGGATTTAAAATGCAGCACTTCCGCCACGCCTGGGAGTGCTGCCGGGACTTAATTGAGGAACACCTGGAGTACTTCCGGGTGTGGTATAAAAGGGGTCGCCTCACGCTACTTGGGGAGCTGGAGTCAGGTGGAAGAGGACGGAGCTTGCAGGAGAGGAGTGGAGGCGGTGAAGAAAAGGAAAGAAAGATAAAAGATAAGGACTGAGTTAATGAGAGTAATTGTGGTTGCATTGTGTGTTGCAGGAAAGTAAAATAAAAAGTGTGTATTTGGGGACATTCTGTGTCCGTCTGTCTGTGTCCGGGGATTAAACTCCGCAGGGTGCAAATTAAACAGTACTAGATTTTGACAGTTACAGACATTCTGTCTCTTACTGAATGCCAGTGGACACAATGTTATTCAAGTCCTTATTGGTTGCCCTGAATTTAATGAATAAATACAAGTGTTATCATAATTAAGCAACCCTTCTTTTTGTTATCAACTATTGAAAAGAAAATCAAAAGATCAAGAGAGTGTGGGTAAAGAACAAGTATTGCAATGTTACTAAACATTAGTGTGTCCACTCAGCCAGGACAGAGCTGATAGTCAACCATAGTCAATATCATTAATATTACAAGTCTTACAAAATGTGACTTTTCTGTAAGGAGCCGAGAGCCACTGCTTCTTTTCTTAAGCAGATCCTTTGTTAAAGAATAAGTTTCGTATTTTTAAAGTTTAAGTTGTTCTTCACATGTGTATATATTAATTTTTCATATAAAATTGTGTTTTAAAGTGAACTTTAAAAATACCTTGCCTGTTCTTGCAGTTTGCAATGGGAAAGAGTGACATATGGGTTGCCTCTGACCCTGTGTGACCCGGAGTGAGGTGGAGGCAGGTGACATGCATGAATGACCAAAAGGATGAAGCAGCTGGGAGCACATGTCACCACCGAAAATCTGGGTGGAGTCATGAGTGTGGCTGCTGAAGAAATCAGCAAGGCCTTCTTAATCACCAACAATCAGTGTAAAGTGACTAATTCCATTCCTCCACCTCATTAAAATATTCTCCCTCACTGAAACACATGCATGGTTTATCAATCCAGTGGCAGCAGGAAATATTTTTGCGAAATAATGAAATAAGTTTTCCTATAGTGGAAGAATGTAAGTGATTGTTAACTCTTTGAGGGCTGAATATTTTTTCCAAAAAACTTAAGTTTTTTGAAAAGCACACAATGCATCAGTTTTCACACATAAATCAACATAAAACGTCTGTTGCTACGTGCTGTGGCTGCTGTTGGCACCTGTTTGGCATCTCTTGCAGCAGTGGCTGCACAGGGGCAGCTTAATGGCCAGAATGGAATGCATGGCGCGCCGGCTACCTCTCTGTCTTTGCATAACAGGTGAGCGACGGTGGTAGTCACAGTGTGACGCAATATGGATTGTACCTCTCGTCATCACTAGTGGTGGTCCTCCTAGGTGAACGCTGCTGTAAGCATATCATCTACGTGTTCAGCACCACAATCAGCTGGGGGCCAATAGGCTGATGCTGGTACCTCACTGTCATTTTTGATACATATCTCCAGATCACTTGCATCAAACTCAGACTCCGAAAAGTCAGCGTGCGATTCAGCAATAATACGTAAAACGTCCATGGAGTATTTTGCTTTGCACATATGCTGTAGTATCTCTTCACTTCTCATGCATGCGCAGGGAATCGAGGTCAAATCAACAGAGCTACATAACTTTCCTTCAAGCAAAGAGAGTCAAACTAAAAAGTAAGGGCGAGTTTTGTCACAATTTACAGCTGATTACCTTCCTCTGAATTATGACAAAAGTCAACATCAGCCCTAAAAGAGTTAATATGACTTTTCCAGTTATTAGTGCCTAGTTGTAGAACAGAGACAGCAATTCACATGCGAGTATAAACACCTGGCGTCTGTGTTGGTGTCTGGATCGTTGCTGGTTCAAATCCTGTTACTGCCAGAAGGGATCCTACTCCATTGGGACCTTAACCTGAAAATTGCTCCAGAGGTGCTGTACAGTGGTAGACCCTGTCATGTAAAAAAGACAGTTTCTCCTCAGGGAATAATAAAGTATATAAAAATACTCAGGAACAGTAATAGAGCTGGGGAATGACTTTCTGAGGAGAATCCATGTGCCCAGCCATGAAAGATGCCATGGAGGAATGATGAGCAGCAGAGTGAAGTGTACAAATAGTCTCCTTTTAAATGACTGAAATGCCACAAATATACTTTGCTTTGTGTTTTTTTTTTCCTTCTTCATTATTTTGCAATATGTATGTAATCTCAAAATGAGGAGCAATGCTATATTCATTTCAGCTTAAAGAAAATCAATGTACTCTATTCTGTAAAACTTTTAGGCTTTTTGTAATAATGGGACCTTTCACCTTCATTATAAAAAACAAAAGCAGGCTAGCTATTTCTTTAAATTAATAAAATATGCTTCACTTGTCATGTGTCAAATTAATATAAACCTTGATTAAAAAGAAATAACTTTGACTTGAAAAATACTGAACTGCCCTTTAAGTAAAGCTTCATGAAAAGCAATGCTTTTGTGAAAACAGACACTCCTGTGATGGGACTGTAGCGGAGGCACTGAACTGCTAGAAATGCAATATGTTTCCATGTTCATGCCAAGGCCTTGGTTACTGTGTGGTGATTGCTCAACGGATAATCTCTAAGCAGCTGCAAAGTAAACACACATGTATGGGAGCTCAGATAAAATGTACCGTTTTGTTCAAAGCACTTTCTTATCAGACATTGCGCTTATTAAAAGTAGTGAAGAGTAGAAATTGGGTTCATGTTTGTGTCTAATTATATTCTATGCCATCTTATCATATGCAAGACAAAATAAACACTAACATTCTGAAACCTGATTAATCTAAATCAGGGTCATCAGAGGCCAGAGCCTATCCCAGCAGCTTTGGGAGCAAAGAGTACACAAACTTGGGATGGGCTGCTAGTCGAACAAGGTTAGAAGGGACTGAATTTTTAATATTTTTGCCATCCACTGGACCTCATGCCTATAAGTGTCAGTGAAGTGGTGCTGGAATATAATGAAACCTTTGCCTGACAATGTGTCATATGGATGACTATCCTGAAAAATAAAATTTTCTATTTTTTGGGCGCTTAGTTTCTAGGTTACTTGTTACTTTTATGCCTATTGTAAACTACATCTTAGTGTGTCCTTTAACGATGGTGTTGAGTGGTAGCGTTGAACTATAGTACCTAACGTAAGCTTAAAGTCCATTAGAACTTTAAAATAGATATAACAGCAGGAACAAAACAAATTATTTCCTTTCTCATTAATGTTGTATGAAACAAGCAGCCATTGGCCAGAATTAGCTCAAGTCCTGGCACATATTGCTAAGGGTTCCCAAGTACAGTACTGGAGGGCCACAGGTTTTGGTTTCTTCCCAGATTATTTAATTATGAGACAGTTATTGTTGTTTAAGTAATTATGGCTCAAACAACAACTTTAATGCATCATTTTAGGTAACTTGTTAAGATTCCCAGACATTCTCTGATTTTAGTTGTTTCTTGTATTCTTTAACCAGCTGCCAATTAGCAATCAGATGCAAATGACCAAGAAGGGAGTAGTTCACCATATGACTTGGCCTCATTTATACCTGTGTATAGTAATCATGAAGAATCTATTCAAATAAAACATTTAGAAAGAAATGGAAGATCCTAAATTGTCCCTAGTGTGTGCTTGGGGTGTGTGTGTGTGTGTGTGCGCGCGCCCTGCAGTGGGCTGGCGCCCTTCCCAGGGTTTATTTCCTGCCTTGCGCCCTGTGCTGGCTGGGATTGGCTCCAGCAGACCCCTGTGACTCTGTGTTAGGATATAGTGGGTTGGATAATGGATGGATGGATGGATGGAAGAGATAAAAGTGAAAGAAGCGGATTGGAAATCATTTGGATGATATTCTCGGAAGGGGACAATATACAATATAAGAATGACCTTATGTGGGAGAATGTAAACACTAAACAGCCATTACATTAGGTAGTACGTTCTGTTATCAGCAAGGGTGAACTTTTAATTAAGTAATTGGGCTGGAACAAAAGGCTTCAGCAACGTTGATTCTCAGGATTGAGCTTGGGAACCTCTGCTTTATACCAATAGGCAGCTTTAAAGCAATGATTCTGATTTGTGCAGCAAAGGAAATATTTTTGAATATACAAGTCATTGTAGTTCAACGTCATATTGTTGGACTGCTTACTCCCAACCAAATTACTAACATTAATATCCCACTTCACAAAAAAATGAGGTCATGTCCAGCAGAAAAGCAGGTCTTTGCACTTGACAAATTAAACCATGCAAACACTCATACTGACAAATGTAGAATTGTCTGTTAACCACAAATATCATTGGGATGTCGAAGAAAAAACAGATAACTAATGCAGACGCAGGGAGAACATAGAAACTTCATAACTGTGATGAGATTTAAAACTAGTATCTCCCATAATTTGACAATGATGCCTAGTATTTGTTTAAACAAAACATAAGCCCTTTACCTTAAGGCCATGCCTCTGTTCTAATTCTGCTGTTATTTTATCCCTGACTCTTTTATATTTGGATTTTGGACTTTTTACTTTACAGAACACAAAGACTAAGTGTTAATGGCTGTTTTTCTGATAGTCTTAACTCACCCATGGGAACACCTCAAGGCTGGTGTCTCCTTTTCCATTTACTTGTACATAAATGACTACAGGAGTTCACACAAGGACAGACATTCAAGTATACTGAAATTTGCAGATGACTGTCACCGTGAGTCCTCTATAAGATAAGGAGGACAGCCATGGACTTATTGTTGTCGAGCTTGTTCAATTGTTGTAATCGTTAGTTTTTACAGCTAAATATCTCTAAGACAAAGGATATGGTTGTAGACTGAAGATGCTTCGCTCCTCTCCCTCTGTCTGTAATATTAAAAAGGGGAACAGTGTACATGTTAGAGCACTACAAATATCTAGAGATAATCACTAATCTTCTTTCTTCTTCTTTCGGCTACTCCCATTAGGGGTTGCCACAGTGGATCATCTTCTTCCATATCTTCCTGTCCTCTACATCTTCTTCTGTTACACCCATCACCTGCATGTCCTCTCTCACCACATCCATAAAACCTTCTCTTAGGCCTTCCTCTTTTCCTCTTCCCTGGCAGATCTATACTTAGCATCCTTCTCCCAATATACCCAGCATCTCTCCTCTGCACATGTCCAAATCAACCACAATCTCACCTCCCTGACTTTGTCTCCCAACCGTCCAAACTTGAGCTGACCCTCTAATGTATTAATTTCTAATCCTATCCATCCTCGTCACACCCAATGCAAATCTTAGCACCTTTAACTCTGCCACCTCCAGCTCTGTCTCCTGCTTTCTGGTCAGTGCCACCGTCTCCAACCCATATAACATAGCTGGTCTAACTACCGTCCTGCAGACCTTCTATTTCACTCTTGCTGATACCCGTCTGTCACAAATTACTCCTGACACTCTTCTCCACCCATTCCACCCTGCCAGCACTCTCTTCTTCACCTCTCTTACACAATCCCCATTACTCTGTACTGTTGATCCCAAGTATTTCCTCATCCACCTTCGCCAACTCTACTCCCTGCATCCTCACCATTCCACTGACCTCCCTCTCATTTACTCACATGTATTCTGTCTTGTTCCTACTGACCTTCATTCCTCTCCTCTATAGAGCATATCTCCATCTCTCCAGAGTCTCCTCAACCTGCTCCCTACTATCGCTACAGATCACAATGTCATCAGAAAACCTCATAGTCCACGGGGTCTCCTGTCTAATCTCGTCTGTCAACCTGTCCATCACCATTGCAAATAAGAAAGGGCTCAGAGCCGATCCCTGATGTAATCCCACCTCCACGTTGAATGCATCCATCGCTCCTACCGCAGACCTCACCACTGTCATACTTCCCTCGTACATATTCTGTCAGACCTTTGTCACTGAATTGTGTCAGACAGTAGCCCTCCTCATTTTTGCAAATTTCAGCTTTGCCATCAGGCAGCATATTAAGGTTCCCATGGGTAAAGAGCAACAGATTTTATTTGTGGAGCTATAAGCCTTTTGAATTCTGTTACTTATAGGGGTGCTACAGATTTTTTGAAGCATTATGTTCTTTACTGGGTTGGTGCAATGGTAGTACTGTAGCCTTGCAGTAAGGAGACCAGGGTTCACATCCTGGGTGGACTTCGCATGTCCTCCCACAGTTCAAAGACATGCAGACTAGGTGGATTGGTGACTTTAAATTGACCCTGGTGTGGGTGTGTGTTTGCCTTGAGGTGGACTGGCACCCTCTCCAGGGTTTGCTCCTGCCTTGTGCTCTTTGCTAGTTCAGATCGGCTCCAGCACCCCCAGAAAACCCTGTTCAGGTTAGAAAATGACTGAAAAAAATCTTCTGTACTGATAAAAGTAATTATTCTTATTTGTACTAATCTTTAATGTATGTACTTATGATAACACTAGTTGTTGTGTCTTGGCTCACATTCTTGTGTCTGTGCTTTATTCTTTTTACTTTCTTGCTTTAAACAAATTTCCTTCTTGGATAAACCTAACCTTACATATCTGGTTTCTCAGCATTTTAAAACACTTTTAAAACTCTAAGTCAAGGAATGTTCATACTTAGTCCATTTGTTTTGTTCCAAGTCAGGGAATGATCTTATTTTGCGTTCGGGTGTGTTTAAAATAATTATTAGGTTTATTTACCAGACACACTTCTAAGGGCAAAATGCTATTAAATAACTTGAAAATTACTTGGAAAAATAAGTACTACTACACATGGTATAAATAAGGACACATTACCAACAACTGACTATACTTTCTTAGAAGGTTGGCGTCCTTCAACATCTGCAATAAGATGCTGCAGATGTTCTACCAGACGGTTGTGGCGAGTGCCCTCTTCTACACGGTGGTGTGCTGGGGAGGCAGCATAAAGATGAAAGACGCCTCACGCCTGGACAAACTTGTTAAGAAGGCAGGCTCTATTGTAGGCATGGAGCTGGACAGTTTGACATTTGTGGCAGAGCGACGGGCGCTGAGCAGGCTCCTTTCAATCATGGAGAATCCACTGCATTCACTGAACAGTGTCATCTCCAGACAGAGGAGCAGCTTCAGTGACAGACTTTTGTCACTGTCTTGCTCCACTGACAGACTGAGCAGATCGTTCCTCCCCCACACTATGCGACTCTTCAATTCCACCCGGGGGGGGTAAACGCTAACATTATTCAAAGTTATTGTCTGCTTTTACATGCATTTTTATTTCTATTTAATTTAATATTGTTTTTTTTGTATCAGTATACTGCTGCTGGATTATGTGAATTTCCCCTTGGAATTAATAAAGTATCTATCTATCTATCTATCTATCTAATGAGGGTATACACTGGTGTGCTTCAGTTTTATTGTAGCAGACATGTCAGGTGAGTTTCATTATACTCTCCTTTTGACACTATATAAACATAATCTCAAAATAGCTTATCTCAAATCACATCTATTGTCATACCTCTGATAACTATTTGTTGATAATGTTCAGAATGTTTAAGAAATGTTTACTACATACTGTATATTAAAGTTAGTGTATCCACATCTCTCCCAGAAATAATCAAGTTGAGAGAACACCACACTAGCAGGCATCGTTTTCATGGTGTAAGGTCAGGAGGTTTGATCATCTGTCTGACAGGGCAGTGCTGTTTGATTCTTACCTCCTCTATATGAGCTTTGATCAACCCAATTACATGTAAATTTTCTCTTTTGTGACAGACAGCCAGGGCCCTTGCCTGGCCAGGAGGCTGTCGTAGTGAAAAGGCAGAAGGAGCAGATGTACACAGGGCACTACCTGGAGCACTAGATGGCAGCCCCCCTGACCTTGGATTCCTGCAGGACTCCATGGGAGTTGGAGTTTAGAACAGTCCTGTTGGGTTTCATGGCAGCCGCCAGGGGGAGCTGCAGAGCCCTACTTGGGCTTTCACCACACCTGGGAGTGATTCCAGTCCTCACTAACGAGCCTCCTGGAGTACTCCTAGGTGCAGTATAAAAGGAGCCGCCTGCCTTCACATGAAGATTTGGGATGAAGCTGAAGCTGAAGCTGCTGCTGCTTGTTGGACGAGGAGTGGTGCCGGAAGGATAGGCAAAAAGAGAAAGAGGAAAAGAAAGTACTGTATATCGTGATGTGCACTGTGCTGCTGTGGGGAATGAGGGAAATGTATCAGAGGCCATGTATCAGATGCCTGGGTTGACCATTGTCTGAATTTGTTTATGCAAATTGTGTCACATTTGCTACTATTGGTATTGTGAATGCTATGCAGAGTGGAAGCAGAACCTCTGCATTTTTCCCCAGTTGATTATGGGTTTTGTCAGGGGTGTGTTTTTGCTCCTGCTCTGTTCAATGCTTGTATGGACTGGGTGTTGAGTAGAGTCGTGGAGTCCAGCAGCTATGGAGCATCTGTTGATGAAAAAAGATTCACTGATACGGACTTTGCTGATGATGCTGTGATCTTCGTGGAGTCAATGGAGGCTCTGATCAGGGCTTGAGAGAGATTGAGCGAGGAGTCTGACTGTCTGGCCTTGTGCATGACCTGGATAAAAAACAAGATTCAGGCAATTAAAGACCTCTTGGACGCAACGATCAGCAGCATGTCTGGCTGTGGAGAGAATGTCAACCATCTCAAGAGCTTCACATTCTCGACAGCAACATTCATGTCTTTGATGACTCTTTCTATGAAGTCAGTAGATGGATTGGGAGAGAACTGGGGGGGGGGTGGTTATGAAGTCGCTGGAAAGGGGTGTGTGGTGCTCCTGATATCTCTGCAAAAGGACAACAGTCCAAGTCTTTAGAGTCCTGGTGCTTTCTATTTTGCTATATTGTTGCAATACATGAATGCTGTCCAGTGGCCTGAGACGAAGACTGGACTCCTTCTGTAATGCGTGTCTTCTGAAAATCCTTGGGTACCACTGGTTTGACTTTGTGTTGAATGAGCAGTTGCTCACGGAGTACTGAATGAGGCACATTACTTGCATTGTGAGGGGGCGTCAGTTATAGCCTTGTGGCACAATTCCCTGATGGTGATCCGGCACATGGGATCCTCATTGTTGCGAATCCGAATGGCTAGACTAGGCCAAGGGGACGCCCATGTGACACAGATAGGTGGTAATTTGTGGATGGTGGAACTAGAGTGTGTTCCTGTCTGGGCGGTTCCCAATTCTGATCCCAAGCTGTTTCATCCTGCAGTGGGTCCGGCAACACACTGTACCAGTACATGATCCCCAAACCAACACTTGTTGTCCTTTTGCTTTGTTCCTAAGCAGGGGACGTTTCATTACTTTGTTTCAATTTCCAGGTATTTCGGTTACATTTCAAACTGCAAACTATCAATAAACATCCCATGGGCATGTCATGGACATCTGTGTAGAAACAAATCATGGCGGGTAATTGTGCACCACTATTTTCCATAATTATTAACTGGAAGACTACTGGAAAATGCAGTACTAACTTTATGTGCTGAAGAACATGTTTCAAATAGCCAAGTGTAAGACAAGCACTGCTGATGGCATGCACTGATGTGCTTCAGTTTTAGATTAATTGTGTAATTTTGGCTGTATGATGTGGATTTATTTTCCAGTAGCCATAATGTGAACTTAACGTCAGTTTAGTTTATGTCAAATCACGTAACAACTGTCTTCACACTTGTACAGGTGTTTTTATTAAATTTAAAATAAATTATAAAATTTATTTTGCAATGCTTGATTAACATTAACTAACATGTTAATAACGTTAGTGTGTTTATTGAGAGGACACCCCACCTGAACTCATGGTGTATTCATAGTGTAAAATTTACACCTATATATATAATTTTATTTTTTCAGCTGCTGACTGAGTGAGTAATTGTATGTTGTTTCATGTGTACTGTGTTATATTTGTACTTGTGTGCATATTTATTTATTTTACATTTTTATTATTTTTAATTCTCAGTGTTAATTCTCGACTGATTATGCCATGAATGAGATTGTACAATTACCGACAGCAGCATGACTACCACAGCACACAGAATGTCACACATAATGTACAGTATTTTGAGTAGTTAAACTGGATCACATTCAGATCTCATTTGAACCTTTCGAAGGTCTGTTTAGAAGCCATCCTTTCCAAAGGGTCTTGCTTTGGTCCACATCAGAATGAGATTGGTATTTTCACATTTACCTAAATGAGCTGGAATTTCAGGAAACTCATACCAGAGTTTGAATAAAATGCACCAAACAAACTAGGTGTGAAAAGACCTTTAATCAAGAAAAAATCCTCTTGAATTAATCAGGTGAGCCTTTATTTTGGTTTCAGCTTTGATGATTGCATGCTATGTTACAATTATGTCTTGTATAAATAAAGGCAGAGAAGATTATCTGCAAAGATTGTTCTAGGTGTAGCTAAAAATCACTTCTTGCAGCCTACTTGGTCAATACATCTCACACCTGCTGATTTTACTATTTTATAGTCAGAGGGTCAATAAAAAAACAGATAAAGAACTGGATGGTGTAGAATGTTAATGAGCCGAAATAGATATATATGTGTGTGTGTGTGTGGGTGTGTGCACTGTATGCAATTAGGATGGAATGAAAAGATGGTCACAATTATTTGTTAATTACCTTGAAATCCACTTTTAAAAATGATAATCCACACGTTTTCTGAACCTGCTTTATCTTGAGCAGGGTCACTGGGGAGCTGGAGCCTATTCCAGCATGGGCAAAAGGCAGGAACAGGACGTAAGAATATCACAGGGCAGACACACACACACACCACATGCACACACTAGGAGCAATTTAGCATCACTAATCCATCTAATCTGTATGTTGTTGGACCATGTGAGGAAACTGGAGCACCTGGAAGAAGCCCACATAAACACTGGGAGAACATGCAAATTCCACACAGTGAGGACCCGGGACATGAACAGTGGCCTCCTTACTGCAAGGAAGCAGAGTTGCCACTGTGACTCCATACTGCCTAAAAATAATAAAACATACATAATATACAACCTTTTTTCAAATGGTGCATGATATAAAAAGCATCTTACACAAAGAAGATGGATGTTTTGTGGTCATCTGTATTATTTAAAATATACTTGTGTAGTGCAAAAAAAGATAAAGAATGTCAGGTCATTTTATTGATATCCTATATGTCATATCACTTGTAATATAGAGACTGCTTTGTACCATAAATGAGCAGATAAACCCAAATATTTTAAAATAATGTATTTTGTTATAGAAATGAGCCACTGCCATACTTGGTCAGTAAAATGTTGTCTTATTTATTATTCTTGTTTAGTACCACTGCTTTGTTAAAATGTGTCTGCTGTATTGTTGAACTTTATACTGTATTGTCACCTTACATTTCTTTATTCCAATTAAAGGTTTGGTGTGGTGACAAAATATTGAATTATATTACTAAGTTACTGGAGTAACTAACTTCTCCGACCAGCACCGAAACACAAAGCACCAGACTCCTACTCTATCACAAATCTTATTATGCAAATAAACATTTAATGTACGTACTGTATGTGGACGAGTACACAAGAGGCCTCAGGGTTAGGGTTAGCCTTGCGAGGCTTTGCAATTATAAACATTTGAATGTTTGAAAACACCATTTGCTCATTTTAATAAATACTTAAAGCCCTGTTTTAACAAAACGTGTCAGAACACTTCCCTTTTTCTTAATTTAAAGCAGCTGTGAAGTCTGGTGTTTTGGGAAAATTCAAGGAAGAGGGATGTAAAGGCTGTTGGCTTCACTGACCGAATTTGAATTTATTAATCTTTTGACTTGTTAAGGCTGTCACTTGAGGGTTTACCTTGCCACCTATCAGGAGCATAGCCTGGAAAGTTGCTAAAATAAATGCTGAGAAACAGTGACATCTAGTAGAGGAAACCTGTAAGAGCGTTCCAGCATGTAAGATTTAGACACTTTTTATTTTCCCTAATTTATACTTGACTCTTAGTTAGCTGGATGTTTTTTGCAGCTTGACTACAGTTGCTCATTAATGCAAGAATAATGGCCATATAAACCTATAATGGTCTAAAACTTGCATTTATTTAACCAAACAGGCACAACAAAGAAAAAGAGATGTGGTAGCATGAGGCTGAACTCAAAATGACACTTCAACAAGAAGTTACTGCACTTCAGTTACCTGATACATCATTTGATGCATATACTTGGACACATCATCAATGACAGAACCTGCCACCCCTGGGTGTTTCAGGTCTTTCAAACTATCACACACCCTCTTCCAGGCGACCCGACTGAGGTTGGTCACACCTCAGCCTGTGTGCAAGTGGCTTGCTACAGCCCCACAGTCCCCCTCTCTTCAGCCAGTGCCATCGGGAGTTTTATCTCTGCAGCCTCCTCCATGCTGTTCCTGAGGCTCTTGTCCTATGAAATCCCTGCAGCCCACCTCTACAGGCAAGCACCTTGTTCTTCGCCTTTGTCTCCACCCTTGCTGATGACAGCCCTCAACCAGCACCTGGTGTTTTTTGCCTTCTTCCTCTCTCAGGCCACCTCAATCCTCTCCTCACATGGAGCCATAAACTCAACCAGGATGAGCAGTTTTGTGGCCTCAACCTGATAAGGATGTCGAGTCTCAGTGTGGTCTTGATCACAGGTGTCAAACTCCAGGCCTGGAGGGCCGCAGTGGGTGCAGGTTTTCTTTCTAACCCTTTTCCTAATCAGTGTCCAGTTTTCACTGTTAATTAACTTCTTTTCCCTCTATTTTAATAGCCCTGTTTTTAAGAATTAAGTCTTCTGAATTGATTCTTTTTTTCATTAAATGACAGCCAAACAGAAATGAGACCTGAAACGAGCCAACAGATGACCAGCTAAATTGGGGCTTCAAACTCGAACCAGTTCCTTAATGAGAAGCTGATTCTTGCTGTTAATTAAACCCGTTATTCAATTCCATGGCTTGTTGCTGCTCTCTTTTTGCCACAGCAGAAATTTCCAAAATTATTGATATTGTTTTTTTTCTAAGAACTCCTAAAATGTTTTGTTAACCTAAAGGATCAACCTTACTGAGACCTTCATCTTTATTTTCAGATTTTGTTCGATGGCTACAGGTGAGCTGGTCATGTCCTGCTTGTTTTATGTCTCATTACTGTCTGGCTGCTAATTAAAGAAAAAACAACTAAGGGGCCTGAGTCAAGCTAATTAAAGCTAAGGCTAAAGAAGTTAATTAGCATCAAACACTGGTCACTAATTAAGAAGATGGTTAGAATGAAAACCTGCAGCCACTGCAGCCCTCCAGGACTGGAGTTCGACACCCCTGGTCTTGATGATGTGAGATGGTATTCTATGTTGCTTTTCTAAGTCAAATGACATCACCCAATCCTATGCTGTATGTATCAGAACAGTCTCACTGTGCTTTAGTGACTGCTTTGACTGCTCTCCCTGCTTGATAAATGTTACCCCTTTGGTGGACCTGCAGACACTTCTGCTGGCATCTGTCCCCTTGCTGATCTCTCCTGCCACTGACCTGAGCACTTGATCATGTTGCCACCAGTATCAGTCCTCCCCCAGAGCCTTAGGGCAGCATCTTAATATATGCTCCACCTAGACACAGGTAACAGCCAAGTGAATTTATCTTACCCCATGAGGAAAGGGTTAGATGGGCTTGGTAGGACATCATATACGCCCTGAATCAGGAGCTTAATCCTATATGGGACTCCCTTCCAGATGTCCTCCCAGGTGATCTTCCACTCCAAAACCTGCTCCCATCTTATCCATACTCCTTGCTACTTCATGGCTTCTGTTCTGTCATTCCTTTCCTCCTCGATGGCTGCACAAAGGTCCCCCAGCATGAACTCCCTTCTCTTTTTTTCCGTGGGCACTGTCATACCTTCCTGTCACAATCCTCCCAAGCCCAGCTCTGCCCTGGGCTACTCTCCTCACTAGGACTTTTTTGCTAAAGTTGGGCCTCTGCTTGTCTCACAGCTTTGGCTGTCTTCCACTTCTTCTCTCTCCTCACTGTGACCCCTGCACTGTCCACCTTTGGGTCACCTGAATCAGTATATTGCAGGTGCTCTTTCGCCCTACTGACCATAAACTCCTTCTTCACTGAGCTAAAATGGAGTGTTAGGTTGTTGCTGCTGCAGTACAATGCAATGCTGCTCAAGCTGTGCGGCAGCCCTAACCACCTCCAAAGATGGCTGCTGCCCAATTGCTCAAAGACTTCCAGTGTCATAACGGCTACTTTGTAGATCAACCAGGGCCAAAGAATCCTTGGGTAGAATCCCATGCTGGTAGATTCAGGCCTTAAATTTTCTGGGAAGCCCAGACCTATCCATTGCCTTCAGCTTGTTGTTTTGTGTCTTTGATGGCTTCCATAACTTTCAGGCTACAGGTAAACGCCTTGCCCAAAGTGCTTTAGATTAAAACATACAATGAACATAAATAAAAATAAATTGCAATAAAACAAAATACAGCCAGCAGTGAGTTAAAAAAGACAGAAGATGACTAAGAGCAGTGAAGGTCACTGAAAGGCTGAGAACAGAAATGAGTCTTCAATCTCATTTTAAACAGTTCAATTGAAGGTGACTCCTTAATGTAATGAGGTAAAGAGTTCCACAGACAACAACATTTATTTATATAGCATATTTTCATACAAATAATGTAGCTCAAATTACTTTACATGTTAAGAAAAAAAAAGACAAAAGTAAGATTGCTTGCCTATGGAAAGGTCATCTCCGATAAGGAAGTACTGGAATCACTGGGTAGAAGGGTTCTTTCATCAGATTGGCCAGCTGTAGAATGGCCAGTAGGAGAGGAGGGAGTCAGGTGGTTGGCCAAGGTCTCCGAATCCTCATATGTGATATCATCTACTCTTGCATTTTGCTTTGTAGATTGTACTATTACTACTGTACTAATGTAATGTATTCCTGAGGTGGCAAGGATAGATTGGACATCTAGATCTGTGAAGAGAATTACTTGTATTCTGCCTTGTGTATTTTGTGGTACTTACCCCATTTTGTGACACTTTTAAAATTCCTCTCTGAATTGCCTTTCCCAGGATTTCTTCTATTTTTTGCCCAACAAAAGTATCTTCTTATCAAAAATCAGGCCTATTAAAGCCTATTGCGGCACTTCTTGTGTGATTTTGGGCTAGACAAAAAAAATAAACCGTTGTTGTAGATAGACAGAGGAAGAGAGGGAAACAAAATCTCCATTCAGCAACCCCGACAGAGAAAATAAACCTCTGGCGAGTCCATGGTAGCTTCTGAATGAGGTATTATTGGGCTGGTGAGACAGCAGCCGACTGACAGCTCAGGTTGAACAGGAAGGCAGCTGTCTGTGAGCACATCACACTCTAGTTGGGATAAATGCTTGAGTGGAAACAGCCTGTCCAGCAGAAAAATGGGCAGTTCTTTGACAAGCATTGACAGGACTCATGAAGTGGGAAGACACTCATAGGAATAAACAAACAAGTGTTAGTACCTGAGTAGGCACATGAGCAAAATCTAAAGTAATAATACATAATTGGGTCCTTACTCCTCATCATCCATTCTTTTCAGTGTGATGGTGCCTAAAATTCCTGTTGCAACATAGCCCCACAGTTTTCCATGTGGATGACTGGTTACCACCATCGCTGCTGAGAAATAGTCCACCTCATTAAGAGATCAGTGTGCTAGCTGAGCAGTCTTGTTTTTTAATTGTCTCTCATTCCACCAGTTTCATCAGCTGCACCGTCATCAATGGGACCTCTTCTTTTGTGTCAGGTTTCTAGTAACCAGGCTGTAGTGCCGGTTTTACCCAAGAATGTCTTTGTTGATTTGGTAAGATGTAGAGTGCCAGAAGAAGCTAGTCTTGTCCTAAAAAAACGCCCTGTCATAAGAGAGGAGAGACTGATGTTTGGATGGATGTCCTGGTGTTTTTATACCTCCCATCCTTTTGTCTGGGTAATATGAAGTGAAGCAGAACTCTGCAGATTTGCCACTATTGACTTTATTTGATACCCAAGCATTAGATTGCCAGCCCTTGCACCATTAGATTAGTCAACCTCGGTTTCGCTTATCCCTGGTAGAAAAGAACCATTTTGCCTCGGATATTCTGGAGAATGTTTCGCAACCACTCAGAGGAGTCCAAATACATGTAGGAAATGGTGTATGGGCGTGAGAAAAAGAACTGATTGATATTAATCTATCATATCAGTTCTGACTTTGGCTAGTAATTAAGAAATTCGGGAAGGGCCCACTTTATTTTCCCTACCTTTCCCTGCAGGAGGGGTTTCCAGCCATTAGACTAATATTAGGGTAACTGAAGCACACTCATTTTCATAAACAGAATACAATAATTTATTAATAAACACAAGGATTATAGGAATATGATAACTGTATGTATATTGACATAGAAGACAGAATGCAAGACAGATGAGACAAACAAACATATGACATAGAAGAGGCTAGTCAATCACTAGCTAAAGTTTTTATTTACCTTGCCACAGATAAAATAGTTTTATGATAACAAGTGTTTGAGGATCAAGTCCGATGCTGTGTGCAGTGTTGTTGTTCACGTTTCAAGTGGCTGACTCTCCTTGCATTGGATTGCACTCTTTTTATCCATGACATGGTGCGCTGTGGCTGTTGCATTTCTAAGCTCTCTGCTAGGCTGTTTGCTGTGCTCTCTGCAACTTAACAAAAAGTATTACTGGAACAAGAGTGTAGGTAATATAAGTTGATAAGTTTCTTGATAACTTAATAAGTTTCAGTCGGGTTTCAGAACAAATCACAGTGCAGAAACTGCACTCATTAAAGTAGTAAATGACTTGCGGGTAAATGCAGACAGAGGCCATTTATCTGTTCTCATCCTCTTAGATCTGAGTGCTGCATTTGACACCATTGATCACAATATTCTTAGAAATCGCCTTAGTCAATGGGTGGGCCTCTCTGGCAGTGTTTTAAATTGGTTTGAATCCTACCTGGCAGGGAGAAAATTCTTTGTTAGTTGTGGTAATTACAACTCAAAGACACACGATATCTGATATGGTATTCCACAAGGCTCTATCCTGGGTCCACTGTTCTTTTCAATCTACATGCTTCCATTAGGTCAGATTATCTCGGGGTACAATGTGAGCTACCACAGCTATGCTGATGACACACAGCTGTATTCATCAATAGCACCTGATGACCCTGACTCTGTTGTTTCACTAACACAATGTCTTACTTGTGTTTCTGAGTGGATGAGTAGCAATTTTCTCAAGCTAAATAAAGAAAAAACTGAAATTTTAGTGATGGGCAATAATGGATATAATGAGGTTATTAGAAATAAACTGGATGCATTAGGATTAAAAGTCAAGACAGAGGTAAAGAATTTAGGGGTAACTGTTGACTGTGACCTGAATTTTAAATCGCATATTAATCAGATCACTAGGACAGCATTTTTTCACTTAAGAAATATAGCAAGTTAGACTTCTTATATCATTGAAAGATGCTGAGAAATTAGTTCACGCTTTTGTTTTCAGTCGACTAGATTACTGTAACGCACTCCTCTCAGAACTACCCAAAAAAGACAAATCGACTGCAACTAGTGCAGAATGCAGCTGCTAGAATCCTAACTAGGAAAAGAAAATCCGAGCACATTTCTCTAGTTTTGATGTCACTACACTGGTTACCTGTGTCATTCAGAATTGACTTTAAAATACTGCTAATGGTTTACAAAGCCTTAAATAATCTCGCTCCATCTTATATATCGGAGTATGTGACATCTTATATTCCAAATCGTAACCTTAGATCTTCAAATGAGTGTCTGCTTAGAATTCCAAGAGCTAAACTTAAAAAAGTGGTGAGGCGGCCTTCTGCTGTTATGCACCTAAAATCTGGAATAGCCTGTCAATAGGAATTCGCCAGGCTGATACAGTGGAGCACTTTAAAAAAACTGTTAAAAACACATTACTTTAACATGGCTTTCTCATAACTTCATTTTAACTTAATTAATTGAATATGCAGAGCATCAGGATTATCATTACTATTCATGGTGGCTCCAAAATCCATACTGACCCCTACTCTCTGTTCTGTTCTTTTTCCACCTAATCAAAGCACCATAATGTCCCTACATTGATGGATTAAAGATCAGAAGTCCAGTGACCATCATCATCAAGTCCTTCCATGAGAACCCTGAATACAATGAGGACTGAGTTAGGTCATTTATGTTAGGTGGAATGCCTAGAGGGGGCTGGGTGGTCTCATGGCCTCGGAACCCCTGCAGATTTTATTTTTTCTCCAGCCGCCTGGAGTTTTTTTTTTTTTTTTTTTGTTTTTTCTGTCCTCCCTGGCCATCTTACCTTTTATTCTATGTTAATTAGTGTTCTCTGATTTTAATTCTTACTTTGTCTTTTTTCTCTTTCTTCATCATGTAAAGCACTTTGAGCTAAATTATTTATATGAAAATGTGCTATATAAATAAATGTTGTTGTAGGTGCTGAAGTTCTCTTCTTGAAGTAATGCTGCTCTTCAGTCTACTCACTCATGGCTTAGTCACATGAACAGCGATTGGCTTGGTCGAGGTCGGCAACCGTGGCATGCAAAATGATTTTCAATGGCACTCTGATTAAATTGAAATACAGTAGAAAATATTTTAATTACAGTGCACGCCTTCATGCTGTCACCTAGGTTTTGCGAAAGCAAATCACATCATGTAAACGGAAACTGTGTGTTCAGTGCAGGCCGTGGTACGTTAATAAAACCTCATTATATTTTAAATCACACTCTGTGTCCCCACCTACATTTTGTGCATGCGACTCAAATGTAACGGGAAATCAAGTGTTCAGTGCAGGCTGTGGTACATTAAAATAAACCTCTTGTTATTATTAAGTAACATACTGCCCTAAAATGACTCATTAAAAGGCAAAAACTTGATGTTCTGCCTTCCGCAGTCTTAACAGGGCTTGTAGGCCAATAAATGCCTCGTAAGATGGACATGCCCACTTTGTCTTACACTTTGCACTAATTGCCTCGTAAGATGGACATGCCCACTTTGTCTTACACTTTGCACTAATCTATCAGGCTCTAATTTTGGTTTCCACAAATGTTAAGAGGTGATGAGGTAGAAAATCAAAATCTAGAGCAAAGTTCTTGAATTCAAAGCCACTGAATCCCTGACAAGATCAAGTGGACACTCCATTTCATACTTCATTATATCTGCTGCAAGGTTAGTGGAGCAGTCAACTTGGCATGCTGTAATCATTTCTCAGAGTTTTGGAGAAATGTGCCAGTCCTCTCACTACAATGAACAATGCATTGATGTCTGCCAAAGAGATGTGCTAACATTGTGTATTGTATTGGAAAATTCCTGTCACCATAAAAGATCAGACTAAGCAGACAGACAATTCTGCCTTGTTCGGGGAATTCTTAGATTATTACAAATATATCATCACAACAACCTCATGGGTTTGTTTTTGAGTTGTTTGGCGTCCATAATTTTCTATCAATCGAATTTCATTCACCATTTTTCTTTGGCCAATGGAAGAGGAACTTTTCTGAAGAATGTCTTCATAAGTAATATTAAGTAAGCCTATGTGAGGATCATGGGTGTCCTGGTCCTCTTGAACTTTATTCACTAGCTTCTTGACAATACACATGTTATGAAACACCAGTTCTCTCACACATACGCAGAACTTGTGTCACTCATGGTCAGTCTGCTACAAGGATTTTTAATTATGGCCGCTATACATTTAAGCTTGAGTGAGCAAGTTTTTATTTAGGACGATGGCCATCAAAGAGAGGACATGTATTGCTGAAGTAGCAAATGACAAGCTGGCCATTATACTTGCGTGTTGCAGACACTGGGCTCACATCAACTATTGTAATGGCATTTCTGCCACGTTTATTGATGTGGTCACCAGTTTCCACCTTCTTATACGTATGGTGCAAGTTTGAGGAGCCATCCCACATCCGCCAAGGTTATTGGTGACTCTAAACTGGAATGGTGTTACCAAATGTGGGCCAAGGTCACATACAAATCTCCTAAGTAACCATTAAATAAAAAAAAGTGTTTGGAAAATGTAGGGATAGATTTGATTAGGGAAAGACAGATCGTTTTTAAGTTTTTTATTGTTGTGACAATAATACAGTTTGTGGCAAATAGTTGAGGAATCAATTTATAATCTGACTGTAAGGAGGATGCACTTGTGTTGGTTACTTTTAGGTTTAGGTGGGTCAAAACACCACCCAACACAGGCTTCAAGAACAGAGTTCTCCACTGCTGTTTTACAACTCCATGAGATTGGAGTCTAATCGAAGCCTGTAGTCTGAATATTCCTTCTGTGCCAGCGTGGGCTTTTCTCCAGTTTCATTTCACAATCTTAAAGAAATGCATATTAACAGACAGCTGTGTTCTTGAGCATGTCCTCTGATGGCTTTGCATGCAAGGTTGCAGGAATAGGCCTCAGCCCTCCGTAATCATGAATTGGACAAAGGAGGGGCAGATAGTGGATGGATGGGTCATAAATTTCTTCTGTATGTTGTTGTTTAGGCTGAAGGTATGCTCCACTCATTTATATGACAATATAACTATGGCAGTCAACAAAATGACTTGAAATAGAGTAGTGCAGGACGTGCTGCAGTATCCTCATTAGTTTCCATATCGGGTATAATATGACAAACATGCTAAAATTTAAATTGATCACATCTAGACAGTAGGAAAACTACGCTATCTTCATTTATTGCTGTGTGAGTGATAAGGACATTACTTTGAAATTCTTTTACTGCATCAATCCTATATTTAAAATGGGAGGGCTGGATGGTTGGCGTTTACCCCTCCTTTCCAGGCCTAGAGTGCTTTCTGCATGCTCTACATACCTTCCTCCAGCGACCACAGTCATCTCCACAAACTCAAACACATTCTGTTTAGTTATTTGATGACACTATACAAGAAACTTTATCTGACCACAGAGAGAAGATGAATGGACCACTTGACAAGTACAAGAGTCCATACCCCTTATCCAGCTGAATATCACACAGGCACTTCTCCCTCTGTTCCTTACCTTCACCACCCCCCAAACTCTGGCCTGTCTTCTTCCCTTCAATTAGTGGCAGCAACATGTCCCTGGTGAAAACTGAGGCACAACGAACTGGTATTTAGCATTCGGTGTACGACAGGAAACGAGCATCACAACAAGCACTTCTTACATACAAAGAAGCTTCTTCACAAACCACAGAATGAATTCACAGGACCCTTTTAGACATCTGCTTGTAAACTGGCTCACTCACATAAGACAATCCCGTAGCTTTGAGACACATTTAACAAGATTAGAGTCTGCTGTAATCTGCTACTGGCAGTGCCATTTAATTATATCAAGGGTCCCCTATTAACTGCCAGCCATGAAGCAGCTTATGTAAAAGGAAACACTCAAGCTCTGGCAAATCCCTCTTTTCTGATGTAGTCAGTAAGGCTCACTTATCCCCACAGAGCATCTCCATTTAAATGACACCCCCAGTAAAACGTAGCCCCGTTCTAAAATGTCCTGAAATTTGAAAAACGTAATGCATTCTAACTAAGAAAAATAGCTCCAAGAATCTGATTTATTAATAAATAATAATAAATAGTAGTAGTTTCCATTTTTCACAATGATGCCTCAAACATGGAAGGCAGGTTTTATTTAATTGAAACCTTTATGCTTCAGAGTGGGTGTATTTGGTAATTTTTAAGGCTTTTTCATTCACCAATGGACCCTAGTACCCTTCGGCCCCATTGTAAGCTGCAAGAATAGGCAAGGTATTTTTTTTAAACTGATAAAAACACATACTGTATACACTTCACTTTAGAGCACAATTTTATGTGGCAAATTAAAAACATGATTGTTAAGAAACAACTTTAACTTGCATCCATTATTCAACCCGCTATATCCGAACTACAAGGTCACGGGGGTCTGCTGGAGCCAATCCCAGCCAACACGGGGTGCAAGGCAGGAAACCAGCCCACCACAGGGCGCACACACACGAGACAATTTAGGATCGCCAATGCACCTAACTTGCATGTCTTTGGACTGTGGGAGGAAACCGGAGCACCCGGAGGAAACCCACACAGACATGGAGAACATGCAAACTCCACACAGGGAGGACCGGGGAGGCGAATCCGGGTCTCCTAACTGCGAGGCAGCAGCGCTACCACTGCGCCACCATGCCGCCCACAACTTCAACTTGAAAAAAAAAACCTTATTCTTAAAGGAGCATTAGACTCATTCTCAAAATGTGTTAATGGTTTTTCATAACTTCACAAATGAAAAGGGAAAGAAACCAAAAATGCATAAGCAACACTTACTTCCTAGCAAACTATTTTCTTTTGTGTTTACACGCAACACATTCCTGTTGTCACACCTTGGCAGTAAACAGCCTGAATAAATACAAACTATTTAGTGTAGTCAACATATGCCACAATTAATGAGCAAAACTACCTTACCTCAAAACAAGTCTTTATAACCTGAAAAAAATCCCAGAACACTCTTCACAAAACGAAATACCATTATGACACAAATTTAGTACATTTAGAAACTAATCACAAAATAGTAATAAAAAGTAAATATGCTCATTGACCACTCAAGTGCAAGAAATTGTTAAAGGAGATGTAGTAACTGTACAGGTCGTTGTTTTGTATTACACTACAACCATGATTACTGTTTTGCCGATGGTGAATCAGACAGAGGTAAAATAGCGACCAAGAGATTTAAAGAGCACAGTAAATACTAGTGAAGCCCAATTTCAATTAATACACACACGCAATACTGTCAGGGCCTACTCCTTTCAGCCCCAACTATTGTTTAATTGGGTAACAGAAAAACTATATTTACTGAAAATGATGGCAAGTAGGAATGGTAGCTAAAAATTTAACAATTACTCTGCTGTTTAAATAATTTAAATCATCAGCTTCTACAATTTTAATCATATCACTGTCACCTATATCTTATATCGCGCAACACAAAAATGAATTTCAAGTCTGTATAATGTAGAGTTTTATTCAGAGCACTACAAGAGATACACTAATTCCATATTGCAATTACAGATTTTGTTGTACTATAAACACAACATGACATTTTCCAGTAAAATAAAACTGCATTAACTTGTATGCACAACTCTCCAGGTGATAAATATGATCAATTTCCAATATTTTAGGAGGGGGTGGGGGAAGGTTCAAGAAAACTTTCTAAATTAACACGTGCAGCTCTGCTGTGAAACACCAAGTTTTACCACCATTTGTCCATAAACTAAATAAGTCTATGGCGGTTTGAAAATCCCTCTTTCATAGTTCATTTTGTTCCTCAAATGTGCTCACCAGCATCAAATTTCTAAAATATTGTCCATCTTTGTTCCCCATTAAAGCTTAGTCCATTTCCATTTGTGCACTTCGTGACTCCTTTGATACCATGAGCCTCATCAGCTGCCCATGAAACTTTTCAATTCTTTTCACATCCTGGGCTTGGTCCGTTTTGTATTGCAAACACTGAGAAAACAAAAGAAAGTGATTTGGGGGAATGAAATACAAAAAGAAAATAAATATAACATGGTAAATAAGGGGGGGGTGGGGGTGGGGACACGTCATTTCATTATTAGCTTGAGCAGAATGTCCTTAAATGTATTTAAGACTAAGCAAATGTGTTATTTAATCAAGGTATAATACCAACATTTTCAAAAGTAAACCAAAAAGTATAAATGAGGTTTTTAAAGTTGTTTGTTTAAATCCATATAAGGACATCATAAACCATGAAATGCCTCTTAAGAAGAAAACAACCACTATTCTACTAATTCAACCATCACTAAGTAATTCCCTGGGGGAATTTAGGTTTTAACCATTTGGCAAGCTGAGGCCCCAGTGACTGGTACAGAAAACATGAGACAGCACAACAACAATTACAGAGTTGAAGAGTAAGCTACATATTCTTAATTTACGGCCACATGTCCAGGTACCACAATCCCTTACTTCAGGACCATTCACAGCTTCAAATGACTCCAAAACAAAAAACAGTGCGTTTGTTGGATTTCCTGAATAGCTACACACATACTTTTTTTTCCTTCTTCTTTCAGCTGCTCCCATTAGGGGTTGCCACAGCGGATCATCATCTTCCATATCATCCCGTCTTCTGCATCTTGCTCTGTTACACCCACCACCTGCATGTCCTCTCTCAGCACATCCATAAACCTCCTTAGGCCTTCCTCTTGCATGGCAGCTCCATCGTTAACATCCTTTTCCCAATATAGTCAGCCTCTCTCCTCTGTACATGTCCAAACCAATGCAATCTTGCCTCTCTGTCCATCTCCCAACCTAAGCCGACCCTCAAATGTACTCATTTCTAATCCTGTCCATTCTTGTCACATACAATGCAAACCTTAGCATCTTTAACTCTGCCACTTCCAGCTAAGTCTCCTGCTTTCTGGTCAGTGCCACCGTCTCCAACCCATATAACATAGCTGGCCTCACTACCGTCTCATAGAGCTTCCCTTTCACTCTTGCTGATACTCGTCTGTAACAAATCACTCCTGACACTCTTCTCCACCCATTCCACCCTTCCTGCAATCTTTTTCACCTCACTTCCACAATCCCAATTACTCTGAATTGTTGATCCCAAGTATTTAAACTCATCCACCTTCACCATTCCTCTGACCTCCATCTCATTCACACACACACACACATTTAATTATATGTAGCTATTTAAGAATACATGTATAAATACATCTAACAAATACAGAAGGTCATTTATATTTACTCTCTTACTCCAATTGTTAATTGACAAAACGTGTACATTGTAGGCACAGACAGCTACCCTATATTAGGGATTTGCCTGGAAGAGCTCCAATGAAACTGACAATCAAATAAGCTATAAAATAAATAGCTTATCCATTTCAAATTCCAACTGCTTTCTAGGTGTGGTTTGTGTCTGACAGAAGCCAAATTTTATGCTCTTTCTGCTTTTAGTTATGAAATTTTGCTTTGTCCAGATTATTCTGTTTCAAGTACAAATACAGCCTAAATCACAGCAAGTCTGTAGTTTTCATTCCAGTGGCAGTTAAAGTGTATATACAGTATATTAAACAAATTTTCTTAAACACAAGTGTCACAACAAATAGTATGGAAGATTAACATACTTTATATAATAACAGCAATTTAACACTCTTCTTTCCCAATATAATTTTCCTCAAAAACGCATGTGGCTACCACATTTTTTATTGCCATTGAAAGATTTTAAGAGTTTATATAGAGGTATTAGTTATGGCTCCATTCACAACTATATATGTTGTGCTAGCCTTCAATTACAAGAGATTAAAAATATTTTAAAAACACGAAACCTTTTCTGAAACTTTATTATTAATGGGCAAACCTTCCATCTTTCTGACAGAGTGCATTCTCTCATTTTAAAAGCCCTTGCCACTTGCATCTTGTAGATCTACTTTCTGCACAAAACGCCTGGGAATTTATACAAGCTGTGACTCAATGATTTCACAATCAAATATTCTTACTTTTGAAGTCCTTTTAAATGACATACGTGGGAAATAAAGGGACTCAATATTTTGTGTTTAAAAGTCAACTCAGTTGTGTCATCAATCGCAATCAATACATAAACAAGTGGTTTATGTTACTTGTGTTTTCTGAATAAAGCCATGTACAGCACAGCTTGATTTCCAGTTTTCTGTAGATGACTATTTCCACTACTGCAATATCATGAATCCAAAATTATTTTTTGTAGCTTAACTGTTTTTTCCTTAAGTCATGTTTTTTCTCACTCCATTATATAGGGCGGTGACCTGTATTATACTCTTGTATTGGGTTGATTATCCACAAAAACAGTGGTAATCAGGTGAATTTTAGAACTTATTTTTCCAAGTCTGAATATGGTTTATAATTTTAAAAGTCAGGTAACAGATTAATAAAACCAATTTTTTGTGGAACTGTTTTTTTCTCTCCTTACCCTGAAGTTAAAACCACCCTTCACTATAAAAACATATTGCAGGTGTTACAAATGCAAAATTAGCTACTAGGAAATATGAAATCGATGAACTTGCCTGGATTAAGCCAAATGCATTAGAATACCCAATGGCAGAAACATAACATTAGTTTATCAAGGGAGGACAATAAATACATCACTAAATGACATATGTTTAATTATACCACCTTTCGCATATTTTCATATTATTCTTACTGTGTCATTTCTGATGTCAATCTAGCACACCCTGTATGTCAGATGACCATCAAAAGCCAGGACTATGCCATCTGTCAAAAGCAATATAGAATCTCACGCTTAAAAAAGTCAGTGGGTAATATTCTGCTTTGGGATCCTGTATGAAACAGGAAAAGAAAAAAAAGGCAAGTGTGTGAGCATGAAGTGGGAAAAACAAAGCTTTAAAAATACAGGAGGAAAAAGTAGAGGACAGAAAGAGGGACAATTAAGAACAGCAATGGACAGAGAAAGGATTCAGAATGGTGCACAGGAAGTGGGAAAAACTTGCACTACAGCATAGGTGAAAATTCTTGAACTTTTAGGTAAAAACAGTGCATTGACATGTTCTTGTTTGGTAGAAAGCCCAACACCAGTCCTGTTAAAGTTGAATTAGGGCGTATGAAATGTAAAAAAAGTAAAAACATGCAAGCAATTTAAAAAAAAAAAAAAAAAAAAAAAAAAAAAAAAATTGTGGGAAGAGCTCCTGAAGCATGAATCTATAAGCCATTATGCAGAATGAAGGATATTTACTCAGTATTTATGTTACAGTAAAAATAACCCAACAATAACCCACATATAATGTTTAAGAAATATGAACTACTATTAGCCACAGGCCCTATACAACCAACAATAAAAAATTGTCATGTGACTTGGAATGTGAGGGCTTATAAAAACCTCTCAGCCACTACCGGAGCATTGGATTCTATTTTTAACTGCATTTTGTAAAATGCTTTAAGCAGGCATTTTCTGTACTCCACTAATACATGCAATTACATTCATTTATCAATGCGACTTCCGAGTCTGACTTATTGCTACAAAAATATGATATGCTGTCTCTCTGATATTTAAAAAAAAAAAAAAAGGTTCAATCTATCAAAACAGTTAACCAAGTTCTGAATAGTCTAGAGCTGTCAAAACTAAACATTACCATTTTAATCTACAAGAAAAAAAATCTAATTCGATTGTAAAAGTGTGTGTGTGTGTGTGTGTTTATTTAAAAAAAAAAAAAAAAGCCTTGCACTAATTCTGACATTGCATTACTCCGGACCAAAAGTATGGTTTTGCTCCAGACGTTGTTCCATTTCTCTTTGAACCCAAGATCCCCTATTTTGCCGTTTTATATTAAAACCATTAAGCATTCATTGTAGCGAATAAAAGCAGATTTCATTTCTCATGGTAAGAACATGAATGTCATGTTATCATCATGACAGCTGTAAATAGCAACATTTTGAAGTGCATTTTTGGTGTCAAGAAAGCATACTTGGCTACCTCGATCAAAATGCATCTTTTGGAGGCTGCCAGCTTGACATAATTCCTTAAACAAAGGCAAAATGAAAAAGAACCATTAAAAGGTTACATGTATTATGCTTCTGTTGCACCTGCAAAAGGTGAGAGAATCCTATTTAGTTTAGGCATGTATTTTATTTTGTGACCACCAGCACATTGCCCTACAAAGATATCCAAAAAAAAAAAAAAAGGGGGGGTTAACATGGCCAGAATGGACTGTTGCGATATACAAAGACATTTCAATGGAGGTGGCTCGACTCCTAGAGATAGATAGATAATAAATCTCTCTCTATCTCTCTCTCTCTCATTTGGGTGTAAACTGACCAACCACAGTAAAATGTATACATTTATTGACACTGTATGTAAATTTAATAGTTTTTTGAAAACCAAAACTCTATTCTTTGTTTCTCTGATCATTCTTCTGTAACAGACTGCTTTTGAAGAAGGCATTTTGCTGAGGAGTAATTAAAAGATACAATGAACAGCTTTTCTGCCCGCTTACTGATTTGTCTGTTTAAAGATAAGTTTTTCTTTAAGATGTTGATTTCTACCACAATAGTTATTACAAATTACTACAAACCTCTTGTTCCTGCACTTTTACAATACTCAAAAGATACCGATGGAAGCTCTGGCCTGAGTAATGTTGCTAGCTTATACAGCATGTGGATAACTGTTGGTGCTGAACAGTTTGCTGACAAGTTTTCAGTAATATTGGATTGTAAATCAGTTGTCACATCGTTTCAGTAAACAGGCCAGAGTTGTTGATGAGGGCCAATTGTCAAATTGTTACAATACTGAATTCAACACTATATCTTGCCTCCACAGACCTGTCTGAGTGACCTCGTAAGCTCACCTTGTCCAGTATGTTTAAAATACCTGCCTAACTTATTTATAGTAGTCAGAAGCTGTGCAACTACAGGTGCTTTCTCCATCATTGCTGGTGTAAAAGCACTTCACTGAATCGTGTCAAAAATGTGGGAACTACAGTTTAGTCTGGTGGAGCTGAACAAGGCATCAATCATGTTTACTCCTCGGTCAGTAACAGTCATTTCCTAAAAACTTGCTTCAAATGGGATTGCAAAAAGCACCCTTGACACTAGATTTCAGTTCTAGATATACTGGATGGTACCAGATATGAGAGGTTTTCTCAAAGTTTTCAGTCCAAAATATCAGTTGTGACAGCACACCCATAATTTGTAAAGGTCTCTAGCATGTCATATACAATACTCTCAGTTTTTGGCTTCTACTACATGTCGCAATACAGTCATCAGATGGAGCAGTAGCTCTTTAAACTTCAGATTTTCCAGTATCCCTTTGCTACTACACACACGTGGCACTGAGGAGCCTGACTTGTGTCCACTGTATGTTAGCACATTTATCACAAGTAAACAGCACTTCGTTTCCTTTATTGAGTTTTGCCATCTTGTTGTCTCCTTTATTAATACTGTCTGCTGTGGATGTAAGGCTGTCCGTCGACTATGCAATCTTGAGACGGCTGCATGCGAGACAGTATATGCATATGTCCTACTGCTTAGGACAATGAATTATATTAATTCTATATAAACAATGAATGTAGATAATGAATGTACGCCCCGTTTTAAAATTTAAATTACCCAGACTCTAGCGCCCACCCACAATACTGAAAATCAGTCCCGCAACGCAAGCAATTGCATTGGGACCCACGAGTCCAGCAGTGCAGACTTCTACCTTGGAGCATAAGTTGATCACAATTATGTGAATATCAGTTTTGTTTATGTTCTCCTTCATTTACATTTGAAAACTGCATGAATTTGTACTGATGATACATACAGAATGTTTGTTTGAGGGTTTGATTCCCCAACCATTTAAAACAGTTTGAATCTAGACAATGGTAAGGATACAGTATAGAGGTAGTTTTTGTTAAGATTTTATTTTGAATTAATACTCAATTTATTTGGAACTGACCAAAGAACATACTTTGTGTTCTCCTATAAAACTTGAAAGGTTTAAGATTTTAGTTTTAGACTTAAGAATTTAGAATTCTAAAATTAAGATTATTTATTTGGAGTTGACCTACAAATTTAGCGTGTTCTCCTGTAAAACTTGAAATCTATTGACTGGTCAGAATTTAGTGCTCCTAACAACTCAAGGTAAAATATATTACTAAACAGCATAATGTACATATTCTAAAACGCAAGATTCAATGACTTGCCAAGCTGCATCTATTTCCATCCTAATACAGAGGCAGAGTGGCACAACATTTTTATAACACTGATATCTCCTACTTGGGAGGCCGATGTGGAATAATCACTAACATGTCTGTTCTTTAAATATACTACTTACGGAAACTTTACCTTATGTTTATTAAACTCGCAAATGAATATTCTAAAAATATGATCACCTGCACTCATTCTTAACAGATGTGTACAGGTTTGGGTCAGATTGTGGCTCAAGTGAGTGTATCAGCTCAGGTTGCACAATTAACTTTATTTGTCGGCTGTGATTCTTAGTTTCTCCTTGTTCCTACCTGGAATCCAATCCAATAAGTCCTTTGCTACAGATGTGTATGGAAGATGGTGTACACACTGCAGTGGACAGCCTTCTCTACTTATGGCCAGCTACTGCTATGCACCCATTGCTCACAGGAGCTACTCTGCTTACCTGAGACCATATGCTGGACTAAAAGAAAACATTTATCATACATACACACATTCACACATACATATCACACCAACATTTGCAAAACCGGAGATTAACCATTCATGTTAAATCACTTACCACGGCATCATCTGTCACTTTTAAACACAAGTTTCCATCACAATGTCGATACTTGAGTACAACTCGTACCTGTAAAAAGAACAAAAATTAAATGCCAAATTAAACCAGGACACTACTTGTATAACATGTGCAGTCAATGAATGCAAGGCACTACCTATGTAAATACACAAACACTGAAATACTGAAATGTAACTGGTACTGTGAGGACAAACAGTACAGTATATACTGTTCGGTATATCCAAGCTGTCATGAAATGGATATTATTGTAACTGTAGTGTTCTATGCATGTATTAAATAGCCACAGAATCAACTCTGGTCATGGCTAAAGACTCCAATTCCAAGTCATTTTTTTTTTTTTTTAAATATATAAACAAAATCATATGAATCATATTAATGAAACTAGGGTGGACAAATTGTAAATGCAGGTGATAGTTTGTTGGGCTACCACCTTTGCAAACCTGCCAGTCCAGCCATATATACACGGTTGAGGGTTACCTGCAACTTTAACACTAGAATTACCAGAGCAAACAAAAAATTTTGTAAATCCGGCCCACCTTAAATCCCTTCGCACCTCTCCATCAGCATCTTTCGTCTTCTAAATGTGTTGATAAGCCCAAGCAGCCTGCTATACCCCACCCCCCCCCCACCCCCTCAGAACAGGTAAGAAGTTCTCCCAGTTCCTGCCTTGATTGATTATCTGGGAGTGTGCTACCCAGAATTGTAAGGGGAAATAATTTGATGTGTGATCTGTGTCTACAACAATCTATGTAAACAAATAGTTAAAACAAACTTTTTTCTTAGTATTAAATAAAATGTAGACATGAACTGATGGCCAAATATCAATTAAACACTTTCACAAAATGTGCAAGTACAATACGACAGCTTCCATGGCGCTGTGGTTAGAACTGCTAACTTATAATCCAGAGGTTGCAAGATCGAAACCTGCTCCCGGGCAAATTTACCATTTAGAGTAGTGAGCTGATCTTATTGTTAATATAAATACAATAAAAAACATACATTTGATTTGCGTCTGTAACAGCCAGTGTAAATTTATAGTACTTAGCGTGTTTTTTTCCACTTTTACTCACAATCACGATACAACACACCACCCCCCCAGATCTGATGTGGTTACTTTATATCTGAAACTGGAAATAACTGTAGATGCGAGTGGTGTTTTGAAACAATGGAACTGGAAATTCTCAGACCTGGAGGGATAAAAGCTGACACAAACACTGGTGAATCTGCCTTCTTCGTATCTCACTGTCACTTGAAATTTTTTTATTCAGTTTTATTGAGTGCTCCTGCTCACGCTGAATTAGTATGCACCTTATGGTCCATGATGTCAAAGCTGCTCTGACAAAAAAAGAGACATAGGTATATATGATATTTGGAATAACTCATTTTATGACCTGTATAGTACATTTCAGAAAACATTGTGGCACTGATGCAACATTATTCATATTCATTTGCGTAACATCTTGCACTTGTAATCAGTGACCACGGCTTTTTTTTTTTGATCTTGCCAGTGTCCACTTTTGGGTGCATGGGGGTGTTTCTTTTGTACTCCAGGCCATGCAGAGGAAAGAATAGTACAGAGAGGGAGAGCGTGAATGTGACAGAGAATATAATTGAAAAAAAGCTAACTTTTAGAAATGCCATACATTTACAGCTGATCTGACGCAGTTTGTTTTCAAATAATATTGCAATTCAATCACTCAACTTAAACTCTTTCATTGATCACATTTATCCATCCATCATCCAACCTGCTATATCCAAATACAGGGACATGGGGGGTCTGCTGAAGCCAATCCCAGCCAACACAGGGCACTGACACCCACACCAAGCACACACTAGGGACAATTTAGGATCGTCAATGCACCTAACCTGCATGTCTTTCAACTGTGGGAGGAAACCAGAGCACCCAGAGGAAACCCATGCAGACACAGGGAGAACATACAAACTCCACGCAGGAAGGACCCGGGAAGCAAAACCAGGTCTCCTTACAATGAGGCAGCAGTGCAACCACTGTGCCACCATTGATCACATTTATCGAGTTTAAAATTGTCCAAAATGTATCCAGGGCTAGATTCAACCTGTTAATACTACAGTCCTTCTCCAGGCTCACTGGGCCACATGTTTTGGGCATGTACCAAATTAACACCATTTTGGACACAAATCGTTGAATACCTATTAGACAGCCTTGGTATCACAATCACTCCTAACCCGTTAATGGCAATGTTTGGTGTATTCTCAGAGGGGCTTAAAGTGGAGAAGGACAAATTGATTGTAATTACCTTTACCACAGTACTAGCATGTACACTTACAGTGGTGTGAAAAACTATTTGCCCCCTTCCCGATTTCTTATTCTTTTGCATGTTTGTCACACAAAATGTTTCTGATCATCAAACACATTTAGCCATTAGTCAAATATAACACAAGTAAACACAAAATGCATTTTTTAAATGATGGTTTTTATTATTTAGGGAGAAAAAAAATCCAAACCTACATGGCTCTGTGTGAAAAAGTAATTGCCCCCTGAACCTAATAACTGGTTGGGCCAACCTTAGCAGCAATAACTGCAATCAAGCGTTTGCGATAACTTGCAATGAGTCTTTTACAGCGCTCTGGAGGAATTTTGGCCCACTCATCTTTGAAGAATTGTTGTAATTCAGCTTTATTTGAGGGTTTTCTAGCATGAACCACCTTTTTAAGGTCATGTCATAGCATCTCAATTGGATTCAGGTCAGGACTTTGACTAGGCCACTCCAAAGTCTTCATTTTGATTTTCTTCAGCCATTCAGAGGTGGATTTGCTGGTGTGTTTTGGGTCATTGTCCTGTTGCAGAACCCAAGATTGCTTCAGCTTGAGTTGACGAACAGATGGCCGGACATTCTCCTTCAGGATTTTTTGGTAGACAGTAGAATTCATGGTTCCATCTATCACAGCAAGCCTTCCAGGTCCTGAAGCAACAAAACAACCCCAGACCATCACACTACCACCACCATATTTTACTGTTGGTATGATGTTCTTTTTCTGAAATGCTGTGTTCCTTTTACGCCAGATGTAACGGGACATTTGCCTTCCAAAAAGTTCAACTTTTGTCTCATCAGTCCACAAGGTATTTTCCCAAAAGTCTTGGCAATCATTGAGATGTTTCTTAGCAAAATTGAGACGAGCCCTAATGTTCTTTTTGCTTAACAGTGGTTTGCGTCTTGGAAATCTGCCATGCAGGCTGTTTTTGCCCAGTCTCTTTCTTATGGTGGAGTCGTGAACACTGACCTTAATTGAGGCAAGTGAGGCCTGCAGTTCTTTAGACGTTGTCCTGGGGTCTTTTGTGACCTCTCGGATGAGTCGTCTCTGCGCTCTTGGGGTGATTTTGGTCGGCCGGCCACTCCTGGGAAGGTTCACCACTGTTCCATGTTTTTGCCATTTGTGGATAATGGCTCTCACTGTGGTTCGCTGGAGTCCCAAAGCTTTAGAAATGGCTTTATAACCTTTACCAGACTGATAGATCTCAATTACTTCTGTTCTCATTTGTTCCTGAATTTCTTTGGATCTTGGCATGATGTCTAGCTTTTGAGGTGCTTTTGGTCTACTTCTCTGTGTCAGGCAGCTCCTATTTAAGTGATTTCTTGATTGAAACAGGTGTGGCAGTAATCAGGCCTGGGGGTGGCTACGGAAATTGAACTCAGGTGTGATACACCACTGTTAAAAAAATAACCTAACAAGGGGGCAATTACTTTTTCACACAGGGCCATGTAGGTTTGGATTTTTTTTCTCCCTAAATAATAAAAACCATCATTTAAAAACTGCATTTTGTGTTTACTTGTGTTATATTTGACTAATGGTTACATGTGTTTGATGATCAGAAACATTTTGTGTGACAAACATGCAAAAGAATAAGAAATCAGGAAGGGGGCAAATAGTTTTTCACACCACTGTACCTTGCTCAGCTACAAGAATCACAGCCCAACTGTTATAAGTCAGTGGGTAGCTGATGTTCCAGACCATTTGAACAGATATATTTGGTTAAAAAAAAAAAATCAAAATTCTCACTTAGATGATTTCTTCAAAACTTTAAAAATATGCTTTGCCCCCTGCTCGCTCCGCTCGCCAACCCCCGTTTCTGTTTTTCCGGATACACACTTAAGATTTTTTTTCATTGAATTGTTGCTTTTTCATTAGTTTAACTTATTTCAGAATGTCTGTAAAAACAATATTTGGAGTCTTTCGTGTCCCAATGTGCTGAATCTTTTAAATGAGGTCAGTTAGACATGTGTTTAATGACTTTGTACCAGAATTCAGGATAGGTTTCTCGGTTTGGAATTTCAGCACAGACAAAGCGATCTACATCATCAGCAGTTAATTTTTTTTGCAAAGTAACCAATAAATGCATGTGAGGTAAACTCAGTTTTTGAAATTCTCTTGACTTAAACTTCAAAGCCTTAACAATATTTACATACTTCTGACATATCACCTGTGTCCATATAACAAAAAGGTGAGTAGAGATCGAATATTTCACTGAGTAATAATTTTTCTCTTTACGCTAATGTAATGTTTACTTTTTTTTTGACACTGTCGTTTTTTTCTGCTTTCACATTCTGTATCTTGCTCTGCATGTGTTTTGCGCCTATGTTTTTTTAAGTCTTTTGAATTCCAGTTTTCATTATCTCTAACCTGCTGTGCATGTGTTTGGCCCCCTTGTTTAACCTCTTTATGACATCTTACTTTGTTTTTTTACTCTGTCTTATTTCTGACCTCGCTTTATCCTGCTCCCCCCCTCCCCCATGACACCTGGTCCGTGGTGATCATTTTCCCTTTTTTGAGTAATAATTTCCATTTGTTTGCGCTACTGCGATCTTTACCTTTTTTTTTTTTATATATTTTCTAATTTTCCTGCTTTCATATTCTTTAACTTTCTCCACATGTGTAATCGCACCAACATTTTTTTTTAGCCTTTTGAATTTCACTGCTTTCATAATCTCTAACCTGCTCTGCATGTGTATAGCGCCAACGTCCAGATTGGATGTGCTTCCCCCCCCCCCCCTTTCCACTTGTTCCGGGTTGATAATTCAGAAAATAAGGAAAGTAATTTGCACCTGGATTATTCTTTTTCTTTTTTGTCTCTCCAACGTTTGAGTCTCTTTTCTCCGCACTGCTTTCTTCTTCGCTTAGTCTTCTACGTTTCATTTATAATGTATTGTCCTTATACTCTTTATATGCGCCGAGAGCCCTGGAGGAAACTCATGTTCTACATCATCACGAGACGGTCCTGGGTCAATCTCTTGGCACAAAGTCTTATGTTTAAAGGTCCTCGCAAGACACTCCGTGGCCAGTCTCTTTAGTCTTGTGGGTCTTTTAAGTGTCTTCCGTGATCTTCATGTGAAGATCATGTCTCGTCGCCCTAGTGTTTCTCTCCAGGATTTTTTTTTTTTTTTTTTTTAATAATAGAGAGATGCATTTATATTGGGCAAAGGACAATCTTCCCTTCTTTGTTTTAAAATATTTGCTCTCTCATTCTGTTTTGTTAAGTTTGACTTGACTGTATGGAATGTTATCTTCTTTGTTGTATAAGTTAGACGTGATCATAAGAAACGTTAGGTTCTTCAAATAAAAAAATGCAACAAATTCTGTAACTGAATACAATCAAATTAAACAACAAAACATCATTGTAAAGTACAAGGATTTCTTGTCTTGTGGGCATGAGACAATTTTTTATTTCCCAGTCTTAAGACAAGTCACTTAACTGACCATGAGAAAGTTAGTGCCAAATAAAATTCTGAGAACACAGATCCCGCAACTAGAATAGCCAGGTCCATTCAGCTTGTACTGAAAATGCGACCTTCACAAAGTGAAGATGGAAAGTAAATGAGTAAGCATGCAGTAAGTTTAATTTGAAATGTGATGAGATGAATTGACTTGTTAATTTTCTTCTGTTAGGGAAACATCCTCACTTTCAAATATTAAAGCCGATGGGGGATTCTAGATTAATATTTCAAAGAAATAATCCCAACCAATTAAGGTTTTATATGATGCTCAACTACAGCAAAAGCTAATATCCTCTTTCAAAACCAGTATGCCTGAAAACTGCATTAAAAATCTTTTTTGGCCATCAATACAAATCACATGAGGTAAGCAACATTAAAAAAAAAAAAAAGATTTTTGGGGAAGTAATCCTGTAGTAAGCAAAATGTAATTCTGACAAAGAATATGTTTTGCATAAAGGCAATCTTTCTAGTAAGAATACTACTCTTATAATGCATAGTGTATGTTACTACAAATTTAACTACTATTAAACTTTGGCACTTAACAGTTAGGAAAAATACATATCTTAAATATTTAAACTCTTCATTTTCAGCATGACATACAAAAATAAGTTAATTAAGCCGACTTAATTTATCAAAGACAACTCACAAACCACAAGTTTGCCTTGAGCCCGATGCTGCAATTAGCTTTAGTTTTCTGTAATGCTGATTTAGACTGAACATTATTTGAGAAAGCAAAACTGGTCATAATGCAATGTTGAATGCAAAATAAAGATAAAAATAAATAAATGTTGGTAGCAATTAAAACATGCATCCGTGGCTTGTCTCTAGGAGCACGGTTGCCAATTTAATTATAACATGAAGCACCAACAGGTAACCCAAAATTGCTGCGGCGTTTTTTGTTGCTTCTAACCTGTTAGTCAAACTAAACCCTTTAAGTCAATAACGGACACTTTAAAAAAAAAAACACCTTTGCGGGAACTGTTGGATTACTCTGGAGAAAACGTTAATGTACTGCCATAGAGGCGTTTAAGACAGAATTTTAATATCGCTCATCAACCAGCACACCCGTCCCAATTTTTTGTAACGAAAATGAAGTACTGTAAAAGGAAGTTTACTTTTGCTGCCTTTACTGTATTATAAAAGCGAACATCTACAAAACAGATTTAAACAGTTATATTACCAACAACCCAGACAGTAAATAGTTATCATTTTATATTTGATTATCACCTTTATCTTCTGCTACTTACAAGTGTATATGGCTTTTTTTCTGTATTAGGTGACAGCTAAAGACAATGCTCAGGCTCACAAAATGAATCAGGGGCGAGCACTGCACACGTAACCTTTTTTAATGCACAATGACCAAGCCACCATCACACACTGCGTCTAGGACTGACAACCTACTCGCTAGGAACATCCACGGCATAGTGTTCTCAGGTGCTCATGCCTTGTTGATTATGCATACTTTAATTGTTACCATATGGATACACGCAGTGTAAATACTGTATTTAGCTATGTGCTTAAAAATTTCCAAAGTTCTCCAGGGATGCAACGTGGAACACGCCTGTCCTAGTTTCCTACACAAAGAAACCAGAATTTCATCCCCCAGGCCCAATTCAATTTCAAGAACACAATCGGGAGAAGTAAAGAAGCTCCTTAATGACTAGCAAACACGAAACATACGAGTAGACGCGTAAGCACGTTTAAACACTCCTTACCTTCATAGGATCTTTTAAATACAACTTTTCGGCTGCTCTTGTAAATTCGTCCCAAGTTTGAAAAAAAGGCATGACTGAAAAGGAAAGTTAAAAAGAAAAAAAATAATTTCAAGAGACACTAAACTACACTATTAAACGTAACATCTAACAGCTAAACACACATCAGCACTTAAGAAAGGTGGACGACACTACGCGTACCTTAATCAAATGTTTGGATTGGTCCGCGGAGTCTGGACCAATCACCAAACGCTTTATTCAATGTCGCCTCGGCCAATCGCCTAGTTGGAACTAAATGCCTACAACTGTGAGCGAGTGAGAGAGAAGAAGAGCAAGAGCGTGGTCAAATGTAAAAGGGTTTACGCGCCCGCGGCGCGCTATCTAGAGGACTGGAAGGTAACAATCCTCGGTCGAATTATACTGTATGCAGTTGCGACACTAACAATGTATTTTGCGGGTTTAGAAAATGGATGGATGTTTAATTCAAAACAAAAAAAATCAATTTTTGCGTAGATTACATTTTACATTCATTAGGTAGTTCCAGAAAAATATTCCTCAAACGAATTACACAAAGTAAAAAGAATATTTTATAAGGTAATAAAGTGTTTCAGCCACTTTATTAATTAATTAATGCTGCAAATGGAAAATCAGTAATAAGACGCAAAGTGAACCAAAAGATGATCAGCTAGCTCAGATGCCTCAAAGTCAGCCCCTGGATGTTAGAAACAGGTAGAGTCTGTGGCAAAACTATTGTGAATAATGTGACCAGTAGACTTAAAAAGCTAAACAATGCTTAACAGACAGGCAGAGGTCAAAACCAGTAAAGATTACACAATAGATAGATACTATACTTTATTAATCCCAAGGGGAAATTCACATACTCCAGCAGCAGCATACTGATAAAAATAAACAATATTAAATTAAAGAGTGATAAAAATGTAGGCAAAACAGACAATAACTTTGTATAATGTTGAAGAGTCGCATAGTGTGAGGGAGGAAGATCTCCTCAGTCTGTCAGTGGAGCAGGACAGTTCAACGGAACAGGACAATAAGCAAACTAAGTAGCTTTTAGGACAATGAAACAGTAATGGGGCATTTGACACTGAGGCTTCAAAGCTTGTATCACTTTAATGAAACACTGTGTTGGATTGACGCTTGTGTATTGAAAATTTTATCTAAGTCTCATTAGTGTCATGAACTAGAAGTCCCAACAATGACTGAAAATGCCCACAGGGTGGGTACTATGAAACCCTAACTAGTCACAAAAGAGGCAAACATGGAATCTTTGTAAAAAAAAAATCTATATTTATTTTTACAAAAATGCTCAGTGGTGCAAAATAAGCTCTGAGGAACACAAAGGTACACAGAAGGTAAGACACAGAGTCTGATTTATACCCACTCAGCTCACATAACAGATTTGAATATCTCAGTTATAAGATATAAAAGAATACATCTTTATTGCTACAGAAAATAAGGCACCTCGATAATACTTCACTGATTTGTTAAACCACAAAAGTCACATGTTATCTCATTTATTCTAATTGGTTAAAGTCCATTCCCCATGCAGGGCCCTCAAACCTTAGCATCACCTCACACAGCCTGGCTTTCCCTTCTCAGCTTGAAGTCTGTGCATGACATTTATAACCTGCTTTTTTCCCAGAGCTGTCTGAAGCTGTACACATGTTGTGAGCTTGAACCATTCTTCAGCTTTTAGCTGCAACCGTATTAAGCTGTGTTCTTTCAGCTGTTGGTTGGAGAGATGAACATCATCAATAAGTATTTCTTTTATCATTAAATAAGATGATTTAATGGAGTGGATGATTCCTGGCTATATGTGTAACTTACTGAAAAGAATGATTCTTTTATTCCAAAATATGTTAAGAACATTTACAGTATATATTTTAGCTGACTACTGAGAACACTATTCAGGCACATCTCTGTGATCTTAAGTCACAGATTCTATATTATGCCATGCATATGTTTGTTCTACCTATGCCCATTATCAGTATGTACAGGTATTTCAATAATTTCAATTTCTACAGACTATAAATGGCCTTGAGTTCAGGCAAAGCTTTTTTAAATCAAACAAACAGCTGTCACAATAAGAGTTGATAGACATCAAAAAGGTTTAGGGCAGCCACTTATATTCTGTGCCCTGGCTGCAAACGGGTAAATTAGCTTGTGAGATGTTCAACAGGTCTGAGTCCAAAACAGAACCAATCTTAAGGTTATAAAGATGGCGGCTTTAAAGGCCACGACAGGAAGTGACGTCATCGGAACCGAAAGCGGAAGTGATGTTTTCAGGACTGAAAATGACATCATCAGCAGGCCAGAACTGGAAGTGGCGTCACTAACGGCATCGGAGCCGGAAGTGACGCCATCAGTGGGCCCACCATCCCCCCACAACAAGCCCAAAAAACCACCAGGAACTGGAAGTGACATCATCAATGGCGCCGGAACTGTGCGGGATTTCCCATGGATGGTCTGCAGAAGATTGAGTGAGAAAATCAGTGCACCTCACCATCCCCTGGTCTGGCGTTGAACTACTATTATTCAGGCCCTTTAGCTGCCTCCCAATCATACATGTGTGACGCAGCAAATTGTTTTAATATTGAATAGTTATTAAAGTATAATTAGAATGTTTCCATAACATGACATTTAAGTGCAAAATTGAAAAAAAAAATTAAAATTTAACAAATTTCTAAATTTATACATGTATACAATATTGCTGTAATTCAATTTAACATCAAACTATTTACTCAATCTAATATTTTTAAACATACTGTATATGTAAAGAAAACAACAATACATTGTAAAAGAAAGAGAGGACAATGATAAAGAGTTTGGGTGCCAAGTTGGCCACCCTGTATAATTGGATTTAGCAAAAAGTCAGAAAACACAATTATTGCAGAGTTCAAAACAGAGCTGGTCGAAGATGGCAGTCCTCCAGGCATGAAGAGGCGGATCCAGGTGGACGGGCACAGGAAGTGATGTCAGAGGTGTTCTAGTCCTCAATCATCCAGTCTGGAGAGAGAGAAAGGTACGTATTAAGACACTGCATCATCCCTTAGTGTGGCAGTGGAATTACAGTCACTAGAGTCCTTCAGCTGTTCCCTACGTGCATACATGTAACAACATATCATTGACATAGACATGCAGTATTTTTGTTAGTTTGTGTCACTTCTTAGTTTCTTTTGATCCAAAGCTTTGTTTAGTGGCCCGTAATGTTTGTACTTTTTCTGGTAAAACATCCAGCAGTACTCCGCCATAATACTGTCATCCTAATACTCCAATTCCTTCTTGGCATGACCTTGATATCCTGATGGAATCGTACATCCTACTCTTCACACACCACTCTAATATTTTTAGGGAAAAATTTCCAAATGTTAATCCAAAAAGTGAACTTTGAGATTCATCTTGTAGCCCAGTTCCTTGAACATAACTAATATATTTTTCACAGTTTCTTTATAATTTTGATCTTTATTGTTATCCTGTTCCAGGTCATTCATTGCATAATCAAATTTTTTTATCAGTTTTCTAATATCAGATCTGACCAAAATGCACTCTTTCAGTTTAGCCTCCAACAAACTTGAATAGTTACAGCACAAATATGTAAAACAGTCTCCATCTTTTCATAGGCATTTGACAAACTGCATCATTAAACCAAGTTTATTATGAAGCGGTGATAGGAGTGCTTTATCTGGATTTACCTAGCTAGATCTGATGATGTTTTTGGCACCAAGCTGAACCATGATGCCACATTTTTCTAGCTGGTCACTCCTTCTGAACTGTCTTTACTTTGCTGCCCCACTCACAGAGAAAACACGGTAACTACCACTGTTTGTTGTTGGAGTTTTGGTTAATGTATTCAGATTTGTTTGCTTAAGATTGTCTTTTTGGCAAGTACTTTGTGCTTCTTTTTGCTCTTTTTTCCTTTTCGTTGTATTTCCAAGTGTTTTGCTAATGAATTTTGTATTTATAAAAATTCTTTGTTTGCCCTTTTGATCGAACTGAGAATTTATTGGTATCCTTCCTTTTTTGGGGCTACTTTTTGTGACCAATATTGTTGTTTTTGCCAGCTCCCCATTTTTGGGCTTTCTCAAACTGAAGCCAACAGTTAGCCTTAGGGGCTTAGCTGAATGCAGGTGTGCCTTTGCTGGGCAGACTAAGTATTACTCTGACTTAATCCCTAGATTGTTTTGCCCTGGAGGAAATAAATTCCACATCATGACAAATTTCACTTTCATTTTGTGGTTTTGTTTAGCTTTGAGACTTACATATTATCATTATACTGTATTTTTGTTTTCTCACGACACCATTTTGTTTTTCAGTGGACATTGTTATTTTGTTGTTCTCTTGGTAGGACACTGTTATCTGTTGCCGGGGTCATTTTCCTGGGAAGACATATTGCGTGGCGTCATGAGTTTAACACTACAATGTTTCTCCACGTTTGTGGATAAAATATACAATGTTTTGTGAGTGTTGCTTTGATTAAAATTTTAAATACAATGGCTTTTGTTTTTTCTTGGTTTATGGATTTGTCACATCGTTGAATCATAGTGGATTTAATCTGACTTTTTTGGCACTAATCAACAGAATATGATTTGTTTATGTCAAAGTGAATACAGATCTCTGCCAATAGGTCTAAATAATTACAATTATATAAAACACAAAAAATAATTGATTGCATAAGAATTCAATCCCCTTAGGCCATTATTTGGTAGAAACATTTTTGTTAGCCGTGACTGCCTTGAGTCTGTGTGCAAAGGTCTCTATCAGCTTTGCACATCTGAACATTACAAAATTGCTCAAGCTCTGTCAGGTTGCATGGAGATCATGAGTGAACAGCCTTTTTCCATACAAAAATTCTCAGTTGGATTGAGATATGGACTCTGACTCGGACTCAGGCATTCCTAGACATAATATTGTTGTTTTTAAACCTTTCCTATGTAGCTTTAGCTTTATTTTTGGGGTTGTTGTGTTGCAAGAAAGCAAATCTTTTCCCAAGAGGCCAATTTCCTGCAGACTGCATTAGGTATTCTTCCATGATATCACTGTATTTTGCTGCATTTATTTTCCCTTAAAAGCCTTGCAGGGAATGCTGCAGAGAAGCTTCCCTACTGTATGATAAGTTACTTCCACCACAATGCTACACTATAAGAATGGTGTGTTTTTGATAATGTGCAGTGTTTGACTTATGTGAAATATGGTGTTAGCCTGATGGCTAAAAAGCTCAGTTTTGTTCTCAGTAGATCCTAGGATCTTCTTGGCAAACACTAGCCAAGAGTTTTTAACAGCAGATCTATTTTTTTCCACTCTCATATAAAGCTGTGACTGTTGATGCAACAGTTGTTGACTTTGGAGTTCACATAGATCATATGTTTGACCCACTCTAGGAAGATTTACAGCTGTGCTATACTTTCTCCATTTCTTAACCATTTATTTAACTAGACTCCAAGGAACATTCCAGTGACTTGGATGTTTTCTGGGTGGCACAGTGGCGCAGTGGTAGCGCTGCTGCCTCGCAGTTAGGGGACCTGGGTTCGCTTCCCGGGTCCTCCCTGCGTGGAGTTTTCATGTTCTCCCCGTATCTGCGTGGGTTTCCTCTGGGCACTCCGGTTTCCTCCCACAGTCCAAAGACATGCAGGTTAGGTGGATTGGCAATTCTAAATTGGCCCGGGTTTGTGTGTGTCCTGTGGTGGGTTGGCACGCTGCCCAGGACTGGTTCCTGCCTTGTGCCCTGGATTGGCTCCAGCAGTCCCCTGTGTTTGGATTCAGCGGGTTGGAAAATGGATGGATGGATATTTTCTTGTCCCCATCCCCTGACTTGTGTTTTTAGTCACCCTTTTACTGAGTTGCTTGGAGTATTCTTTTGTCTTCATTGTATAGGTTAGAGCATGAAACTGACTCACCAGAAGCAGGACCCTCCAGGCCCAGGAACATTTGTACTACAATCAATTGAAACGCCAGACAGGTGTTTTCCATTTGACTAATTATGAGACTTTAAAAACCAGTTGGCTGTACCAGTAATGATTTTAGTGAGTCAGATAAATACTTATGGGATCAATTGTTTTTTGTTTCATTTGAAATTAACTTAAGACACTTTGCAGATATCTGTTTTAATTCTGACATTAAAGAATATGTTTCTATTGATCAGTGTCAAAAAAGCAAATAACATCCTTTTTTTAATGTTGTATAACAGTAAAATATGGAAACCTCCAAGGGGGTGAGAACCTTTTATAGGCACTGTAGGCTGAAAGCAGATGAAAAAATAAACAAAAGTCACAATTTTGTTTTTATTGGTTCCAGGTTTTCTGTGCATGATTCACTTATATTGCTTGATGATATCAGATACTTAGGTTCACTTCTTTACTTCTTACTTTACCTTTGTCTTTGATTTTCTTCCAGTGTAATTGATTCTTCCCTAAGTAAAATGTTGTGCAGGTTGAATAAAAAAGTGAATCCAAATTGTCCTTGTCTGAGTGAGAGTATGCTTGTGAGTGTGTATGTGAAAGAAACAGAGAGGGAAAGAGTGTGTGCTCGGCAACAGCCTGGCATTCACTTGGCATTAGTATTTCCTTTGATCCACTAAAGCAATAAAGAGAGGGGCTAGCTTACTATTTTAAAAATGAAAATAAATACTTGACAGTAGTGATTTACTGTATATACTATTTAAAGCAGAATGTATTTTCTTCTGTTTATGTGCTTAACATTATTTTGGTTATTAAAGTGCTAACCATAGTGCAAATAAAACATTTTGCTATGTTCAGCTTCAAGGCAAACTATGAATTGTGAACTAATGCCAGCAGAAATATGAGACAGAACAAAAGTTGCTTTAGTGCCTGGATTAAGACAGAAAATAATTCAGCTTGCAAAGACCAATAATATAAACTTGTTTTCAATTAGCAGGCTAGTGTAAAGTATATATAGAAGATATTACACCATGCTTAAATTCAGACCAAAGAACTTTCTAGATCCCATCCTAATCAATCAATTCTATCCTCAACAAAGACTCCTGTTCAGTCATTTCTCACATTTCACAGTCATCTGGGAAGCAGACACTGCTTTTTAATACCAGACAGACATGTTTATGATCCCAGACCACAACATGACCTCCCATTGCATTAGGTCAGGATGTCAACTGACAGAGCCATCTGTGCCAATATAGTGTTTGCCTTCTGGAAAGTTTTAAAAACTTTCAGTGGCTGAAATACTGTATACATATAATATATAATAAACACTATACATGCATAGTGTAACATCTATTCTTTATAAAACCATTCTGTGAATTTGCTTGACAGCTTTAGGTTTCACAGTCCTGACTGCTTTGTCTGCTGTATCTTTACATGAACATCACCTCTTAGTACACAGGCATTCCTCACAATGAAGGGCTCATTGCCCTCATAGAGATATTCAACAGATGTCCCGTTCAGCATCCTCCCACAAACACCTTCATCAGACTGGCAAGACTGGTTCTTACTCTTAGTGTCTTCTCTTTTATAACAACTTTTTTCACCAGAGCAGTGGAGTTGCAATGGATACTAGATTGAGACCTAGCTAAGCCACCATGTTTGTCAGTTGAATGGAGGAGCATTTCTTTTCTTCCTACTGAGGCTTTGTACACGGCCTGCACAAAAGATATGTCAACAATTGTGTTGGTACTGCCTGTTGCTCCAGAAACCAGCTACAGAAATTCATTAATGATTTTACTAGTTTCCATCCATCTCTCAGGTTTGCGATCGAAGTTTCAACCTCAACTCTACCATCATTAGATATCAGCCTTTCTATCAGCTTTCCAGTACTTAAAATGTCTGTCTATTTTAAGCCAGCTGAATAACGGATATCTTCTCTACAGCTCTTTCCATCCCTTGCATACTAAAACCTGTGTGCCTCTTTCACATTTCCATAGACTCCACCGCCTCTGCAGTGATGAGGTTGACTTCTATAATGAAGCATTCAGAATGAAGAGTTTCTTTATTGATAGAGGGTACCCTTCACATATTCTGGGCACGGCCCTCAATCAAGCCAGGAGACAATTTTGGAACATCCATTCTAAGGGAAACCCTGATAATGAAATCCATGTGCCACTGACCCCCCCATTCCGCCCTAACACTCTGTTTCTCCTCCAGGTTATTAAACAACATTTCCCAGTTTTGCAGACCGTTCTTTCCCCACCAGAATAACCAAGGAGCTGGTGGTGGATTTTAGGAGGGCCAGGCCTCCTAAAAAAGATGCTGTAGATGTTCTATCAGACAGTGGCGAGCGCCCTCTTCTACGCGGTGGTGTGCTTGTGAGGCAGTATAACGAAGAAGAACGCCTCACGCCTGGTCAAACTGGTGAGGAAGGCAGGCTGTATTGTAGGCACAGAGCCGGCTCCAGTCAATCATGGAGAATCCACTGCATCCACTGAACAGTATCATCTCCAGACAGAGGAGCAGCTTCAGCGACAGACTTTTGTCACTGTCCTGCTTGACTGACAGACTGAGGAGATCGTTCCTCCCCCACACTATGTGACTCTTCAATTCCACCCGGGCGGGGTAAACGTTAACATTATACAAAGTTAATGTCTGTTATACCTGCATTTTTTATCACTCTTTACTTTAATATTGTTTTTTATCAGTATGCTGCTGTTGGAGTATGTGTATTTCTCCTTGGGATTAATAAAGTATCTATCTATCTTTTCTCCTAAAACTCCCTTGATCTCCTTCCGTCCACCACCTAACCAATGCAAAACTGTCCACAACCTACTTCACCAAGGAGAGCCACATTCCCCATCAGGCACTCTGAGCTGTTACAAGAGCCTCTATGTCACTTGCAAATATGTCACTAACAATACCCTTGTATCTGGTCCTTCTGGTTAGTTTAATATTAAACAACAGGCTTCTTGCCAGTCTAAAAATCAGTTTTTTGCATTTCTTTTAGGAAGTGTCCAGCCATCTACAAATCTAATACATGGAGCCATTAAAATCAAAGTCCTTACAAAGTCTATTTTAAAACACCTCACATCCCTTGATCATAGCCACAATGATCTCTCTTTCTGTGTTCTTTCACAGGGCTTCAAAGACATTTTTCAAAGGCAAACAGAAGAAGCTGAACTCATTCTCATCACAGGACCCCACATTTCCCTAAGTCTTAATGACAGACTAACATTTCAGTCTCTTTCTTCATTTTTTCACATACTCTCACCTTTTCTCCTTTCATCTGTCCTAGCTTTATTCTCTCCTAATTCTTCTATATATGTTACCTACCCTTTCATTTTCAGTTGCAGACCTAATGAAGGGCATGCAGTCAAAATATTGTCTTTTGCCTTCCTTCTTTTTTCAGTGTGAATATAACCTTTCATTTTTTTCCTTTTGTATATTTTTTATGTTGCACTTGTTTTTGAAATTTGGCCATGTGACTAGTGTCATAGGTCCCGGTGCCTTTGATAACGTGTCTCTTCCGGCCTCTGATGATGTCACTTCCGGTTTCCGGCGCCCCGGATGACGTCATCTGAAGTCCCAGGACCTGGCAGAATTTCCTGGGAATGGTCTGCAAGGAACTGAGAGAGACAGTCAGCACACTCCACCACCCCCGGTCTGATGTAGTATTACAATTACTCAAGCCCTTTAGCTGCCTCCTAATCGCATGTGTGTGACACTAGGTAATTAAATGCTAAACCACAAGGATGCTGGTTCAGCTCCACCTGAACTCACTGTGCAGGACCCTGAACAATTCACATAATCAGTCCAAATAGTTGTACCATTGTGGTGGAGAAAACATGAGCTTAAATCCCAGCCCAGGCCCGTGACTTCCACACCCAAAAACTCTTGTTAATTGTGGGCTCCAAGCTGGCACCATGTGGATGTGTAATGGACTGGTTTCCTGTCCAGTATCGGTATATAACATGTGCCTTCTGCTGCCAGTATAGGTTCTCACCTCTTGGAAGACTGTATTGAAATAAGGAGGTTAAAAAAATTAATAAACTAGTTAGAGTATAGTTTTATATTTTTGCGCCACCTTTTTCTAAAGAAATGCTCCCTGTCAACATTGAGCTACCATACATTAATTCTGTTTTGTCTTTCTCCTAAATACATTAAAGCATAATATATTTAACAATAATTATATATAACTCCGTCATTAGAGACCTAAATTGTAATTTAACAGATAAAACCAAAGCTATGACTCAAATGAAATATGTGATATTAATGTTTACCTTACAATTTTTGTTAACATCCGCTCATTACTACTGTAGCTTTGACAGCAACTGACAGTGTAATGCAAATCATGGAACAAATGAAAACAAATGTTTTATGCTTCACTGTAAAAAAAAAAAAAAAATCTGTCATCCTACATTGTAAATCTTTAATCATAAAGTTACTTTTAACATTGAAATAAAAATGAGACTGTATATCCTTATCACATTTGGATTATTACTTTACATTGTCGTTGAGTGAGCGACCTGTCCAGTAGGTGGGGCCAGAGCATCTTAAAGGCTACATTAACTGGTCATCTCAGGTCAGGCAAGGATTTACATATGTAAAGGAATCTGACAAAGAAAAAAAAATATTCAAGCGATTGGATTCCTGTTTATTAGCTTCTCTACAGTGAAGGCACAGTAAGGCATAATATTAACATTGTAAGATATCCAAAAGTTCTGTGGAGGCCTTTAATACAGGAGACTCTCTCTTTCTCTGTTATCTTTCTCCTCCCACCCAAGTAATTAGACCAACATCTGCCAAGCTGTAGGCTTTTTTATAGGCATGTCAGTGGGCAGATTTAGATGGTTGTCTTCTGGGTTAGCAAAGTCATTTTTATGGAGAAAATGGCGTTTGTCATTTGTCTAGTGTGAGACTCCATCCCCTCCTGTGTTGTACTATTTCCAGTCTTCATTAAAGTCACTGCTATGACCTCTGTCTTGACACAGATAAATAAAGAGCACTTAACTGATCACGTTCAGAGCCTTGAGAAAGTATTTACTGCATGTTCCTTGAATAACTACACATATTAATCTGTTGACATTTTGGGTTTTCACATCTTTTTTACAACTTACATCAGTTCTCACTATGAGAGTTGGGTCATTTGTGAGCAAAGAAAGTACTAAGAAGAGCACTAAGAAGAGTCTGAGAAGGTTGGCATCCTTCAACATCTGCAGTAAGATGCTGCAGATGTTCTACCAGACAGTTGTGGCGAGTGCCCTCTTCTACGCGGTGGTGTGCTGGGGTGGCAGCATAAAGATGAAAGATGCCTCACGCCTGGACAAACTTGTTAAGAAGGCAGGCTCTATTGTAGGAGTTAAGTTGGATAGTTTAACATCTGTGGCAGAGCGACGGGCATTAAGCAAACTCCTGTCAATCATGAAGAATCCACTGCATCCACTAAACAGTGTCATCTCCAGGCAGAGGAGTAGCTTCAGTGACAGACTTTTGTCACTGTCCTGCTCCACTGACAGACTGAGGCGATCGTTCCTCCCCCACACTATGCGACTCTTCAATTCCACCCGGGGGAGTAAATGCTAACATTTTATTTTTATTTATTTATTTATTTATTTTATTACTATTTAATTTAATATTGTTTCTTTGTATCAGTATACTGCTGCTGGATTATGTGAATTTCCCCTTGGGATTAATAAAGTATCTATCTATTTATCTATCTATCTAGTTGAACATGGAAAGCCAGGGATCAACAACTAACCTATGTAAAATCAATTTTCTGTTAAATATTACTTAATCTATACTAATAAAAGGCAAAGCCCTCACTCACTCACTGACTGACTGACTGACTGACTGATTGACTGACTGACTGACTGACTCATCACTAATTCTCCAACTTCCCTTGTAGGTAAAAGGCTGAAATTTGGCAGGCTCATTCCTTACAGCTTACTTACAAAGTTAGGCAGGTTTCATTTCGAAATTCTATGCATAACGGTCATAACTGGAACCTACTTTCGACCATATATACGGCCATAGCCTGCAGCTCGGTCGCCATGTGAGGCGGAGTTGCGTCCCACATCATCACGCCTCCCACGTAATTGAGTGCCTGCCCATATAAGGCCGTCCATCAGCGGCCATCCAATAGAAACACTCTGCCGCTAAATATTCGCAGGTGAAGGACTGTGCTTATGCAAACGAAGATGAGATGGTCAGAGATAGAATAGTGTTTGGCACAAACTCAGCAAAAGTGCGAGACAAACTTTTAAGTCCCTGGTCTGAGCTAACATTAAGTAATTGCTGGTGAAGACTGTGCTGATGCAAACGAATAGGAAAGCAAGGTGTAAAGCTTAACTTTAAATTAAGTTCATAGACATGCTGCCGCTGGCGTTTGTCATGCCTAAGACGAATACGATATTCGCAAAATACAAGTTTAATGAGAGGACGCGGGGTATTAAAGAGACTTTGATCACTTTATAACGGAGTTAAAATTGCTGGTGGAGGACTGTGCTTATGCAAATGAAGATGATATGGTCAGGGATAGAATAGTGTTTGGCACAAACTCAGCAAAAGTGCGAGAGAAACTTTTAAGTGCCGGGTCTGATCTAACATTAAATAATTGCTGGTGAAGGACTGTGCTTATGCAAACGAATAGAAAGCAAATGTTACGTTATTTTTAAAATGTTTCCTTTTCTTTTTCATAACTTCTTTAACACACTTCTCGGGTATTTTGCTAGTTTATTAATATTTATCCAAGTGACACCAAAAACTATAATCTTCTGTCCCAGTTTGTTATGTTTCAGTCAGTCTGTTTCCCGGCTGAAATATATTTACCTTTTTATTGTCATTTCTGTTGTTTTTAAATTATTGTTTTTTATGTGCTTTTTGTAATTTTGTAATTTTTTAATATCTTATTTAAATATTACATGGTATTCATGTATGCTGTATACATGGCACAGCAGTGCAGTGGTAATGCTCCTGCCTCGCAGTTAGGAAACTGGGATTCATGTCCTGTGTGTTCCGTGTGTGGAGTTTGCTTGTTCTCCTTGTGTCAGTGTGGGTTTCTTTTGGGTGCTCTGGTTTGCTCCCACAGTCTAAAGAAATGCAGGTTAGGTGAACCGGTGCTGCTAAATTGTCCCTGGTGTGTGTGTGTGTGTGTTTACCCTGAGAAGAACTAGTGCCCTGTCCAGGTGTTGTTTCTTCGTTGTGCCAGTTGGTTGCTGGGATAGGCTCCAGCTGTCCTTGATGAGCGGATTAGGAAAATGGATGGATTGCACATACAATTTATATGTTTTCTGGTTACATTCATTGGTCATTTCAACCATGGTCATTTGAAGAGTCAGAAACATTATTTGCAAGTACTTTTCAGATTTTCTGGTTCATGGCTGCTTTTTGTCTTTCATTTCTGATTTCCAGATTAGGTATTGGTCTTCTTAGCCTTGGATTGCCTTTTTAGGCAAATTCTTTTTTGTTTATTTTGCCTTTTTCCCACTTTACCTGTTTATCTTTCCTTTTTTGGCTATTTAATACATGGTTTAAAATAAAAAAAAACAACTTTGTTGTTTTTGTGATTTTAAGCCAGAGGTTTATAGTTATTCTCTCCCCTGAAGAGAGTTTTTGAATACTGCAGTTTTGTAAAGCCTAACTTTTGTGTGCGCTGACACTTATTGTTAATTCTACCTTCAAATGAAATATTGCTTTGCTTAGCTTGCAGAGTAAACCCTGGGAGGCCTCTGCCAGAGGAAAACCACTAACACTCTAGATACTTGATGCTCTTTACAGCTTTGATAAAATCACTGATGATCAGGGAGACATGATCATTGTGTTGACTCCAGTGCTCTATAGTTTGGTCTTCAGACAAGAAACTTGGTAGCATCTTTAGCACAGTCCTACTCAGAAGAATTCATATTCCATTTTAATGATGAAAATATGTTCCATAACTCATGCATATGACCAATTGATGGTGTTTCAGCATAGTACAGGTATGAGACATCGGTTTGAATTTGCATTTCTGACAACAGCCATAGTGCCAAAACTGCATCCACTGTAGAGCAGTCAGTGGTAAATCTGGATTGCTCAAGTCTCCACGTAGGGTAGCATAGAGCACAGCGAATACACCCTTAACACCTCTGGGCAAACACTGTACTGTATACTGAAGGGGAGTGTGTTAATTTGATAAGAAGGTTCTTTCTTTCTTTCTTTCTTTCTTTCTTTCTTTCTTTCTTTCTTTC
>JANRMT010027041.1:45346873-45392755 GCA_026402145.1 Polypterus bichir lapradei | reverse complement strand
TTCTTTCTTTCTTTCTTTCTTTCTTTCTTTCTTTCTTTCTTTCTTTCTTTCTAGCCATGATAGTTGAAGGACAGAGATCCGTTTTGTTGATGAATAACTGAAGCACAGTTGTGTGAGATAAGTCCAAAAAGCAAGTCACAGTGATCAGAGGAAACCAAAGATGATGTTGAAATGAGAATATAAAATGACAAAAACCTAATTAAAAAAAAAAATCTGTCTTAAAATAAAACATGGTGAGATCAGTCGCTTGTCATTTGGAGGAGATAGGGAATGGAATTTACTAAGGAAGGATTGACTTTCAATAGAGTAGAGTTTTCATGCACACATACACTCCATATCTGAAATTCCACAGGCTCTTAAAAATGTGAACTTACTGGCACCCTTGCTAAATCTAGACACTCGCATTCAACTACCAAACCAATGAGCTCATGATTTTCTTATCACCTAGGGTGTCTTTTACTCTTCACACAGACCAGATAATTGTTGGATGGACCAAACTTCGTATAAAATACATTTACGGAATACATGCGCTGAAATGTCATGCTGGTAACAGGATGCTTGTAGAGAAAGACGAATTTTTTATTAATTGCATACATATATTAAATAGCACTATATGTACTTTATCTTAAGTTAATAAATTATATTATACATTATGTATTTAACATATGTATTATACAGTATGCTGAGTGCAATATCAAGTCATAACATTCATGTCCGGTTTCTTAAAAAAAAGGCAGCATAAAAACAGAGTGACAGAAATAAACAGTGTACTGACGTAGCTGCAAAAAGGGAAGATTCATTTTAGAAAATAGGCAGTCAATAGATGCTCAGATTACTGAAAAGTGCTGTGAGATAAAGGGCAATCATGTATAAAAAAATTCTGAGTTGTTCCTCGAGATGTACATTTTATTTTATCTTTTATTTTAAGTAATGCTTGCCCATTGTAATAGTAATGGGTGCATGGATGGTCTTAATATAATTCTCTTCTCAGCAACCATTCTGCTACTGCTAAAATATTGATATTATTGAATAAGTCACTTAAGGTTTGTTTTTTTCTTTGTACTGTTAGCATGATTCTTTCCTGCTACATTTTGGCATTTGTAGTTTACTTTTCAATTAATTTACTGATACATTCATAAGCCTCACAGTCTTATATATGCTATAGAACTGATTTTTGTATGAGCAATTTCTTTTTTATGTTCTTTTAATCCATGGAGCAGATATTTTGTTTGTCATGTTCGAATAGGGCAAATGTCAGTTTTGACAGTTTGTTAATAACGATTGGCAGAAATCAGTTGAGGTCTTTCTTTACTGGTTTTTCTGAAGGATTGTGGAGGGCATTCACTAAGGTAAATACAAGTAATTCAGTTGTTCATGTGCACCTTAAGGGCAGCACCAAAGTCAAAGTCAAAACTAAACAATAGTTGAAACCACAATCTTTTTCATAAACTGTTTATTTTGTTATTTGAAGTTTGCACACTGTTTCCTCTATCTTATATATCTATCTATCTCTGTCTGCCTTATATTGTAATTTTCATGCAAAGTAGATTTAATGTACACATAGAGCTATACATAATATCATAAGTACCAAAATCAGGTGACCATGATAATAAACACACAGAAGGTTGGCACACTCACAAAGATGGTATCACCAATCTAATAATTAACAAAAAACACAAATAATTAAAGATAAAAATTAATAGATTGTAGTAAATTGTGTACAAATATTGAAATCAATCATTAAGAGTTTTTTGACAAGGTCTTGTTCTCCACATATTTTAATGTTTGGCATACTATTAGGGTTAGAGTTAGGATACTTTTGGATTTAACTGTCTTTACATGGTGTAGATCATGCCAGTTTAGTTTTTTTAAGGTTCTGTTCTGTCTAATTAATTATAATAGTTTATTTGTCATTTTTTTTGTAAAAAATACCTTGTAATAAAGCAGAAACAGAGACATGATGGAGAGTTGGGAAATGAGTACTGAATCCTTTTTCTTTTTGCTAGTAAGGCAATGGAGATAATGAAAACCAACAATCTGAAGTGCTCTTGTTCAGCTACACCCGTGTGCTTTGGTCACTCTCTGGTTTGCAAAGATGCCTTGTTTGGTGTTGCTGTAAGCAACTTTGACAGCCCTATTCCTGGTAGAAGTTCTCTACACTGCAGGGGAAAAGGAGCAACGGTCAGTGCACAGTATAACCTCAGTATGCTTGTTGGGGCAAAACTCTCTGTATGAATTTGTAAAGTACTTCCAACTGTGCCTGCCTGTTTAAAATTAAGACGTACTACCGGTATATAATTTGTACCCAGCACACTACCATGGAGATAAGATCATACAACATTTTAACTTTTAGCTGTGGAATTGTTGTCATGCCTCAGAACTGAGAGGTGAACTTTTTTGAACAGAAAGCAGGAGATAATGCTTAAAATCAAAACAAATAAAAGTAATCATAGCAATCAAAACAAAGATGAGAGGCACAAATCAAAGTCAAAAGTCAGGCAAGAAGTGAAAACCAAGAAAGCCATGAAGAAAAGAGTAGAAATGAGAGATTTTTTTAAAGGTATTGCATCCACAGATCAAATAAAAAAAAATATTTCCTAGCTGACCTTTTATTCCAGTGAAATGGAACTTGTAGCCCCATAGGCCTCACCCTAGAAATGCAGTATGTGATCTTAACAATGGACCCACAATTTGGTGGTGAAGACTGGAAAATATATCAGCTTCAAATAGAAGTATGCACACCCCCAAAAATTAAACCTGATCATGACAATTGTATTCAAGAAGTCCTATTTAGGTAAAGATATTTACTAAAAACTTTTAATTTGTTTAACATTTTTTGAGACATTCAGATATATAAAGTGTGTAAAAGAATGTACCATTTATCTGCATGCTGATTGTTGAAAACTGATATGCTTCTTTAACTGTGTTATGCAAATGAACCTAACTTGTTTAAGATTATTGATTTGTTATATCCTCCAGGTTTGCCATGCTGAACTGACTTGTTCACATGACAGGCTCCCTCAGTCTTGTTGTAATAAAGGACATCCATCTTGGAACATTTGTAATAGTGATATTGAATGTGCTTTAAGATTTTAATTTCCCTGACATAATTCCCAGGAGTCTCCTCAAAATCAGCCATCATACAGTACAGCAAGACACGTGGCAACCTTAAAAACATGTTTATTATGGTCACTGGATCCTACAAGTTCTCTTATCTTTATAGTCTGGATTCTAGCTTTATTAATATAAAAAATATTAAGCCTATACATGCTTTCGCTGTCATTTGTGCTTTGACATACCATCTTAAAAAACAGCCATCGATGATATCTGTGTTTTCTTGTTTCTGTAATCCACTAGTTTTTGAGTTTCCCATTTCATAACATAATATTTTGAAATATGATTAAACCAATCTAATGTGACAGGATGGCTGGAGACTATTCCAGCATCATCAGGTACAAAGTAGGACTCATCCCTGGACAATGTGCCAGTTCATTGCAGGTTAACCAGTTTATATTAGGATCAATTAAATTTACCCATTACTATAAAATTCTCTTCCAAGCGTATTCATTTGGTATTATTGCATGGGTTTCCTCCAGGTACTCTGTTTTTTTTTTGCCACTGTCCAAAGACATTCGCATTATGTGGATTGGAATTGCTGCTTTGGTCTGTGTGGGTTTGTATGAGCAATGTGAGTAAATAAACCTGTTAATACATGGGTTAGGAAAATGGATGGTGGGTTTATCCACATTCCAAGTGACATACCTCTCTATTTTTCATTTATTTTATTATTTTTGGCATTAAGACATAGACTTTAATCTGTTCTATTTTGTTTACTGGCTTATTCCCTACGGTTCAGCAATTTCGATATTGTGTTTGATTTCATTAGGTTTCAGCTCTTGTACTTTTTTATTGACATTTCTTGTAGTCTTGAGCTGTCCTAAGCTTCCTGCTACTCAAGTCCCGAGTTTAAACAGTCATCATTTGTGCACAAATATTCTCCATGCATCAGCCCACCTCTGTTTCAATTTTCTTACACTCTGGCTCGCTACTAGATCTTTTATTAACACTCAGATTGAATATTTGAGTGTTTGAATTTTGTCTCTTAGCTCAGATAGATCTTTTTCTCTTCTATTCATGTGATCAAGCTGGTTGTAAAATTACGAGCATCTACTGAGAAGGTGGCATTGATTTGCTCAAAGGTAGTCAGCACTGGTTTACTGCCCCCCCCCCCAAAAAAAAAACAAACAAACAAACACACATACAGTTTGTGTATGTGTGAGAAACCAATAACAGCTGAAAACTTAAGATTGTTACTTTTCAGTCACAGTGATGCTAATACCCAGAACACTTTAGCTGCCTTTATCCTAACCAGTAAATTATAACTAATAGTTCAAGTAATTAAAGTAGATATACTTATAGTTTGGCATAAGTCTTACTTACTTACTGGTCGACTTCCTTTGGTGCACATGGAAAAATCTTTCACGTGCTTTTCTTTCTTTGTTCAGAAGCTTTTCTCTTTTTTTCACCTTGTTCACACCATCTGGTTGCAGATGGTTCTGCTGTTTTCTCTTTTGACGTTTTTTAACACAGAGTGTGTCCTGTTCTGCTAGCAAAGTTTACATCTGCTGGCAGTTGGTGACCAGTTAACCCCTGTCTTTAGCAAAGCAAACATGTGATTCTTGGTCATTCTCTTGCGCATGCACTTGCTATTCCTTAGCAAGGTGTGGACTAATGTCCATCTCATCTAACCCCAATGCAGATATTTACCACTCTTCTAGTCTTGTACCAGATTGCCCTTCAGGGTAAAAGAGAATACTCCAGCCTTTGTTGTAACCACACTCTAGGCAACAGGGTCCCTGCTAAAGAGAGCAAACGTTACGGCTAGGCAGAGAACAGTGGGCATGTAGACAGAACGCAGGTCTAGTGCTGGTAATGGTTTGAAAAGGAGAGAGTAATCATTTTACCTTTGATTTCTTGGGTGTACACAAGCCCAATCTTTTTATTGACAATTACTACAAAGTTTTCTTTATCAAGGTTGCCAATCCTTGGGTTATGGGTCTTTGTTCACTGAATAAGTTTTAGTTGGTGCATCACAGAGACATTTCTGGGTTTCTCTTTGTCAGATAAGGCTCAGAAACTGAATTCTGAAGAAACCCAGTCAGGAGAAACTTGACACTGGAGGTGAAGTTGAGAGTCCCTGGCAGCTGCTTTTTAACAAAGTCTTGTTTGCCAAACCATAACAAAATGGGTAATGCCAATCTATCCTACACAATAAAGGAAACTGAGAAGCAAAACTGTTACAGAAGACCAGGAAATGAATTTCAAGTCAGAAACATTGCTGAGGTCAATATCAGAAAAGACTATAATACTGCCATCTAAACCTAAAACGCTAACCAAACTTGAAAATAAAATTAGATCTCTAAAGTCATTTTGCCCTAAACCACATCAGAAATTGCATACCAGATTTCTTTTATCCACAGTACTAGACACATTAAGCACACAGCAGCAGCTTACAAAGCGTCACGCCTGTGACATCAAGAAGTGTGACTTTCAGAACTGCTCCCTAAATAACCGTCACCAAAATGAAAACGTAACTATAAAAATATTAATAAGTCCAGAGACTAAAAATTGACAAATAAAGCAAGCAGAGAGAATATCACATGCTTCAAAGTTTATAAAACACTAAATAAGTTCTGAAAAAAACATGTTCTAAGCAAAAAAAAAAAAAAATCAGAATGATGACAATCTCAGGAGGTCCTTACAATGACTTGATAAGATTGAACTATGTGTGCTCTGCATCTTCCTTGCAAATGAAATGTTCAGATGACAGCTTTGCATTTCCATTTGTTTCTAACACCATTTCTCCCTCTAGTTTCTTGCCTGAATGGGGTCTATGCTCCACCTCTTGCAAGCCTCTTTCATGTGCTGTTTGTCTGTCCCTGGCCCTAAACCAACCCCCCCATCCCAACTAATCCACCCCCACCGGAGTTGATTGACAGCTCCAGTTATGCATCAGTCATATGTGTGGTCAGATGTAAATGAAAAGGTCCACTGCTCCAACACTGGGATCCTCCCTTTTGCCCTTTCTGTACAATTTTCAATAATTCTGCTTCTTTTCCCATTTTACTCCCTGTTTTTGACCACCTGCCTTTTTGTTTAATTCACTCCTTCTGAATTGCAGACTCTAATAAAAGAGTCCAACTAACTATTAGATATATTAAATGATTCAAATAAACTTCAAGGAGAAACCTATTTGGTAATGTGGTCATTGTTTAAAGAACAAAAAACAGAGGTTAAAATTTCCTTTGTTTGTAGTCTCTGATTTAAAGATCCCTGCTTCTTCATATAAATTTGTCATCACTTATTACTTATGATTGGCTCGGTGATTATATTTCATGAACCTAGCAGCTTCATTCAAACCAATTGTCTCAAGTGACCATTATTTTAAGAGCAGTGGACATTTATTACCTGCTCCCCAAAATCCCAGAATAGGTCTCTTGTGTAATGATGTCAGGGAGTCGGCATGTGCTCCAGCTGTACATGACACATGATGCTGTAAAACTAGTTTACCACATACGAATGACTAAAGTATCTATATAAAGAGTATATTTAGTTTATTTTAAAACTGAGTCACCAAACCACAAGTCCAATTTCACAATCTAAAATAAAAATCAAAGACATTATGATAAACAGAAGAAAGCAAAATGAATAGTCACAACATTTGGCCTGTGGGATGAATAGTTTATTTTTAATGAATGCATATGGTTTAAATAAAATTCGTTTCCCATAAATGACTCTTGTTGTTAAGCTTTTACTGCCATTCTTAAGAGTGTAAATTTACATTATTAGTTACAATCACCTCGTCATAACCTAAGAAATACACAAAGCATCAGAGTCATGGTAATACTCACAGCTTTTTTTATCTGCGTCACAGAATAAATTGACTGCATCAAAGTGGCCAGTGTCATTATATTCGTAAAGACTTAAAATCTATTTGTCAGTAGGCTCTGTAAACTGGACGTCAGCAACTATGCCACGTGAAAAGGTGATCAGGATGCTGGCCAGTCTATTGTGCATCATAAGAAAACACAGATAAACAGGACAGCTATGTTAGCAGACACTTAATTATGGAGATCCTGTAATATTTACAGTGGATTCAGAAAGCATTCAGACCCCTTCACTTTTTGCACACTTTATTGTGTTATGGATTTAATTTTAAATAGATAAATTGGCCATCTTTGCCCATACATCTACACTAACCAATAATGACAAAGTGAAAATGCTTTCAGAAAAGTTAGCAAATTTATTAAAAATCAAAAACTGAAACCTTTTATTCATCTAAGTATTCAGACCCTTAATTCATTACTTTGCAGATGCCCCTTTGGCAGTAATTACAGCTCTAAGTCTTCTTTGGTAAGTCTCTACTAGTGATGAGTGAACCCTGCTGAATTCACTTCGCCTCAAGTTTGGCGAAATCACAGAAATATTCAGGAGCTCAGTGAAACTCAAACTTAGTGAAATGCATTGAAGTCAACTAGGAGAGCAGATTATAATGGTACAGTGGTCGGTTAAGTGTCCTAATGGCTAGGAAAACGTCTGCCAACTATGCTGGACTGATTATTGTGGCCACAATTGTGGCCTAAGCTGTTAGGCAGCAGTGCTAACCACTGCACCGCCATGGTTCCCTGAGATAAAATTATCAGAATTAATAACATACAAGTAAAAGTCTGAAGACAGGAAGCATGAATTCACAAAGGTTTGCTACCCACAGATTTGATGGCAGATACTCTCCTTTCTTGAGCCAAAAATTACAATTTGTCTTTTTTTTTTTTTTTTGCTCTTGCTCATTCACTACCGCTGCTAGCAAATGTACAACACACATGCCTCGCAAAGCCCCATGGGCCACTGGGAGAAAAAATTAATCTAAGCTTGCTGGCTGCACATCACATTTCCAAGACAATATTTGGACAACAAGGTCACCAACAAACACAGCATATTTTGAGGATCAACACTAGTCTCTACAAGCTTTGCACACTTGGATTTTGGCCTTTATTCCCATTCTTCCTGTCAGATTCACTCAAGTTCTTGCCATCTTGTTGGTCTATACTTGGGTGTTGGTATAGACCAATATGGTTCTAGTCCCGAAGCACTCCAGTGTTGTCTTTCTGGTTATTGTGATGCTGAAAGGTGAACCGTCACCCACTCTGAATTTGCATGTACTCTGTTTTTCTTTGGAGCAGCTTTTCTTCACGGACCTCTCTATTTGGCTGCATTCATCCATCCTTCAGTTCTCACCAGTCTCCCTGTCCCTGCCACCAAGAAACACCTCCATATAGCATGATGGAGCCACCACCTTGTTTCATCCTAGGGATGGTATTAGGCAGGTGATGAGCTGTGCCTCTTCTTTACCAAACATTCTGCCTAAAGAGTTCAATTTTGGTCTCATCAGACCGGAGAATCTTTTTCTTATGCTCTCAGAGTCTTTTAAACAGTCATATGTCTTTTACTCAATAGTGGCTTCTATATTTATCTAGTTTACTATGAAGGGGATAAGGAAGGTTGACCACCAGAACATGAATGGATGCCAGTTGAACGCAAATGTTGCTGAAAAGTTTTGAAGCATTATAAGCATTTTTTCACAACACTATAATCTCATTAAACAAGTTACCAAGTTGTATTGTGTAGAGTTGCACAGTGGAGCCCTTCAGACATTAATACATTTAGTATTTATTATTCCAGATTATTATTCACTTTTATCCAATTACAGTATCCAATTATGCTTTAAAATTATCCTCTGACATCATAAATCAGGGACTTTGTGCTGGGAAGCACATGATTACACATTTTTAACGGATTAAAAAGCTGGTTTCCTTAATTTAATCAGAGACCCCCCCCTCGTTGCAGTCAGAAAGTCAGGCCAAATTCAGAAATAGAAAATAAATAAGATATTACTGCAAAGCATTATGTGTAGCATTCACCATCTGAAGCATCAAACAATGATGCTGCATTTTCTTTTATACTAGAATAGTGATTTCAGAAAATGCTCAAAGCCTTGCTTCGAAACAGAGTCTGGGTGCTTCCAAGCATTTGCACTTCAGTTAAATTCACATGTGCCATTACTGTGATTTCAAATCCCTGCTAGCCTTCAACAGTTCAACTACTCTTTATTTGCTAAATCAAATTTGTGATTAGCACATGCAAGTAAAAACTTCTCTGTACTCTGACAATAACAACCCTATAAATTTATAAAAGTGCAGGAAGAAATAGTATTAGTGACTGCAGCGCTGTAGTTAGCAGTCAGCCCTGCTGCTTAACAGTTTCTACAGACTGAGTTTAAAAGCTATCTGGTGCAGTTTGCATGTCCATCATTTCTCTCTGAAAATTTTACTCCCATAAGCCAAAAGTGATTGATTACTAATTGTAAAAAATCAGTCTACTTTGAGTTAGTGTGCCCCATATTGGTCTGGTGCAGTTTGTTTCAATTTTGTACCTGGTACTCTTTGGATAGGCTCCAGCTCCAAAGACACTGCATTTGATCAGGCATTTTTCAAGACGGATAAAACCTTTAAAGATGACAATTTTTGTAACTGTACTGATTGTCATGTCAGAATGTTTTTCGTTTTACTTTTTATCATTTTCTCCTTTTTGAGTAGTATTTGTTGAAGGATAATGGAAGACAAAGTGCTGTCAAAGTCCAAGGTCTAGCTTAAACTGTGACCGCCAGACTGTCTGGGGAGCCTTAGTGGGAATCAGTCCACAATGTAAATTATATTTCATTGTGTGATGATCATGGTAAAGTGTTCCAGACTGTGTAATTCATTCCCCATAGTATAGTTAATTTTTATATTTATTACCGGGCAGTCAGAAATGTCTTAAGAGAAAGCTGCCACAGAGAGATCCAAGAACATCAAAGACTTTACTTACAATTCATTTTCAAACAGGAAAAAGGGTCTTGAGCAGGTTACTTGTTTTTATGTTCTTATGTCTAGTCAGAGAACAAATTACTGGCTCCAGAAACTATTAGCAGATACTACTGAAATGATAACTCTATGAAAATAGTTTAATCTGTGTTCTGAACATGATGATACATTTTTCATCTTAAACATTGGGTCTGTTCAGCTACTGACAAAAGCATGACATTCATATGCAACCCACAGTAATACAGTATTCTTCTGTTTGAAAGCATGGCTTCTCAAGATATAGTGATTGCCAATTCTCAATGGGCATATCCAAGCTGCAATATCATCTTAGACTTCCAGAGACAGGGTCTCCAAGGATTTTAGCTTTCCTAAACTGAGAAGAAGAAGAACAGCAGGATATCCACATCAAACGTTCTAGAACACCCTGTTAGTAAAGAATGCGTTGTACCCGTAAGCAGTAGACAGTATTGAAGGGCAGGTCTTAGAAGATCCTTATGTGCCAACACATCATTTTTTATTCTTTTTTATGCTTTGCCGCTCAACCTTTCATATTTCTCAAGCAGAATAAACTAAAAATCAAGATTAGAAAACCAGGATGTCAAAATCATGTGACTCTCTCTGATCCTAAACAATATGAATGGGGCCTGGGAAATGGGAGGTGTTAAGTATCCCAACAATGGTATTTTCTTAAATAAATGTAATCTAAAACAGTGAACACTTAATAGAAGAGCTACTTGATTGATAAAGATGAAAGCATTTTCTGTTGCACAGGACAGTGATAAAGGCTAGCAGAGGCTGTACTGACTACACTAGGCAGCAGCAGTACAGAAAGGAACCAGGAGATGGTTATGGGAAAATAAACGAGCTAAGGTGAAAACTGGGAAAGCAAGAATTGAGTAATAGAGCTCTGAACATGAGACAAAAATCGTAGTCAGTATTCAAAAAAACAAAATACTCATCACTATTTTCTAAGCAGGGTTGCAAAGGGCTGGAGCTTACCCCAGCATGCATAGGGCACAAGGCAGGAAGAATCCCTGGACAGGGCGCGAATCCATTGCAGAATGGACGCACATGCAAACAAACACACACACTAGGGTCCATTTAGCATTGATAACCCACCAAACCTCCATTCCTTTGGACTGAGGGAGAAAACCTGAGCATTCAGAGGAAATCGATGCCTGCATAGGGAGACAATGCAAATTCCCCACAGAGAGGACCCGGGATGTAACCATGATCTCATTACTGAGTGGAAGCAGCACTACCACTGTGCCACTATGCTGAAAGAATAATCAAAATCAAGAATTTGCATGTAATTCAAAAGATTGTGGTCAAAAGGATGAAAAAATGCTTGAAAGCAGAATTCAAACTAAGATTTAAAGAAAACTATGTTAGGATTTTTAGGTTGTATATACAAACTTGGACAAACTAAGAGGTGTTTGACGACAAACACAAGATATGTCCAAGGATTATTGTGGGAATGAAAACAGAACCAAGAGATGATCAAAAGACAGAGACATAGTCAAATCAAAGCAAGGATTCAAAACTGTGAGATCAAAAAATGAAAACAGAAACCAAGGGGAAAAACAAGAATCAGAAGTTAGTGGCAAAACGTAGTTTTAACCAAAAGCAAAAACCTAGCACTAGAGCCTACTTGACATCGAAACTAACCACTACTAAATAGAATTATTTTCTTTGACGTGTTTATACACCAAGGGATAGTGCATACAGAAGCCATCACATATAAATATTGTTGCATCTGTGATAATTCTGTTCTCCTTTCCTGGAAATGTTTGCAGAGCAACAAGCCAAACTACAGACACCAGGCCATCCTGCCCCCATCAACGTTTTCCATCTTGCCCAGGAGAATACTCAGAATTCCAGATGTTATCCAAGTGAACTGTACAGGTAACCCCTTCTTCAAGAGGTGCCCTAGGGTCATCTTATTAACTGGCTCTTTTTGAACTGAAGAAGGAGTGGTTCTCTCCAAGGTCCTTTTGTATTACTGATGTCCTGACACTATCCTGAATAGTGAGCCCAGCATTCCTGCACAGAACAGATTTTGCCCACTTCTACTCATGAGCTCATTTTTTCTGCCACTATTCAGAACTTGTCTGGAGATATATTCTTCTGAGAGGTTTTCTCTTAGCAAGATGGCCAAATGGGAGAGGCCAGACAAAAAAAAAATCCAAAAATCATGACTCTCATAAGGGTTCAAGATAACAGGGTCTTCTCCTAGGACTAAGCATGAATATGGTGTTCTCTAGCAAGCATCTTATGGGCAAGTGACAAACACATAGCTAAGATCAGGTTCAACCACTTTGTAAACTCATTGCCCAAAAAGGGGGTGTTCTGGCACTGTAAAGAAGTTGACACAGAAAAGCAGATAACTTTACAAGGACCAGGAGATGTGAGAGAGATAAAGAGGTCAAAAAACAAAACAAGGATTGAAAGCCAGAAAGACAAAAGAATACAGATCCTCAAGGTCAATACATGAACCAGAAACCAAAGTGAAAAAGAAATGCACAGAAAGTCTTAACTCCCTGAAAAGATTTTGAAATAACTAAAAGTACAAAAAATTGATCCAAAAAGTACATAATGACAACGATTAGCAGTGTTTTGAAAGTGTAATAAAAGTGCTAATCAATTTCTCACTTCCAAAAAAGCCATAAAGGCACTTTGATGGTTCTTCTCCTGCTAAACCCACGCATGCTTATATTCAGAATACTTCTTACATTGACAAATTGGTTACAGTCAGTGTACATTCTATACGTTTATTACTTATTTTTACAAAACCTAGCAGCAATAGTTTAGATTAACCGGCCATTCCAAACTGGCACAGTGTGAGTTTGAGTGTGTGTGTGTGTGTGAGAGGACCCTGCGATAGACTGGAATCCTGTCCAGGGCTGCTTCCAGTCTTGGACCAGTGCTGCCAGTGTTGGCTATGGCAGCCCCTGCAAAGCTAAATTGGATTATGAGAGTTTGACATAGTTGTTACACTATGTCTTGAAGTGACTATAGGTCTGCCATTTATAACTCTTTTTTTTCAAAACCTTTGCATGTAAGTTGATTTGTTTAAAACCACTGTTTATTTGAAGATATGCAGAGAAGCCTTAACATATTTTTCCTCTTAACAAAGCTGGTAGGAACATAATGAGCTATTTTTAGCCAGCAATTCAAATACTTTACTTATGACTAGCAAGATGAAGTGTTCTTCCATGCAGCTAGTGAGGACAATTCAATATATGCAATACACAATTTTTCCTGTCATTACATATTTGTTTTAATGATAAAAGCAAAATGATATTCATTATGCGTAAAATATTAGGAAGAAAATTCCGTTGGGCTTCTTTAATATTTACAAGAAGTTGAAATGTATTGTGTCTATACAAATGTTTGAAAAATCACATATTAGATTCTCAATTAAATGTGAAAATGTTTTAATAGAGTTATGGATTTGGCTATTCCTATATAACAATGGGAGTGTGTGGTTGTCCACAACCTTGGCACTTTCTTAAACACGGGTCATTGATACTCATGACTGGGATGGACTAGTGCATTGAGGACACACAACAGTAAGATTGGTGCATCAAAGTGTATCATGGCGTTTTACAAACCAGTGTTCCTTCTCAAGCCTTTCTTCACCTCTTTTCTTACTCTGATTCCTTTTATTCCTTTGTGCGTGCAGGTGCTTTGCTTACGATCCATAAGTGTCTATAAGGAACAACTGAGCCAATCGTATCTGCATGTAAAGAAGCAAACAGCTTGTTTCCCCATCAAACAATCCCATTGCCACACAGCTTTCCAGCAGCAACCACACACACTCATAAGACTGAGCCTCAGTGTTTTTATTTGAAATTCTGCACTGCCACGGACCCCTAATGTGCAGCAGCACAAACAGTGCTGTAATGTATAGATCTGTATTTAATGTTTTATTGTTGTTTTTGAATTGTTATTTTTCATATTGTTATGCATTTTTCATTATGTTTAAATGTATGTGCTGTGTCTTTAAATACAACTCTGTTCTTTTCACTTTGTAGGTGGAGCCCTAGGAGGCGGGGCCACCCTGATGGCACTGATGCTGGCTCCTCCCTCTGCCTTTATCTGAAGGCTTAAACAACAGTGGATCATTGTGAGTTGTTTGTTCTGTCTACAGTACATTTTTGTTTCTGTTTTTGCCTCCCACTTTGCCTCTTCTCTTTTGAAATTTTTTTTTTTTAGATTTTTATATTTTTTTGCAACAAATATTTTCCTTTTTGGTACATGGCTCTACTAGTCAGAGTCCCCTCTCTAGTAAGGCATTTTTGTATACTCTGGACTTTTATAATCAAGAACTTTCAAAGCCAGTTGCCCATTTTGGGGCCTGCTAGGCTGGGAGCCATCAGGTAGTTGTCAGGACCAAGCTGGTGTGAAATAAGCCTCTTTTCCGTTGGCCAGGGAAGGTTCCTGGCTTGCTTTATGGCCATTTTGAAGGCCTCAAACTCCATTTTTGCTATGTTTATGTCTCCAATTCGCAACACTGGTCAGCTGGTAGTGCTTGGGCCATGTCCTGCATACAGGAGAGGACATACAGTATTTTGATTGATGTCTTTATTTAATTTATTACTACCTCTTTGAAATGTTTGGGATTAAACACAGACAATAAATATTCACTCAAAACTTATTCTATCAATGTTGTTTAGCTTCTGATATTTCTAACTGTAGCATGCATTTGGCTGTACAACAGAGTGGTCTGAAGCAGCAAGTAGTGGCCATTCATATACTGTATCTCTTAGGGCTGCCTTTTCAGAAGCCTGCAATGAAACTCAGAAAGGACTTTTCCAATATTGCTGTCCCCAAAACTAGAAGAAAAATTTGTGATCAATACAAGAAATGGAATTTTCCAACAAGAGTATTGGATGTGTGAGATCCTTCAGAATTACCCACTAGACTGATGTCTCTTTGAGTAATATGTCAATGATGTAGGTAGTGTGAGATTATTCCAACACCCCTGGCATTTTAAACATCTTATCCAGAGATTGCGTGGAACTGGTGATTCTAAAAGGTTGGGTTATGGTTCACAGAAGACAGGAGCAGGCAACAAATAGAGATAGGAGTCAGGGGTGCCATGGTATGTTATGATATGATGTGAAGAACAAGGTAAAATGCTTCTACTAAAGGAAGAATGAAGTCCTACATTATCAATCCAAGTCAAGTCAAGACACTTTTATGTCACATAGATTAACATGAATACACAGGTGAGAGTAAAAATTTGTGCAAGGTCCACAACAGTAGACAATATTAATTTGACTGTAAATGTGAAAAGCCCAAGAAGCTTCCCTATTTTGTACTACATTTTTTTAATGAATGTATAAAATGTTTGAGAAACACCTAATTCCTGGTACTTTCAATAATTGGATGATGTAGATGAAGTTTTGAGTTTGTTATCTATATGTGAAGCTGGTTATTCTGTCCTTCACATTTATTGCTTTATCTTTCTTCATGGACTGTTTAGTATACCGTGTAAGATAACACAAGATAGGCCAAGAAAGAGTTGGGGACACCACTGGTGCTGCCAAAGGTGCATTTATGTGTCATTTGTGGTCATCACATAGATATCTTCTTGAGTCTTAAGGAGGATGGGACCGACAGAGGGCAGAGAGGTAGCTGAAATTTGACAGGGTTTGGTGACTTCAAAACCATGGTGGAAGCAGACAAACAAAATACATAAGTTACATACTGAGATATCATTTCATGCAGCAATGTGTAGTAGGGCTGACTACTGCAAGGTGTTTATCACTGGCTACTCAAATTGCTCTTTATGCAGTTTCATTTAATTCAAAATGCTGCTGCAAGAATTGCTATATGAAATAGAAAGTACAAACACATAACTCTGGTTCTGAAGTCGTTACACTGGCTTCTAATTAAGTTTAGGGCTGATTTCAAAATCCTCCTTTTAACCTTTAAAACTTTAATGGCAAGGTACTGCTAACTTATCTGAACTGATCATTACTTACAAACCGGAGCACACATTAGAATCTCAAAATGCCAGCCTACTTATGACTCCAAAGATTAATAAAACAACAGTGGGAAATTGAGCTTTTAGTTACAGGGACCCAGAGCAGGGGAATGATCTGCCTACTAATATAAGAGATGCCCCATCAGTCTCAGGTTGAAGACTCATAGTTTATCAGTTAATTAATAGGCAGATATTATTGTTTTCCATTTAAGTTAATCCGTTTCTGTTACGTTTTCTGCATGTTTTAACAAATCTGTATCTTTATATGTACTAATTCTGTATTTAGTAATTAGTATAATCTGCATGTATTTTACCTGAGAATGTTTTCCCTGCCCCCTTTGTCTGAACTCAGTGAAGAGCGCTATACATAAATAAGTTCTATGGTATTGTATTGTGCTGTATACATTCTCTGACATCTTCTCTAACACTGTTACACACAGTGAAAAAGGAACCCCTGACCATAGATTTAGTAGCCTCACAAAGGTTCCCTAGGTCACTAGATGACACTGTTCGTAGGACTAACAATGAGGAATATAGCCAGTTTGGCATTCTCCATTCTCACTCTTTGGTATGGGTACTCTGCAGGGGATACCTGATGCCACTAAAGGGAGTTCTTCAGGGGCACCAAGAGGTTTTTGAATGGTGGATGAGTAACCGTCAGTAGCTTAAAACCCCTTTCTGTCACTTCATTTGGAGCTTGGAGTCAGGAGGATACTGGTAATGAGGGCTCAGTTGGCTGGGGTAAGGGTGGCAGGCCACAAGCGTGGGGAGAGAGATGTGGATGAAACTCTAAGGGGAACAGGGTTGGGTGGTCATGGGAAAGAGAACCAGCCACCCCACAGTTAGTCAGATGTCCTGTGTAGGTAGTAAGGCCAGAAGACTCAGTCTTTGTTATTTTCCCCCAATTTATGTTTTTATTTTGAGCTCTTAAATTTCACTTGTTTGGTTAATTTTTCTTTTTATTACTTTGGTCGTTCTGGTCCTGTGAATCATTATGCACATAGCAAGATTTTTTGGCGAATCTGGGAGCATTAAAGAAACTTTATGAAATTCAGCATTAACAGAACAGCACGTAGTGCAAAATAATTATGAAATGAACAATGCAATGACATCACCATGTCAGTATGACAAAGGATGACTGTAGTCTCCCAGGTTGCATAAAGATTGTTGTACAGCAGATTAATGTGTTCTTTTTATTCTCCATGGCTGGACTGATAAGCCAGAGGTCATTGACTTGAGTCTGAGTGGGTGACACATTGGGAACTATCACATTATTTTTAGAACTGGGTGTAAAAAGGTTGATCAGTGAACTTATAGTAGCTTCAACACATTAACAGCTATCAAAATGAGCTCAAACACTCTGGTGGAGCCTGTAAAACGCCAAGGCATCAGTGCAGAATAGAACTAAATACACTGAGAGAATGGACATCAAAAGCTTGCAGACACCCATGATGTAATTAGCATTGGAAAGGTACATCAGGCCATTCTGACATTTTAATTCAATTTATCATCATTATAAGTTGAAGTTGAAAGGCAAATATTTGTATCTAGTCCCACTGGTATAGAAACAGCAAAAACAGTGGGTCACCAGAAACCTCATGCTAACAGTCAAGCATGGCAGTGGAGGAGTGATGGTTTGGGGGTTTTTGTCAGGATTAACACTGAGATTCTTCACAGTTGCAGAGTTCTGCAGGATCTACCCTCGATAACAGATCATTTTAGTAAAAAAATGTAAGGCAAATTATCCAACAGGTACAGTTTGACAAAAACTGCATAAAGCAACAGATTGATGATCTTCAGCACACCAGCAAATCTACAATTGAATGGTTGACAATAGGTTTCGGAACTCAAAGCCCAGACCTCAAACCACTGAAATGTTGTGGCAGTGTCTTAAAAGAGCTTCTTTATAAATAAAGGCCCATAACCTTCAAAGTACTAAAGCAGGAATGGAAATTTCTCCAATATGATGTGAGAGAGTGATCGAGTCGTTCAGAATGTGATTATTTTGAGGTATTTCTGCTAAAGATAGTTTTTGAAGCTATTGAATCATGTACTTTGCTTATTCATTCACACATGACTCTGCATGTGGGCTTATTGAATAAATAATATCAGAGTAAAATCTGTCACTGGTTGTTTGTCATCTGAGATTAGGTTTATCAAATTTTAGACTTTTTGATGCCTAATTTATTGTTATCCTGAGTGTACAAATCCATAGAGATGAGAGAGAGTGTACTTACATTTTCATGAGACTGTAACTGCATATTTGAAAATCTAAATTTGCCTGATTTTATGAAATGTAGATGAACTGGCATCCTTTCCACAACTGATTTTAGGTGTCAAGTCACCCATGATCCTCTAGTGCATGGGTACTCAGCCTCGGTCTTGGAGCTCTGCAGCGGCTGCTGGTTTTTGCTTTCACTAATTTTTTAATTAAAGCCATTTATTTACTTCTAACACGGTAGGTTTTTTGAGCGTAGTTTTAGTTAACTTATTGTTACAAATCACAACTCTTAATTGCCTATTTTAGTTTTAGACTGCTGCATTAAGGATTTAATTGTTGCCTGTTTTCTTAACCAGCTGTCAGTTAATAAGAAAGTTCAAATGACAAAAGAACCAGCTAACATGTTTCGATTTAAACCTATGTATATGCATCATGAAGTATCTGTGTTAATTCAATAATTCGAAATAAATGAAAGAGAAGGGAAGAACCAAGAGGTGCAAATCTGTTCTGGATATATATGGCATGTAGATAATGTTCTCAGAATACAAAAAATCTACATTGTGATTAAGATTTGTCTTGGGTAAATGAAAGCACTAACAAGTCATCCATCCATCCATCCATCCATCCATTATCCAACCCGCTATATCCTAACTACAGGGTCACGGGGGTCTGCTGGAGCCAATCCCAGCCAACACAGGGCGCAAGGCAGGAAACAATTCTCGGGGAGGGCGCCAGCCCACCGCAGGCACTAACAAGCCATAGAATGAAATACCAAGTTTCATTATCTGCTAGGCCTAACTAATTACAAAACTGCTTAGAATGAAAACTTGCAACTAAATGTCAACCTCCAGTATAGCAATAAGCAGAGTCAGAAAACAAAAAAAAGTAAGATGAGATAAACCTAAAATCAAAACAAAAATCAAATATTAACGTGTTAAATTATTTTACAAACTTAACATGAGTTGGAAAAACAGATTTCACTTTCATGTGGCCCTGGACGGTACTAAGTGGGTCTGATAATAAATGAATGAAAGAACAAATGAATGAACATGTTATTTTCACTTTGTTTGATCATGCCCTTTTCCTGTATTTTATTGATTAAACTCAATTTATGTAGTGTGCGGAACAAAACAAGATATTTCATAAAGATTTATAAAATCCACATTTACACTCACATTTGAATGTTAATTATCTTTCATTGTTTCCTAGAATCCATTCCCATAATCTCACACATTAGAATTTTCCAAACTGAAGTTTCCTTTACTGCTGTAAAGATATTCAAATCCTTACTCAATATGACCTTTAAGGAGAATATCTTTTACTCACAAGCGGCAAAAAGTGCACACTGGTGTGTTTATTAGGGTCAAGACATGCAGTTTTGTTGGATTGACAATGCTAAATTGGCCCCTGATGTGTGTGTTTGGGTGTGCATGTGTGTGTTCACTCTCTCATGGAGTGGTGTCCTGTCCAGGGACTGTATCTTCATTCCACCTGATGCTTGCTGTTACAGGCTTTATCTTCCCCACAACCCTGCTTTAGAAAAGCAAGTTTAGAAAATAGATTGATAGATCAGTATGCAGATCTCTACATAATCAAATTTAACTCCTTCACAACTGTGTATAATCCAATATGATTTGCCTATAGGACAATAATGCATGAGTAAAAGTATACAGTACATAGTTCAATGAATGTCTGATAAACAAGGCCTGTTAAGCTTTAATTGTTATGTTACTGCGTTAAGTACTGATGTAAATGTGTTGAATGCAAAGATGTTCATGTTTGTCAAATTTGTCTCACTGTATGTGGATCTTGGGCATGGCTAATGAAGGGCCACGTTTGGAGGTAAATCCCTATCACTCTAGTAACCTTGTAACCTATTTCCAAAGACAATGATGTTTTAACAAAGTCTTCCATGATGGTGGGCTTATGAGAAGCCACCTCATATCATGTAATCTCTCACCTTTGTTGCTGTCCTCACTCTTGATAATCAGTATTAGGCCATAGATATATGGTCATCCAGCCAGCAGCTGCTGCTTAGGATTCCTTTGATTTAAAAATGAGCTATGCTGCTGTAGCAGCTGTGGTGGTTTATAGCCCAGGTTTATGACACTGGGGATGCCATCTGCCTATTAGAAGTTAACATCTGTATTAAAAAGAAAAGCAGGCAATCTACTCTAATGAAATTCTGCATTAGCTGGCATCTAATAAACACCCAGTGCCAAAAACAATATAGCTGCTGCCATGAAAATGGGTGGTGCCAAAAACAAACAAAATGGCAACATGAAAATAAATTAATGATAAAAATTAATATATGATTAAAAATTAATAAGTAAGCACAAAGTAATTATAATGGTAAATTATGTGTAATCCAAAACCATTAAATCATGACGACTCGTCCTTCATCTGGATGAGCCTCTAAGTGCACCAGTTATGAATTTCTAAGGGTCCTTCTCCTTTTAGTTTAAAATTTTTAACATATAGGTTCTACTTTAACATAATTTTTCATATATCGTACCTTATAAATATGTTCATACAGCATTTATTATTATTGTTTTTACCACAGGCATCACCATTTTGTGGTTAGTAACTGTGTCTCATTTCTACTCTAATATAATGTAATTTCCCCACCAGTATTAGAGATGGTAACGCACTACATTCTTCATCCAAGTTGGTAGATATGGTGCTGAAAGAACATATAGTTGGTTGTGCTTAATCATCCTAGCAGTTTAGACCTTTTGCAAGTTTCTTTCGATTTTGATTTCTGGTTAATGTTTTGGGCTTCAGCATTTTCATATTTTGTTTCTCTGGTTTTTGATCCTTGCCTAACCTTGGCCTTCATTTTTTCTCATTTCTGTCCTGAGCCTTTCTCTCAAGTTTGCCTGCCATTCTGTTCTTTTATTCTGGAAGCACACCCGACTCTGCTTCTCATGTGTTTGGCCAAGCAGTAATTTTCTGGCCAATATGCTTAATGCCTCAGTTTAATGGTGAGGCTGAGAGAGACATTTCTGAACACTCAGCTTGTTAAATTTCATTCATTTGTTTATTTTCCACTGCTTATCTGAAGCCAGATCACAGACACAACAGTCTTAGCTCTGAGGCCCAAACATCCTTTTCCACAGCCACACTTGCCAACTCATACTGTTGGATCCCAAGGAGTTCCCAGGCCATCTAGGAGATACAATCCTCCCAGCGAGCCCTGGGTCTTTGCCGGGGTCTCCTCCTAGCTGGCTATAAAACCTCCACAGGGAAACATCCAGGAGACATCCGTATCAGATGCAATGATAGCTAGCCCTTATTATGGATTCCAGTGATAACTGTTGTAGAGTGTACATGTAAAACAAGGTTCATAATTTAGGCATTTCCAAGATTAACTTGTCCATGAATGACAAAGAACCTTTGGAGGCTAATTTGCCTTACATGGATACTTTCACAATAAAAAAACTTATTCATGATTAAACTGTGATTAACCTAATTGGATGGATGGCACGGCATGGTGGCGCAGTGGCACAGTGGGTAGCGCTGTTGCCTTGCAGTTAGGAGACCTGGGTTCACTTCCCGGGTCCTCCCTGCGTGGAGTTTGCATGTTCTCCACCTGTCTGCGTGGGTTTCCTCCGAGTGCTTCAGTTTCCTCCCACAGTCCAAAGACATGCAGGTTAAGTGCATTGGTGATTCTGAATTGTCCCTAGTGTGTTCTTGGTGTGTGTGCGCCCTGTGGTGGGCTGGCGCCCTGCCCAGGGTTTGTTTCCTACCTTGTGCCCTGTGTTGGCTGGGATTGGCTCCAGCAGACCCCCGTGACCCTGTAGTTAGGATATAGCGGGTTGGATAATGGATGGATGGATAACCTAATTGGATTGCACATCTGCCCATTACAACAAGGTATAGCTGCTGTTTACTTTAAACTCTAAGACGGGAAAACATTGCCTGCTGCTATGAATCCTGATTGCCTTTGAATGACATTGATATGTGGACTAGTAGTGGTGTTGTTGGGTGTATTATCTTGGCATACACTGAATAACCTGATGGCAATTAAACAACTACATATCTAAACGTCACTGCTGAAGGTGATGTTCATGGAAGCAGTGTACTGTCCATGAATGGACATGTTCCAGAAGGATAAGGCTTCATGTCACAAAGCTAGAGAGTTGTGGAATAGCTCCACAAGCATGAGAGTGAAGTTCACTTAACGCAGTGGCCTTCCCAACCATCGGACTTCAATCGATATAAGTACATATGGAATAGAGTGGAGCTAATTGATGGAAGTAAAGCTCTGCCCACAAACTAATTTAAAGTAATTGTGTGGCACATTGGAGTTGGCATTGGCCATTGGCATTCATGTACTACAGATCTGACACCTTGTGAGTCTGTGCTCTAATAAAGTTTTGTAGCTAAATAGTGGACAAGTTTTCTTCTAGTCACTATTGGTCTACAGCTACGTGTGACCTCTCAAAGCCATGTGAGATTCTGGCACAGTGTGATGGCCTGCCTTTTGGATTTAGTATCTGACAATTTTTTTTTTCCTAAGACTCTTTTCCTACAGTAGTCTCCAATGAGTTTAGCTCCTTTTACATTGTTTCCAACTTTTTTCTATTCCTTCACTTCTTCCAATATAAAATACATTAACTACAGCTCTTCAGTATTTCTGTTCTCAAACATTTTTCTCAACTTTTATTTTTATTTTTTACATTTAAATTTATGTTTTAAATGTCTCTTTTCATGCCTCTACTTGCACATAATGCCTCCTAAGATTGTTTTTTTATTTTGTTATTTACTTCGTATAACATAATAAAAATTTGGTCAATGTCCAAAATGAATCAAATCTTACAATTTGCCCCTCTAAAGAATTGTGCCATTCAGCTGAGATGTTAGCTAACCACATTTAGTAGATGTAAAATCAGAGTAATTCATTGTGACAAACCAAGTGTCCTGCCATCAGTTTTGCAGAGATTTGGATGTAGCATACAGAGGACACATTGTTTTCTCTGACTGGCTGTGTCATGGAAGCACAGCAGCTGGTAGCCTGGCATTCTAAACAGATCCGTGGGCAGCAGAAAATAAAATCATATCAGTGGCTGAAAGCCTAATGATCTTTTCACCTTCCTTTAGAAATGATTGTATTTTTTCATTAATCTTTCACTCATTTATCAAGATGTTTCTTTTCAATCACATTATCATACACAATACAAATTCTGACTATAGGTTACTTGTTGATAGTTATTATGGCCATAGCAGCATTGGAAGTGCACAGTAGATAAACATGCCACAGTCTTGGCTTCATGAGCAGGTGTGAGACAAGTCAAATGGGCGTGTTTGCCACTCAAGTGTGACTAGAGGCATTTTTGACAAGGCAGCTTAGCTAGTAGAAGTAGCAGGGGATGTGCAGCACAGGTTTGTGAATATTTAAATTGCTGGTTTGCTGAGGCTAAACTCCTAGACTGAAAATGTTTTGCTATACACAGACCATAAATCCCCCCTTCCTACACATGCATACACTCACACACACACAAACACACTGTTTAGTTCCATTCAATGTATGTGTTATAACAGTCTCCTTCTGGGCAGAACACTGTGCTCAGTAACAGAGCTACAGCAAAACAGACATCCATCTATTCATCAATACATCCATCCATCCATCTATTCATCCATCAATTCATCCATGCTCTAATGTTATTAATCCACAGCACATCAGTTTAGCAAAAAGTGCAGCTCAGGGAATACCAAGTACAAATTAGGGAATAAAAAATAGAAACTATTGAGCTTTTTAAAGTCTTCTTCTTTTTCCACCTTCTCAAGCTTCCATGTGTCCATTTTCATTTCAACTCATTTAATCTAATTCAAGGTTGAGAGTGGGATGAAGCCTATCGTGGCAGCATCAGGTGCAAGGCAGAAGCTAACCCAGTACAGGGTGTCAGTCCATTGCAGGTATTCTAGATTACATTCCATATTGCAAGCCTGTTCTTTGTTAAATAAGAAGCAGTGTCGATTGGCAAAATTTGCCAAGGCATTTTTCACAGTGAGTATGGTGTGTACACCAGAGACCTTGTTCACAGAATATTTTCCTGAAAATGTACAATGTGGCTGGCTTACACAATTTTTTCACAGAACCTCATGATGCTTTGTAAGGCCCAGTGTGACATCACAGAGCTGTAGCATCCAATGTAGGATAAGTTTGTCTCTTCAGTATAAAGTAGTGGGCTACAAATGAGTGGAAAAGTTGCAAATATGCTTAAACATAAAGCATGCATGCAGAAGGAAACTGGAAATGTGTCAGTGTATTCGAGTCTTAAAGGTAATGTCTCTTTATAGGGACTTTTAGGTAAGCCTACCCCTTTAATAATATTACTCACAGTGCTATGCAGTTGGTGCAAACAGGAAGGAGTGAAGAATTCATGTACTTTAGAGTAGCACTTATTGGGTAGCAACAACAGTGAATGAGCTAAAGCATAAGGGAAAAGTAAACCAAACTGTACTTTTCGGTTCATTAGTGATATCAAATCTGTGGGGGTCAAGCCTTAGTGAATTCATGCTTTCTGTTTGCCATTTTCTGCAAGAAATTTTACAGTTCTGATATTTAATTCTGTCAATGTTATCACAGTCTTTGGCACTGCTGCCTCATGGCACCAGTCACTATTTGGCCAGAATAATCGGTCCAGCATATTATTAGGCACACTAAAAGGACCACTGCACCATTATAATCCACTCAAAGCTGGTTCAGCTTATTCTTCCCTATTGACTTCATTGCAGTTTACTGAGTTTGGCAAAGTACCTGAACATTTTCACGATTTTTCCAAACTCAGGGTGAACTAGGTCATCACTAGTAAGCATCAACTCTATATTCTGTCGTGGACGGCCAGCCTCTTCCTTGGAAGGACCGGGGGAACAAGTATGGACAGAGCATTACCTCCCCCGGAATGCTAGATGGCAGCCCCCCAGGTCTCCTGCAGGGCTTCATGGGAGATGGAGTTGGACACAGCCCTGTTGGGATCCGGGGGCGCCGCCAGGGGGCGCTGCAGCTGCTCCTGAGACCATGTCGGCGGTTCTTCCACCACACCCAGAAGTGCTGCCAGAAGTGGTGTAATGAGCACCTGAAGCCTTATATAAGGGGCCAGCGGACAGTACTCGGTGAGCCAGAGTCAGGAGGAGGCAGACGAAGCTTGCCGAGGAGGAGTGGAGGAGAAAGAGTAAACAGAAAAGAAAGAAGAGATTTGTGTTAAGGTGTGCTGTTTGTGCTTAGACTGTGTTGTGGGCTCATGGGAATGGGGAAGATGTTCTCCACGAGGGAAGAAAATAAAATAACTCATGTTTTATAAGTGTGCCTCCCGTGTCTGTCTGTGTCGGGTTGGGTGATTGGCACACCCCCTAGTGATTCTGTTACAATTCATATTTAAGGTATTGTTGCAATTTCCATTTTTATTTAATTTTTCATGGGCTTTCAGTGTCTGAATTGAAGAATATGTCTTTCTAGTGTTTTTTAATTCAAAATAATGAATTTTTGAGAATTGTTTTTGTTATAAAGCTTCATTTAGAAGTTGTTAATTTTTTTTTTCAAGAGCCATTTTGTTTGATATTGGATGCCATCATTTTTTGTAGTTTTGTTGTAGCAGTTTCTGTGGTGTTGCTATGGTTGTCTTCCAGGATCATGCTGCGCAAGTCATTAAGAATCGTGGGTGTAAGGGTCAGCTGGTATCTGACATTGGATCACTTTACTTTATGTGCATTGTGGTTTGATTTTGATCTATTGACCCCCTTTCTAGATTTCTTGCTTTTCCTTTTTGACTTTACTATTTGGCTGCTTTATTAAGATTTAAACAATGATAGGAATGACATTTTTTAATTACAAACTTTGCTTGGTTTCTCACATCTCCCAACCCTTAATTAAAAAAGAAATATTTCTGCCTTTCCCTGAAGGCAGTTACAAAAGGTAAATTCCACTGATTCTAATGTAATATCAGGAAAGATTACAATTCCAAAAAAACTAAAGTCCAAAGGCAGGTTAAATGATTGAGAAGAGAGACGAGCTTACTGTCTTGGGGTTTAAAAACCAGTGCCTTATCCAGTACACTGAGCTAGCTGCCTGTGTTAGTAAGTGAAGATGCTACGTGACTGTCCTCTGTGATGGACTTGTGGGTGGGTTCCTACCTTGCATCTAATCCTGCTGAGATAATCTCTAACCCTGGTGACACTCAAATGGATTATGCAAGTTCATAAATAGATATTTCTTGTCATGGTGGCACAGTGGTTTTTACTGTGGCCTTACAGTTCAAGTGACCCACGGAGGCCTGAACAGTCATAGCTGATTCTTTGGCTATAGTAGCACTTCATATCATAACAACATTGCAGAGTGTGGACTGAGGGAGGTCTACAAGAATGAATTAAAATATAAACAAAAGTAAGTGAAAATATTCAAAGGTGGAGTGTTAGTTGTGCATATGCATGGCACATCAAGAATCAGAAGGTCAATTCAACGGTGCAGTTTCACAAATCGCCAACTAAAAACCCAGAAGTATTCCATTTGTGGTTTAATGACCGGCAGCTGGTTTTCAATTCAAAAGCTCAATCCTGTTTTCCCAAGAACATTTACTAGAAGTGATTTATTTAACAATATTTTAGCCAAAACATATTGTTTGGGATGTTATAAGTAAACAACTAGATGTCAAATTTTTGAATTATGCAACACAAGTAATCTGAGATTTTTTTGTGGACATCTTGGTAGTGGTTACTGTTCTTCAAGCTGGTTCCCTATCGAACGCCACTGTATCAGAAATTCTGTGATCTCCATTCTCCTTGAAAACCTGAGATGAATTGTTTTCTTGCAGCATCACTACAAACTGATGTAGGAGTATGTAACATGTACAAAACTGGTCATTTTTGGGTGGAGTAAGGTCTTGTAAGTTCTTGTGTGTTTATTTGTGTGTAAGTTGTGAGAAGTTCTGCTCACTGCCTGAAAGTGTTTTTCTATTCTTGGTAAGTTTATGTTTTTCAGTTTTCCTGTTGGTGGATATTTTAAGTGTTTTTTAGTTCACTGAAAGTTATGTAAATTATATGTAATTATAAAAAGTTATAAAATGAAGTTGAAAGTTATTTAACTATTTATTGTGTTATTTGTTGTTTGAAGTAGAATCAACTTGAAAATTTAGAACATACTTCTTCAATGTATATTTTTGGTATGTTACTCATTTAATTTATCACATTTATTTATGTTAATCAGTAGTTTTTTGTTCCTTTAAGTATAATTCTGTTTCTTTTAAGGAGATCATGATTTAGTGTCAGTAATTCAGGCTTTTTAATAAACTGAGGTCTTAAAAGTTTGGGTTGGGCCTATTCAGTACAGAAAGTGAAAATACCTGAGGGTACAGTTTCTAAAATTGTTGACACCTCTTGGAGTTCAGTTAAATCAATCATTAAGAAATAGAATGAGTGGACATCACTGTAAGTCTGCCCAAAGCAGGTCTTCCACCGAGTGATCGTGCAAGAAGAAGAATGTTTGAGGGAGGCCTCCAAGAGACTTAAGAGAACTCTAAAGAAATTACAAGCTATAGTAGAGAGTGCTTCACTAGTTTCAGGTTTATGGGAGAGTGCAAAGAAAAAAAAACTCACATGCCATCTTGGCAAGACTTTGCTAGAAGGCACATGGCAGACTTTGAAGTCAGCTGGAAGATTGTCTCCTGAGACCAAAACTTTGATTTTTGCCTTTTAGACTAAATGGCATGTTTGGTGATGGCGTAAGCCGAACCTGCAGATTGTCAAAAACATGCCATCCTCTCTCCTCTGAAAAGCAAGGTGGTGACAGCATCATACTGTAGGGATGCTTCTGTACAGCAGATCGTGGAAGGCTTGTGAGGGTAAAATGAATGCAGTAAAATACAGAGAAATCCTGGTGGAAAGCCTGATGTGGTCTTCAAGAAATCTGCATCATGGGAAAAGATTTGCAAACCAACAACCCCAAGCATAAAACAAAAGCTACACAGTAATGGCCTTAAGACAACAATGTTAATGTCCTGGAGTGCTGTTTTAAAGTCCAGATCTCAAACCACTCGACAATCTGTGGCTGCACTTGAAAAAGGTTGTTCATTCACAATCAACGTGCAGCCTGACAGAACTTGAGTAGTTTTGAAATGATGAATGGTGAAAAAGTGTTGTGTCCAGATGTGCAAAGCTATGAGAGAAACAGAGAACAGTGCATACAGACTCAGGGCTGTCAAATACTGACTTGAACACTTACGCAATCAATTATGTTATGTTTTATACCTGTAATTAATTTAAAACACTTTGCTGAGATCTGTTTTTACTCTGCCATAAAAGAGTCTTTATCTGCTGACCAATGTCAAAAAAGCCAAATTAGATCACACTGTGATTCAATGTTGTGTAAGAATAAACTGGGACAACCTCCAAGGAGGTGACCACTTTTTATAGGCACTGTACGTTAAAATACATTTGAGGATAGTAGGGGCCTCAACAATAACAGTTGCTGGGTTTTATTACAATAACAGACTCTTGGCCTGACTAAGTGGCTGGGATGAGTATAATACATGGCGGTGTATGTAAGAGAGAATTTAAACACAAGATGCTTCAATGGAGAGAAAAATACCATCCTAGTGAGAACATTTCAGTTAATATAGAAAGTAGTACATACAAAGGCATGACATCAGGGGTGTATTATTAGCAGAATGACTTGGCTTGTGTGCCAATAAGCTTAGATGAAATTGTGATAGTAACGGGTGCCTATAATCAACTAAATATAAAATAGGAAAACCCGAAGCATAACATGTGAATTACAAGCTTGTTGCCTGAAAAAAATATTTTTAGTTTACTGCATCAGTGTGGAGGTGGCATGGTGGTGCCCTAGTAGTAGTCATTGTCTGTGTGGAGTCTGCATATTAAGGACTTTTCTTTCATGGATCGTTTGCACTTGAGAGACAACATCAAATAGGGTGTTATTTACTTCAATGTCAGACATTTTGTTGGGCACAAGTCAAAAAAATTCATGAGAACAGAAAAATCTTAAAGCAAGATGGTGAGAATGTTGCTGTTTGGGACTGCCTTGCCATTTAAGGGTTTGTGCAGCTTGCTATCATTAAAATCAACCATAACTTCCACAGTTTCCCAGGTGGCATATGGGGTAAGTGATTAATGCAGCTGACTCTTAGTTACAGGATCCTTATTGTTGTTCCATGTGCACACCTGGTTTGTAGTTGCCCATGAAAGGACTTGGTTACCCAGTTAGAGTCCATGATCTGTTAAAGGGATAGTTCAGCCCTATTCATTCCTTTGATATTCTGTGTACCATCTAGTGGTAAGGAGGTATTGCCACCTCTCTAGGTTCATTTGGTTAGTAGGGAGTCAGGAATCCCTGTTACCTGCTGGGTCACCTGACATCCTGAGAGAACTTTCCATGCTTTGATCCATGCTGCCCTTCTGTCTTTCTTGTGTTGGTTCCCAGAGCAACATCTGTCACTCCCATTGGCCCCTGCATTCCCACATTGGCCTCCATAGCACCTCTTCTGTTTCCAATATGGTTCTCTGTCCAGGCAATTGTTTCACTGCATTGTTGCCAGTTTATACCCATAACAACAGTGAGATGACAAAGACATAAGTTATTTCTGCAAAAGGAGGCAGCACCATGTACCAAAACTAGAGATTCTCTTACTTTTTCTTCACCATGACATTATGTTTTTGATTGGATAATATCAAAGTGCAACCCTTCAGCATTAAGCCACCTTAATTTAAACATACTGAGTGTTGAGTCATTTAGTTAGATCTGAACTGTGTCATGTTTCCCTTCAACAACAGAAGACAAGTAGTGTTGGGTAAATTGAGCTACAGGGACCATACTTTTGACCCAGAGATTTAATGCTCACAATTTTGCCTCTTATGAGAGTGGACACTCTTCCAACAGCACTGAAACAAACATCAGCATCTTCACATACATTGAAATATACAGAAATTTTCAAGGGGTGCTCTTAATTATTCACAGCTCAACCACCCTTTCACAATAATTACTATTGATTTAGCTTTAACCTCCTTTTCATTATTTACTGGCATCCCAGGAAAGAAAGTCATTGTGGATCCAGTTCCAAAAATCATTGTACATGCTCAAAGACTAGAAACTATCTCCTCCTCCAAGGAATTCCTGTGGATTTAGTGCAATTTTCATTTTTAGGAATTAAAGTAGATTGTTTCAGCAAATACCTTGATGCTGTAATGGGAACAATGAAACCAACAGCAGAAAATTATGAATAGTTTGTCAGCATAGGAATGTTTTTCTGCTTCTATGTAATACATTCCTGAGGGATACAGAATAAGTTATAATCCCAGCACCCAAAGTAAAAACAGATGTACAAAAGAGACGTGTGCCCTTCATAAAAGAGAAGGAAAGAGCATTGTAAAGAAACCTCATGGTGGAAAAGATGACTAAACAATCCAATGAAGACTACAGATACAAATAAAGACTTTCACTCAGTCTTTTCACTTTCAGTCTTTTCACTGTTATGTGCAGCATCAAAAAAATGTACTTCACAGTAAATGAAATGAACCATTAACTGAGAAAAGGAACCTAGGAGGGAGACATGAGGAAGAGAGAACAGAAAGCATTGACGGTAACAAAAAAGATAAACAAAGTGTAAACTATTCGTTTGTATCCTCACTGTCTGTGTGGAGGTCTGCATGTTCTTTCCATCTCCATGTGAGTGTTACTCCAGTTTACTTTTACATCTGAAAGGCAAGCATGTTAGGCCAATTCCTGAATCCCAGTTATCTTAGTGTGATAATGGGTATGTCTGAGTAGACTGGTGTCACATCCAGGGTAGGTTCTTGCCTTTCGTCTAATTCTACCATGACAGACTCTAATCCTGTAATGAAAAATCGGTGAATGAATAGTGTAAATGTGAACAGTGCTCCTATACTGGATGATGTAGCTAGCACTCACATAACTTAATGCCCTATAAGAAAAATTATTAGAACATTGATTCCTTTTTTACAAATGAAAAAAGATTATCCGCTGTGGCAACCTCTAACGGAAGCAACCGAAAGAAGAATTCCTTCTTTTCAAAATGAAATTAATTTGGATGAAAGTTAAAAGCTGAGTTACGCTATGTAATTGGGAATTCTTCATCTTGGTGATCCAACTTTTATAAAACTTATTTTATGAATATGCAAAGTGTGTGATACTGTTGTGCTCTATAAAACTAAATTACATCCCATCTTCCACATTTTCTTGGGTTACTGCCCAGACCTTTATTTTAGGTATTATCAAATTTTTCTACATACCCTCTGAAAAACTGTAGTCAAAATTTTTATTTGATTTTTTTTTTCAATAATCGTTGTCTTTTGATTATTTCACTATTTATTAAGCACCAGTCTACTTATTATCATAAGCTGTGACAATTTACTCTTCCTCCTTTGTGATGTTTGTGTTACTAGCACATGGAACGCCATGGGAGAACATGCAAGAAGCTCCAAGTACTTCAAACCAGGCTCCTCGTTTTTCTAAGGTGTAGACCACAAGTGACCTATAGAGTACATGCCCACTACAGAAACCTGGCACCAAGGACAGTCCAACAAGGTTAAGAAAAGCCCTGCATCTCATTGTCAGTTGTGTCACTGGCACCTGGGAAAAGAAGAAGCTGGATGGAGGGCTATGAGTCTGCATCAAGAAAGCAGAAGAGAAGAAACTCCATCCAATGCTAGGTACATCTATTAAAATAGGAATCCTAGCCTTATAAACCAGAGGTCTGCCACTGTTATGCTTAAAAAAATCAGGCAAGGCACTACTGAGAAAAAGATTGATCTGCACCAGGAAATGAAATTCACATATACTGAGGCCATAATAATGTTGTTAGGATCTAAGCCAGGAATCAATGAAAACCAAAAATAAAAAAATAAAAAGTTTATCAAAAGTCACAAACAAAATAGACAGTTGAAATGTCAAACATTATGAAACATGACTCCAGAAAAACATATTGCAGTCTAGAAACATGAACACAGACAATAGCGTGTTACACTTATTGTAACTCGGTACTCTTTGTATTTCTCTACATCTCTCTATTATAAAAAAAATCTTTGAAGTCCCATGAGACAACTTGCACAACATGCCCTACTTACAAAAAAAATTCTCAGAGACACTTTCATGTCCTGTGAAACAAAGAAGTGAGATAAAATGACAGCTGCTGTACAGGCTTTTAAATGATTGTCGCGCAGCGCAACATGCAGATCATGCACTACAGCTTTATTACTGACAAATATCAAGAAATAAAAAATGAATGAAATGAAAATAACAATCTCTTTAAATTGTATATCCGGATAACCAAACCTGGGAGTTGGCGAGCAGAGGGCAGAGCCCCCTAGTTTGCTTTAAAAGAATCTAAATTTATCTCTAGTTTCTTGTTAAAACATTTTTTAATGTAAATAATGTTATTTACTATCTTGTTTTTACGGGACACCGCATTGTTTAATGGAAGTCACCATTTTGCCATCATATTGCTAGAAAACAGGGTTGGGCTGCACCACCAGAACACATGAGTTATCTTCAATGTGACAGTATATAAATCCACACCATAACTGTGGTATTGTCCACGGTTTGCCTGCGTTTCTCTGGGAAAATGAACCATTCTTCTGTCTTTAGCAACAATTTCTGATTTCCCTTTTTGACTTGATGCAAGATAATTAGAATTCCTGGTTCTGACCCTCACCTGTTTTTGATTAACATCTACATTTCCTTGTTGCTACTAAAGTTAAGTCTGCACCTTCGTGGTGGCAGTACAGCACTTTTATGTGCTACAGCATCTTTAAAGTTATGCTGTGCAATGTAGTAGCAATAAAAGCTATTTGCAACAACAAAGGTTCTAAAAATAACAGTGCTAAAAAAACAAAATGGTAACATGAAAACCTGAATAAAATAATTATAAAAAATAATCCAGTATATCTACCTCAAGAGAATTCTTTGTATCAGCTGAGGGGCTCACCATACCAATTCTAGCATACTCACAGAGACAAGGGTAACCACCACCAAAGCCATGGTCTAGCAGAGACCACTCAGCAGGACAGGATTCTGCATAAGAATGCCTAATTCAAGTCTCCCCAGGCAAGTTCTCTACTCCCAGCTGAACTGAGATCAGTGGTGTCCAGGGGAAGTGGTCCAAAGACAACCTTAAGGCCTGCAGTAAGGTCAGATCAATATCACTAGCCAGGAGAACTTAGCCACAGAATGTCCCCCTATGGCACCATTTATTTCATTAAGCAGCACTTCATTTTCAAACTGACCACCTCTCTAATGAGGCAGAATAGAGACAGTGACAGCAACAGAACCAAAAGAAACCAGATTTGCAGAAGCCACTCCCAAATAGATCCTCCTACCCTCAATGGCCCAATATTCACCATGAAAAAATTAGACTCTTCTGTCTTCTTAGGTCACAGATATGGTATACAACTAACAGACATCTTTCTCATTTCAAGGGGTTTGTAGAAAAATTGTTCCCATTTATTTAGACATTCTGTATAGCTCTTAATGTTATCAGTCTGTGTTGTTTTCTTATTATGTTTTTGTTCTTTTGTGTGCTCAATATTTCACTTGTGTCTATTTCAAAAGCCACGCAAAATGCTCAATCATCCCTTATTTCTGGTCTGAGCCCAATTGAAATACCTCAACCCTAGGCTGCCTAGCCCCAACCTCAACAGGCTTTCAGACCTACACACACACGAAATGAGGCTAAAAACTGTAAAAAAAAAAAAAAAAACCACCTCAGGCCACATGCATACAAACAAAGTTCTTTGAGTATTAAACTGTTTATTAAAGGCAGAACAAAGGGCAAGCAAATCCAAATAGCACAAATACAGAACGCAGCATCTTACAAACAAAATGCAGAGGTCAAAAGTCCGGAAATTCAAAATTCAAAGACATAAACTAAATACATAGGAATCTAACCAAATCAACATTGTGCCCTGTGAGTCCCCGTAGTGGAACCAAAGCCCATGAGGGCTGCCGCCTAGGGTGTTGGGGGAGACAGTGTCCTGAATAAATTGTCTTCCCACATCCTTCCACACTGTTGGCATCCCTACCGGGTAAGGATCCCAATTCTGCTCCAGCTGGATTGCCAGTCCTAGCATATCATCTCTCACAGCAGATACTGGTATGCTAAAATGAAACACACAAAGTTGATGAGAACACATCAATCAGTGAGATGCTTGGTCTTGCTTTTCAGCTATGACTTTAATTTTTAAAAGCAAATTTATCAACTAAGTAGGTGAAATTTCCCCCTGTCTGGGAACCCATGCTTTAGTGCTTTGGGACTCCAAGTCATAACGTTTCAAAGATAACAGTGATGTTTTTGATGTTTGTTTTTGGCATTTTTGACTTTCTGAAGTGGGTTGTATATTTTGATTTTCGTTATTTTGATTCTTTGACTTTCCAGTTAAGAACATTTCCTTTTTCTTCACTCTTCTCTTCACTTACTTCATACATTCTTTTTCATTTTCTAGTCTATTTGCTTTACTATAAATATAATGAAAAAACCTAAATGCTTCAGTTTCCTATTCAATCCAAATGTTTTCACTTTATTTATCTGATCTTTCTGCTAATGTGCTTTTTGCTGTAATCAAGCAAATGTAGCATATTTGCTGTCAAAGTTTCTCATAGTAGAATGTCTTCTTTTTATGTTAAAGAAAAAAAAATGAATTAAATGGTAGCTCTTTAGGTTACATTAGTTATTTTTGTCTTCATTTTAGTGGAAGATCATACATTATTAACAAATTATTGACGTAGTTTCTGAAGAGCAGACACAAGTTTGAATGAAAATTGCCCGCTTTCAACTAATTAATGCATTGTCATTCTCATCCATATCCCCTTATTATCAGTCAGCTAATTCTGAGACCCAAACAACAGCGCAGGCCTTAAATGTGTCAGATGGTGAACTGAGCTCATCAGCAATCTTAGAACTCAAAATAGACAATTATGCTGTACTTAACTGTAAAAGATACCATGCAGTGAGAAGTATCCTGGGAGACAGAAAGATGAAATACAACCCTGCTGCTTGCATCTATTCACAAGGACAATAAAAGCTAGCAAGGCACAAACAGAAGATAATACAGAGGTTGTGTGTCTTAGTATAAAGTATTCAGTAGGTATCTGTCCCAAGCCAGTACACGCAGTGACACTCACAATGACATTGTGGAATACAGGTCAGTAGGATATACAGTACGTTTGTGTCCTTTATGGTAGCAGCTAATCGTGCAAATGCACACTCACCATGTAACAGGGATCTAGATTTCTATCTGCTAATCAGTGTAGCATGATGTACTGGAGCTTCTGTATGAGTACAGCCATATTATATTTAGTATAATAAAATGCATGATAATTCTGTCTTTATGTCAGTATGATTAATATAGACAAATGTGCCGTAAATATTTCATGGCATTCAATATACTGCAATCCAGTATTTAATTAGTTGTATCACAACTGAATAAATGTATGATATTTCCGTAATAAGATGAACATAATCTGACCGAGTCAACATTCAACTCGGAAAGGACCGAGCCATAGCATTTGAATAAAACCGGCCAGAGTGAATTTTTCTTGAAAATATGAAACCAACTGCAGATCACTCACATACTGTAGAATCACTTTACCACATCTCTTCTAATGCGTGCTACTAGGTGTGTGCGCAGGAGTGCTCCAGGAGACACTGGCTTCCTGTTCTACACTAGTAACCAACTTGTGCGTATCACTCTTTGTCTAGTATAACTAATTTTGTGCCTTTCTGACTAGACTTCTTAATCTGATGACATTAAATTTGAATATCTATTTTAAGACCTGTATTTGCATTGCAACTTGATTGTCCTACTACATTTCCGTCCTTCATCCTTGAGGCATTTCTAAATTCAATCCAATGCAACTTATTGTGAGATTCAAGTAATTCAAAATATCAAGTGAAAGAAGTCGGGAGGTAATTTCAACATGGAGAATACAACTCGAAATAGCAGACTATACCTGTTCATAAAGAGCATGTGTCCATATGTTCTTTGGATAAACCAGGTTTATTTTCCGCTGGACAGAACTTTCAAAGAAAGTGTTTAATTTAATTGTCCCCCCCAGGCATCAGTGCACAAACACATTCCTCAAAACTGGCAGCAGAGGATAAAACACTTACACAATGTTTCACTGGTTTTCTGTAATGGCTTAGTTCAGCAGAAAAGGACAGAGGGCTGGATGTCATTTCTGATTCCATTCAGACGTTAAACTATTGAGGCAGACAGCCAGTGTTAAATCACAGTGACTTACTAAATAATGGCTATTGATTACTGTTACTGATTACTATATCAGTTTTCAGGAGCATGACCATATTCCTTTTATTTCAGCACTAAAGGAAGGGTCGAACAAAGGGTATGACACATAAACTAACTAAATCAAGAAAATATAACAGCCCTCTTAGACCTGCCTAAGCAGTCCACTGGACCTCTGAGTAGTCCAAATAATGAAGCGGCTTGTCTATTAATTTAATTAAAGTATTCATTCATTGGGAGTTTTCACATTTTACTGTTATACAACATTGAATCACAGTAGATTAAATTTTTTTTTGACACTGATCAATGGAAAAAGACTCTTTAATGTCAAAGTAAATATAGATCTCTGCAAAATGGCCTAAATTAATTACAACTGTAAAGCAAAATTTAATTGATTGCATAAGTATTCAATAGTATGACACATCTGAATCAGGTGTAGCCAGTTGGTTTAGAAGTCTTATGATTAATTCAATGGAGGCCACCTCTCTACGTTTTCAGGTGATTATAGTATAACTGTATATTATGTGGAAGGTCCACGTTTTAGTGAGTCAGTCTGGTGAACTAACCTACCCAAAGAAGACAAAAGAACATTAACAGCAACTCCATGGAAAGGTGACTGAAAAGAACAAGTCAGGATAAAGAGACATTAAAATATCCAAACCACTGAGTATCCCTTGGTGTCCAATTAAACCAATCATTAAGAAATGGAAACGGTATGGCAGAGCTATAAATCTGCCTAGAGCAGGCTATCCACAAAAACTGAGTGGTTGTGCAAGTAGACTAGCAAGTGAGACCACCAAGTGACCTCAGAGAAGTCTGAAGCAGTTAAATCTGTGGAGTTAAGAACTGTTGTTGGGGTACTTCATCAGTCATGGTGTTATGGGAGAGTGGCAAACAGAAAGCCATTGTTAAAAAAATCGCACATGACATCTCAAAAGAAAGCACATAGGACAGGGGTCCTCAATCACAGTCCTGGAGAGCCACAGTGGCTGCAGGTTTTTGTTCTAGCCCGGTTGCTTAATTAGAAAGCAATCCTTGCCAATAATTTAATTGCATGGCTTGTTAGTGCTTTAACTCTGTAAAGTCAGATAATTCTCATATCCTAGATTTTTTTCCCCTTACTAATTTTATCATCCAAATGATTTGAAGGTTGAAATCAGTCCTTTACTTTTTTATCTTCACTTTCCTTCCAAGTATTTAATTAAACCCAATAGTACATGCTAAATACACACAGGTGTAAATGGTAACAAGCTAAATGGAGAAATGCTGGTCTCTCTTGTCATTTGCATGTTATTGCTAATTAGGCACAATTAAAACTAAGAATACAGCTGCTTAAGACTAAAATAAGCAATAAGGGTTCAAAATCTTAACAAGCGAGACAACTAGAGTGAAGCAGAAGTGTTACTTGAGCAATAAGTGCTTCTTATTAAGCAATTGGGTTGGAGCAAAAACCTGCAGCCACTGCGGCTCTCCAGGACCGTGATTGAGGACCCCTGACATAGGAGACTCCTAGCTGGAAGAAGATTTATGGTCTGATTAGACAAAAATTGAACTTTTTGGCCATCAGACTAAATGCCATGTTTAAACAATGCACATTATCTAAAACATTCAACCCCACTCTGAAACATGGTGGTGGCAGCATCATGTTCTGGGGAAGCTTCTCTGTAGCAACCACTGAAAGGTTTGTGAAGGTAAAATGAATGTAGTAAAATTCAGAGAAATCTTGGTGGAAAACCTGATGCTGCCTGCAAGAAACCTGCATCTTGGGCAAAGATTTGTTTTCCAGGAAGACAATAACCCCTAGCATTAAGGCAAAGCTACACATGAATGGCTTTTAGACAAAAATGTTAACGTCCCGGAGTGACCAATTTAGAGTCCAGGTCTCAATCCAATTGAGAATTTGTGGCTGGACTTGACAAAGACTGTTCATTTAGGATCAATAAGCAGCCTGACAAAGCCTGAGCAGTTCAAAAAAGAAAACTGGGAAAAAAAAGGCAGTGTCCAGGTGTTCAAAACTGATAGAGACCTGTGTACACAGACTCAAGGCTGTCATGGCTTCCAAAGGTTCATCTACTAAATACCCACTTGAAGGGGGTGAATACCTATGTGATTAATTATTTAGTGTTTTATATTTGTAATTAATTTATTTTTTTTAATGTAATGTGGACTTCCTTTTCCATGTAACAGTTACAATCAATTATATTCCCTGGATAGATAACTGTATGATGCACACTGCCACATACTTGCACTTGGGAAATAACTTACGGGCTTAGCTGATGACAGTACTACCCTGGGCCACCTGAGGGCATTGTGAAATAACAATATCTCTTCTTCTTTGCCCTCTGTAGAAAGGAAGACTGGTATGCCACTATCCATGATGCCACTCATCCGCCTCTTCCTTCCAGAAAATATCCCAAAGCGACCACCATTTTGGAGCAGACTTGATCTCCACAAAGGGACTAGTCTCCTTTCATTTTGTGCTTCTTTTAAGCACAAGCCCCAGACCTTTTATGAGCTTCTTTGTGTTCTCTTTTTACAACACAGAAAATTATAGTATATATTGCAAATTCATGAACTGCTACAATAAGATTACGTGTCAGTAAGTAAATGTGGTTTGATTAAGAACAATGATTTTGAAACTCTGGGCTTTTAATTTAAACTACTGACATGTAAATGAATGCAGAGATACAGTAACATATACAGTAGAAGATGAAGGTATTTGCTTTATAAACACTTAGGACGTGGCTGGGCAGTTGTTACTGTATGTGCCAATTCAACAATCCCAAAAGAATGTGTAAGTCATTAGCTGTGATGATCCAGCAGGGAATCATATCTAACTAATCTTAAGACATCCAAGTAATGGATATTTACAATTGTGAACTCCAATGTCTTAACTATAAGATATATGAGCAGCTGTACACATGAATCAGTGGGGCCAAAGATCTCACTTACTCTCATGTTCCATCCATCTCTTTATTGTCAGAATTTGCTTAATCTGATCTTAGGGTCATAAAAAGTCAGAGCTTTTTCCAGGCGAACTCAAGTTCTAGGCAGGAACCAAACCTCATAGGAGGCCAGGCCAGGCCGTTACAGGGCCTTCATTTAGACAAGTGATATTAAAAAATGTAAAAGTCAAAAATTGTTTTGCTTAACTCCAAAACTAGTAATGATAACTTGAATCTAGAGGTACAAATGATCAAGGTTGCACATTAGACAGTTATAAATACTTTAACAGATTATTTGTTTAGTGCTTTACAATCAGGAAGTGCCTATATAAATCATTAACATGTTTCAACGAACATAACACTGATATACTCTGAGTTTTGTTATGTATTAGCAGTAACCATTGGGTATACTGTATTACCACAGAATGTCACCAGGCCCAAATACAGGCTAGGAGTACAGGGGAAAAAAGCGTAGACATCTTTAAAGAGGATTTTATTAACATTCTGGTGATGAATTTTCAGTCTGTTTACTTGTAAATCTCCCTGGGGGACGTAAGTTGTGTTAAGCAGGTACAGAATTCTTCAGGGCAACCTCTTAGAAAAGCCAAGTCTTTTTGTTAGCTTCTCATGGAGCAGATTTCTAAAAAAAAACTTTGTCATGATCTTCACAGAAATGTATGCATCTCCAGTAAGTTCTGCAAAGGTTATGTTCATTGGGGCAACGTGAGTTTTTAATATCCTAAGGGAAATTTTCAGAGTTCCAGCTCACACTTTAGTGGTGTCACTACTGTAGGTAATGCATGGCAGGATGAGTCAGATAATGTATATCCTCACAATTTTCTTCCATCTTCAGACTTCAACATTTTAACAAAGTACAGTGGATTCAGAGAGTATTAAGACCCCTTTATTTTCTTCACACTTTCTTGTGTTGTAGAATTAATTTGAAATTAATAAATTTGACACTTTTGACCATCAATCCGCACTCAAAAACCCATAATGATAAAGTGAAGATGTTTTTTCAGAAAGTTTTGAAAATTTATCAAAAATCAAAACTGAAATATCTGATTCATCTAAGTATTCAACACCCTTTACTTTGTATATGCTTTATTGTGTTGTAGATTTAACTTTAAATTGAAAAATGTGACGTTTTTGCCCATCAGTTTACACTGAATAACTCATAATAAAAAAGTGAAAATGCGTTTATTAAAAAACGAAAAACTGAAATCTCTCATTTCTGTTAGTATTCAGACCCTTTGCTGTGACACTCCAGATTGCATTCAGATGCATCCTGTTTGCTTTAATTATCCTTGACATGTATTTGGAAATTGATTATTGTCCACTTGCGACAAACTGAATTGATTGAACATCATTTTAAAAAGGCACACACCTATGTATTTAAAGTCCCACAATTCACACTGCATCTCAGGATAAAAACTATTCCATGAGGGCTAAGGAACTCTGTGTAGTCCTTCACAATCAAACTGTGATGAGGCACAGATCAGACCAGGGGGTTAAAACCATTTCTAAAGCTTTGAATATTCCCATGTGCATAGTGGCCTCAATAATTGTGAATTGAAACAAGTTTGGAACCACAAAGAGTCTTCCTAGAGTTGGCCGTCTTTGGTGAGGGAAGGGACCCAACCCCATGGTTACTCAAGCAGAACTTTGGAAGTCCTCTATTGAAATGGGTGGACCTGTTGGAATAACACCCATCCCAACAGCACTCCGGCAATCAGGTATTAAAAGTGGGGTGGCTAGACAGAAGCCACATTTGAGTAAAAGGCATATGACAACCTACCTGGAGTTTGCCAAACGGCATCTGAAGGAGTCTGGTCTGATAAGACAAAAATGTAACACTTTGGGCAGAACTCTAAGCTCTATATATGGTGAAAACCAGGCACCACTCATCACCTGCTTAATATCACCCTTACAGTGAGGCATGGCGGTGATAGCATCATGCTGTAGGTGTGCTTCTCAGCGGCAGGTGAAGCAAGATTGATCGGAATTGAGGGACAGGTGAATGCAGCCAAATACAGAGAAGTCATTGAAGAAAACCTGCTGCAGAGTTCACACAACCTTACCTTTGATGACGGTTCATCTTTCACATGACCTGAAGCATATAGCCAGGACAACACTGGAGTGGCTTCGGTACAGGCACTGTCTATGAGTGACCCAGTCAAAGCCCGTGACCCAGACTGAAATCCCAGGGAACATCTGTGGAGAGACCTGAAGATACCAGCTTCCCATCCAATCTAACAGAACTTCAGAGGATCGTCTAGAATGGAATACACTGCCTAAATCCAGATGTATAAAGCTTGTAGAGTACTACCCAAGAAGACAAGAAGCTGTAATTGCTATCAAAGTACTAAATAAAGGGTCTGAATAGTTACTTTAATTGAGAGATTTTAGCTTTTGATTCTTAATAAATTTCTAGGCCTTTCTGAAATCATGTCTTCACTTTGTTGTTATGGGTTATTGAGTGTAGATTGATGGACAAAAATGGTAAATTTATCTTTGTAAACTTCAATCTGCAACACGATAAAGTGTGCAGAAAGTGAAGGGGTCTGGATACTTTTTGAGGCTGCTATAGTTTGTTGTACCTTTGTCTCTGAGCCAATAACAGAGTAACAGATCCTGTGCTCTACCTGACTTCTTTGGTATTTTAGTTAATCATTTCTTCCACTCATTTCATTCACTGCTGATTCATTCAACAGCATATGTGGTGATTCAGTGCAAAATCATTTGTGCATTTGTTGTTTATTCAGAAGGCCAGCATAACAGACCCGCAATACCGATGAAGGCATTTACATTCAGTTTCCATTAGCATTTTCTAGCTCAGGTTGACTAAAGCAAAGTGAACAATTCATCGTGAATTGAGTCAGCACATTCAGTTCATCAAAATGTTTACTTTAAAGAAGACGGCTCATTTACTGTTTTAAAGGGACATAAGTTTGTTGCCTTCTTCATGCTGTTTGCTCCAGTGCTAAGCGGTCAAAACTGCAAGTGCAAACACAGCCATGACCTCAACATTCATATTTAATTTGTTCTCAGAAGAGCAGAGAACATCCTTCGCTGACCACACTGCAACTGTCTCTCATTCATACAGATTCATTCTGTGTAATATCTGCAAGATCAGGCCATATCTGATGGAGAATGCAGTATAACTTCTGGTGCGAGCAGCTGTCCTGTCACGTCTGGACTACTGTAACTCTTTTACAGTATGTCAGGTGTACCTGTAGGTGCTACCAAACCACTGTAGATGATTTAAAATGTAGCAGCATGTCTTGTATTCCACCAGCTGAGATGGTTGCCTGTCACTCCTCTTTTCAGGTCACTATATTGGCTCCCTGTTCAAATCCTTGATGCTTGCCTACAGAGTAATCCATGGGTAAGTATCTGTGTATACAGAGGCATCTCACCCACTCGGGTCTGCAGTGGATGGCATTTAGTGATACCACCTCTGTGTGACATCAAGTCACAATCGAGATTCTTTTAGTGTGTAGCTCTGAGCTGGTGGAAGAAGCTGCCATCTTCATCCACACTACTGACTACTTCACTGTGTTTAAGAAACATTTAAAGACTTTCTTATTTTGTGAAAGTATCTAATTGATAATGGCTTTGACAGATTCTTGTAAATAAGAAAATATTAACTAGTTTTGAATTTTGTTTGATTTAAATCTCTTCCCTTTTAATGTTGTTACCTTGTCCTTTAACACCTATTCACAAACAAATCCCCATGATCATAGGTTCTTAAACTATGGGCCACAACTCATTTTGGGTTCCATGTTGTCTGAATTTGGATCGCGCAGAGCTGTGAATCACACTAGTACTGAATTGGAAAGGTCATGTGTGGTCTGCGGAATGTCTTGTGTTGGGATGCCACCGGCAGCTAAATCAATAGTCATTGCTCCGCTTTGACTTGCGCCTGTGATTTTCCATGGGGACCCCCTTACTCCTAGATGACACAAAAGAGGAAAAATAGGCTCACGAGGAAAACAGTTTAAGAACCACACTGCACATGACTAATGTTTACTCGGTTATGTTGACTTCATTTGTTAGTCATGTTGCATAAAAGCATCTGATAAGCAAATAAATGTAACGTAATAAATGGAACAAAAGAACCTTCTTCAGCTAATGTGAGGGACTTGCGCTCTTAGTCTGCCATTTAAGGTGCTGACAGTGCTGCTCTGAACATCTCGTGGTGATTTATTATAACATTCTCAAAGCCACTTACTGTATTCCAATTCAGGGTATTATTCTTTTATTATTGTACAATTTGATGCCTGCTGTAAGAGAAAGACAAGACCACAATAAAGATTTGGGATACCACCTTGGTAACTCTGTACAGCTGTATGATTGTAAAACAAAAGAAAACAAACAATAATTGTGGAGACATCTTCACAGACATGAGTTCATAACCGAGCTGACTCAAGATGGCCGCTTTCCCAGGTTTGGGTCCTTTTGATAGGAAGAGGTGGGTCCAGATGGTTTTGCCAGAGGTGATATAGCCATCAGTCTTATGGTCTACAGAAAAAGCATTGGGTCATTGCAGCAACCCCTGGAGCAGTAGGGAATTACCATCACTAGCACCCTTAAGCTGGCACTGCCAATTAGAGGTTTACAGAATGTTATTGGAGTTTTCTGGATTTATACACTTTTGTAAGGAGCTCAATTTTCTGCCCTTGAAATATTTTCAGAATCTTGATCTTATGACTTCACTATGCACCTGCTGTAACATCTGTCGTGCTTCAATTACCAAATGTACTGAAAAGCTGTTAAAAACTGATGTTGACTCTTAATATTTTTCACATAGTTTACTGTTTTTTCTGCCCTTACAAAAGAACTTCAGATTGTGTGAGCAGATAAACACTTGGCCTTACTGACAGAGCTGTTACACCATTACATGTAAGGTGCATGTGCTAATGGCTTTCAACCGCAGCAGCACCACATGGCAGGTACTCTTACAACTTATTGACTGTACTTTGTACAGTATTTTTATTTTATTTTGTTATGTTTTAGAGACATAATACCGTAATTCATTAAAACATGCCACTGAAATTCTAAGTTAATTTTATTTTGTAAAACATGGATAAGAAAAAATGTTATGAGAACATATGGAGAAATGTAGTAAAAGTGTAAATGTCTCTATTACGTCCAAATATTTATCAAGCACATAATATAGTCTAGAAATTAATATCTATTAACATTATAAGACAATCAGTTAAATGTGCTTGAGACTTGCTTGTGAATACCAGTGAGTGGTGTGAATTCAGCCTGCCACATTTAGATATAGAGCAGCGGTTAACTGAGTAACTGCAAAAAGTATTTATCTCTTCTAATTCAAAATGTGCGCTTTTACAGTTCTGTGGCTTTTTATTTGAGGACATGAATGAACATCATAAGATAAACACAATATGCTACAAATATTTTTCACATCTGAATTTGTACAAGGCAACACAATTTTCAAAGTTTATTCCTTTTACCTCATGACCTTGGCATGGTGCCGGGGCTTCAATAGTTATTTTAGAAAGAACCTTTTTGCTCATGATTAGCAACCCATTAAAAGCAGGTTTAAGCAGATGAAGCAGACAAAGAACAATCCAGAAATGACTTATTTGCTTATAGTGCCTGTAGTTAGTGCTCAGTAGTTCATGACAGCTAGAGAGGATTGTGAAATGAAAGTATGATTTTAGAACTCGGCTCTAGCTTCAGCACCACTTCTTGAAACAATTATCTGCCTTCCCACTGACACTGCACCAATCCATTGACTAATCTCATAGTCCTCTCTGCTCTCATTCATGAGCAACACCCAGAGGTACTTTAAGTCTGCTAATCAGGGCAGTTCTCATCTTTCATCTGCAGTGAGAAAGCTACAGTTGATCACGACATAGCTATGAAGTCTAAGTCTAAGTTGTTGTCCCGACTGTGTCATAGATCACTCATGTATGTTTTTGATATTATGGTTAAAGAGCAAAACATCTGTTTAAAAAAGCCCAGATCTGTTCCTCACACCTATAAAGGGAATTCTTTCAGCTATTCATTGATATTAAGCCCATGAAAATAAACAACAGGTTAGCAAATGTAATTTTAGACACCTTTCCCAAATAAAACTGGCTCAATATCAAAAATGTCGACACATGTCTTGATCTATAGCATCCTTGGAAATGGGATTCTTACAACACCGGCATACAATACACCAAGGTTATTATAGTTTTGCCTTTTATATTAGTTTTTATTTCTATATTTTTTCTGACCTTACTTGGAAATTCAGTTTAGTTTTAGTTTTCCTTCATTGTGTATTTTTAGTTTTAGTTTAGTTTTTATTTCACAAAGGTATTTCTATTTTATTTTTATATATATTAGTTTCAATTTTAGTTTTAGTAATTATGGCATGGAGCTCCTACGGAGTTACTTTTGTGTCACAATAAGACAGAACTGCACACTTAACAGATTTGGAAATGAGTTTAATGTTAGTGGAAGCTTACTACAATGCCTAGTTTACTATCTGGTTTTGTTTTTGTCTAATAAAAA
>JANRMT010027041.1:45326669-45346473 GCA_026402145.1 Polypterus bichir lapradei | reverse complement strand
AAAGTTGTCTCTGTCCAAATATTTATGGACCTAACTGTATATATATTAAAGTCAATGTATGTGTGTGTGTATGTATGTATGTTCCAGCATCACTTCCGAACAGCTGGAGTGATTTTCATGAAACTTGGCACACATGTTTGTCATTGGTCGACTAAATACTGTAGGATGAAATCAACTCAAACTCATCCCCTTCTGGGTAGGTTGGGAGGGTGATCGTGCAGTCTTGTATGCATGTTATCATCCAGTTGAAACTCGGAATGACCACCAGAGGGCGAACTGGAGGTGACTGTCAGCATTCTTTATGTTTGAGTGCCACCGTGCCCCTGTTGCTTTTCAAATTAAATAGAGTTGGCCTTTTCTGAGCATCAACTGGATGATAACATACATACAAGACTGCAAGACAAGTACATTAGTGAGTCTTCATTGTTTGTTAATTTATTTTTATTTTTAAAGTTGTGTTTTTTTAATTATATTTTTCTCAATTAAAAAAAAAAAAAATCACTTTATTTTCCTCCTGTGCAACGCTGGGTATTTCAGCTAGTCTGTCTATATATGAATGAGAAACTCTTAACTCTTTCCCACATTTTCATACAAGGATGCAAAAGTAGTTCACAATCAAAGTAGAATACATACAAGGACGGGCTCAAAAATAACCAGAATTTTAAAAAAATATCTTTATTATAAAACTTACAGCAATTCCCTTTTAGTTACCTTCAAGATACTCTCCTTGAGATTCAATACACTCACTGAGTGATTCTCGCATTCATGTCGACACTTCCTGTATTCATCTTCTGTCACTTTGTTCAGAGCCTACTGTGCTTTTGCTGGATTTATTCCACGTTAGCAAATCTACACTTCAGTCTCCATTTTAATTTTGAGAACAAAACAAAGTCAGAGAGAGGGAGATCTGGCAAATTCAAAGGGTACAAAGCAAGTACATTGTTTTTGGTCAAAAGCTCTGAAAACACAGTTTGTGTAGACGCAGTTTTAGGTGCACCGCTTCTTCGGACATTTTTCCTAATGCTTGCCTATAGACACTTCAACAGGTCAATGTAATATCATTGATTAGCAGACTGTCCATGGTGATCAAACTCTTTATGTAAACGTCCATCAATGTCAAAAAATGCGATCATCATTGTCTCTTGAAAATATGTCATTGTGGCTTGGTGAACAGTGTAACAGTATTGTGTAAAAGTTCATATATAATCCAGTAGACTTAAACAACTGTGAAATCCAGTAGGGTGGTCTGAGTCTGTCAATGGCATCAACACAAAATGTCTGTGGTCATTCAAATTGGTCATAACATGGCAGCCACCATGCAAAAATAAGATGCAGAATGACATTAAGGTGACATTGCCACCATAACATTAAAATAAGTAACAAAAAAAGATGCATGTAAAAAATATAAATATAACAGAAAGACTCCCGGCATGTTAAAGCACAGATTCATGAAAGGGTGTATTAGAATTTACTTTCCTTTTATTTGTTTCTTTCTTGGTGAATTTTGGAATTCTCTGGATTCTTCATGAGATTTTTGACCATATTGAATCCAATTCTCTAATTTATTTAGAAGGTATTATATATTTTTGTGTCTTTCTGTGATGTCCTCTTGGATTCAATGGGTGTCACCATTTTGTGTCAATTTTGTTAGCAATGTCGTTAGGTAGAATCTCTAGAGATTCACAATGCGTGATGTCACAGGTGAGACGGTATGAAAGACATTTCCAGATTGTTAAAGATTTGAAATACAAACTCTAAAAACAATTTATGCGTGTGTGAAATATTGGTTATATCTAGTTCTGGTTGTTGTCTTCATTTTTAACATTACTAGGGGGCTTCACCCCCTGCTCACTTTGCTTGCTTTTCCCCCCTCCAGCACTACACCACGCCATTGTGAAGAGTGGGGCTAATTGCACCCCAAGAAGATGCGGCCGCTCCTCTGAAACCCCTCTTAAATGGTGATACAATGGGAAACAAATACATTTTTTAACTCCTCTTTGCTCGATCAGCTGTTGGCTTGCTGCTGCTGCCATGTCATATGATCTGAACTTCGCTCACTTACCAATTCCAAACCGCCAGCGCCACGCACATTTGTGAAGAGTGTGGCTGAATGCACAACAAGGTGATGTGGTCGCTCCTCCGAAACTCTTCTTAAACGGTGATACATTGGGAAACAAGCAACAGTTGGTTTTTTACCTCCTCTTTGCTCGATCAGCTTCTGGCTTGCTGCTAACTTGCTGCTGCTTTCATTCCACGTGATCGGCATTCCAGACAGCGCTTCAAACATTTAAAAGCCTATACAGCACCTGTCCTTTTGTCCTCAAACACTATGCAATCTCTTTTCGCTTTTCTGTTATTTCACCGAGTAATATTTTCCGTTTGTTTGTGCTAATGTGATGTTTTCACTCATGTCTTTGAGACTTTCGAATTTTCCTACTTCCATTATCTCTAACATGCTAAGCATGTGTATCACGGGAATTGCTTACAAAGGTTGTAAGTATGATGTGACGTACCTGTCTCGCGGGATGTGAAAATGTCTCACTTCCAAAGTGTCTCTCTGTCTCTCTTCAAAAGATCATGTCTTGTCACCGGAAAAAAGTCTCGTCCCAAGATTTTTTTATATAACAGAGAGATGTATTGGGTTTGTCGGTAGGTATTCTGACTTTCTGATTTCGACTTTGGCTTTGTTTTTTCCTTATATGTCTGTCTCCTAGTCCTTTTCAATTCTGTCTGTGTGGTGTGCCATTTCTCCATGTTGTGACATAACAGAATCCCACCATATTACCAAAATGAAGACATTGCAATAGTTACCACATGTTAATTTACTCTACACAGTGTCTTCATATACAAAAAATTGTGCAACGCACCAAACACAGCACTGTTTCATGGCTATGCAAATACAACAGATGCACTTAAATATTTCAATACTTGTAGCCCTCTTGGTTAATAACAAATTCTCTCTTTTCAGTTACAAACTGCAGAGGGACAATGATGTCAGTGTCATGTCATGTTGAGAAAGGAAGGCCACAATGTTTATCGGTAAAAATGGAATGTGATAAGAAAGTGACAGCATAAAACTACATTTGCCATCAATTTATTACGACCTTTTGCCATGTTTAACTGCCACAGGCCAAAAATCAGACATCCTGGTAGAACTGAAATGAAGTCTGTAGTCACTCTAGCGTTGAGCGTTTTCTCTTTATTATAAAAAGAAATCCTGGAATGCAAAAGCAAGGCGACGATACGTGATTTTCTCGCGGGGACGTGAAACATGAGATTCTTGCAAGACACGCCCTACTTACAACAGATATCATATAAGAGCACATCCATCAAAAAACAGCAGTCGTGTAAAAGTACGTAGTGTACACAGATCCTGTGCTCTCAACACATAAAGTGTATAAGGATAATACGGAGAATAGACACCCAAAGGCGTTGGATAGAAAAAAAGGCAGATAAGAGATTATGAAAGCATTGTAATTCAAAAGGCTCAAACAATTGATGGCGCGATACACATGCAGAGAAAGGTACAGAATATGAAACCAGTAAAATTCGAAAGTATTGCAGCGTCCCAGCCAGGTTGCGGCCTCTTTGGTTTTAAGTACTGTTTGGTCCGATTGAGGGAGGGCGGAGTACAACACGGAAGACTGATAGCGGGGTATTGATTGATGCGGTAAGGGGGAGCGAGACACGGGGGATGGGGAATTGGAGAGGGTGCTAGAAAGTTGTGTTTGGGGTTACGAAGTCAGCGATTGTTCAGCTAAAACTTTTGTGACACTTTATCATGTCAGTCGCTACAGTATCAAAGAAAAGATAGAAAAGATCGCATTACTGTACCGCAAAACAAAAGGTGATTAATCATCAGAACCAGGTGTAATTGAAAAAAGAGCGGGACAAATTGAGATCAGAAATAAAAGGCAAAGAGTAGAGTCTTTTCGCATTCGCATCATTCTTATGCACAAAACATGTATTTACACAATAATAGACCATACGCTATGAGAATCTGTGGTCCCGGAACAGTTAAACCAAGGACAAGTTGAATTTTAAAGAATACACAATTCGGTCAGGTGTATATTTATGATCACAAAGAAGCGATGCAAATTTTAACAGGCAAAAAGAAAGGTAATGTATATATTCCGCGAATAACATTACACACCAAAGGAGGTCGTGATATGCCATTCGTATTAAAATGTTTACAGTTTACTGTGAGAATAGCTTTTGCTATGACAATCAATAAATCACAGGGACAAACATTAGAAAAAGTTGGATTATTTATTAGAGGAACAGAAACAATATTCACTCACAGGCAGTTATACGTTGCATTGTCACAATGTGTCTCCAAAAAATATTGTTTTTAATGAAGCCTTAAAGTAAAAGTGCAAATAATGAAATTGAAACAATTCCAAAGAAAAAAAAATTAAAATTGTATATCCGATTAACCAAACACAGGGGTTGGCGAGCGAAGCCCCCTAGTCTATTAAAAAAGCCTTCTTATATCATACTAGATGAACTATCCTGTGGAATGTAGTAAAAAATAATAAATGTGTATGTTACTTTGCACTAACATATCATTTATTAAAAGGGAAGCCCACTGATGAGGATCCTTTTATGCCTGAGCCTTCTTCAAAGTAGGTTTATGAAATATCACATTAAGACTAAGAAAAGCCAATCTCAACATTGGTGGAGAATACATACTGTATGTGTGAAAACTTGTGACGCAAGGTAGGTAAAACAGCTGTCAGAGTGTGGCAGAAACATAACACTTTTAATTGTACTCTGCTCTGACATCTGCCCTTATCCTCAGCTCTTTTAATAGAAAATGCATTAAGAAGTCAAAACTATTGGTTCATAAGTTGAACAATGACTACAGCTACAGAATAGCATTTTAAACCATCAGAGCACATCATTATAGCAAGTACACGTTTTTGAATTATCAACATACCAAATATGCTTGACCATACTCAACCATTTAAAATGCCTTCCTGCAACATACTGTACACATTTATTTTTCAGTTCAGGCAAAATCTGCATAGCCCACAGAAATGCCACTGTAGATGCCCAGTACAATCTGCCATTCTGCATTTTTATCACCTTTATCTGAATCTTTTCGTATCACAAAACAGATTTCTAAATGGGAAAGTTCATCATGTGCATGCTGAATATCAATGCATTGGGTTTAGTAAAGTTACATACAGGTTAGATTAGCTCAGCTATATTTGACTCTTCCAAACTGTTAATATTTTTAAAATGCAGTTTATTTGAATATATTGTTATATCGGGTGACCTGCTGTCTCAAGGCACATGGGTTTGAATACTTTATGTCTGGGGAGTATTCACATTCTCCCTGTATCTTTGTGAATTCTCCTTCAGGTGTTTAGTTTTAAATTCCACATCCCCAAAAAGATTGACTGGACATTGTTCATTGGCCCTGTGTGAATGTAGATGTGTATACAAGTGGGCCCTGGGATTTCTCCAGGGTTGATTCCTGCCCTTTGCCCAATGCTACTGTTCCAGCCCAGATCCTGAGAATGCTATTATGGAGGTGCAATGGTAGTACTGCTGCCTTGCAATAAGAAGACAGGGGTTCATGTCTCAGATGCTTCCTGCGTGGAGTTTGCATGTTCTTCCAGTATCTGGGTGGGTTTCCACCTATAGTCTAAAGATATGCAGGTTGGGTTAATTGACATTGCTAACTTTCCCCGACTGTACAGTATATATGAGTGTGTTCACCCCACAATGAGCTGATGCCCAGTCCAGGGGTTTTTCCTGCATTGAGCCCGATGCTTGCTAGGATAGGCTCCCACGATCCTGCTCAGGATAAGCAGGTTTGATGACGCACAGATGGACATATGGATGCAGAATGCTATTATTAACATGTTGTAATACTGCAGATGGGTTTATAATAGTGGATTTGAAACTGTCCACAACAGAAATGAACTGCATCAAAAGAAATTCCTTGGTAATGAGCCTTTTCTTCCAAGTTTGCGGTTTATGGGAAGGAGAAAGAGACTGAGGTTAGAGATTGTGATGGATTATGCTGGTCAACAAGAATTTTTTCACAGAACAACTTAGGAGTGATTTAAAAGTACTTTTTCATACTGACTTCAGAAATGTTATTTTTCTGTCATCTATAGTTTGTGAATGGTCTTTTTCTAGGCCATATATCTAGCATATAAACCTATATTAATGGGTATGTGTTTTGTAAAGGTTAATTCAGGATTAAAATGTTTTTGTTGGTGTGGTATATCACCATATCATGTCAGTTCAATGTTAAAGTGTCGTATGCATCAGTTGCACTATTCGTTTTAACAAGTGATGACCAATTCACGTTGTCTTCACTATCACTCAATTCAACTAATGGATGTGTGAGATCCAACTAGTCAAGAGGCCACAAAATGAAATGACACATTAATGAAAGCAAAAGGGAAACAAAACCAAACCAAAATACAAAAAAAAGGAAAATATTACTTTAACATCAAACCAAGAAAAGCATGTTCTCATAGCAAACAAAGGATCACAAACACAGTATCTAACTCTTCCAGTAAAATCTGACAGCTTATTGTGGTCTCTGTGTTCTGTAATGCATGCATACACAATAAACTTAGAGGTGACACTGCAACAGCATATCTACTCTCTATATATAAAATCCTAAGCCTAAAAGTGCAATGATTTTGTGCGATGTTTTTATGTCACGTTTTTTGTCACGCTTTAAATTGGGCTTGTGATGTTGTTAGACTTTCGGATTCTTATTCAGTTTTTAAATTATAAACTAAAAAATATCAAGAACACACGTCCTGCGAGACGAGAATTTGTGGCCAGAGATTTAACCACGCCCGGGGCCGGAAATAAAAGACAAAGAGTAGATGACAAAGACAGCTGCTGTACAGACTTTTAAATTTTCGAAGTGTCATGCAAGATGCAGATCACGCAGCACGGCAGCAGCAGCAAGCCAGCAGCTGATCGAGCAAAGAGGAGGTAAAAAAAAAACAAAAAACTTTGTTTCCCAATTTATCACCGTTTAAAAGGGGGTTTTGGAGGAGCGACCGCATCTTCTTGGGCTGCGTTCAGCCCCCCTCTTCACAACACGAGCAGCAGACTGGCCGAAACTGGGGGTTGGGCCCGAAGGCGCCGGGGGGGCTGGCCCCCCTAATTATCTTATAAACCCTGAAGACAGTCAGAAAATGTGAGTTGGCCTAACAGAGTAAGGTTCTATGTGGAGGCATTTGGTCTCGCTCAGGTTGTTTGGCCCCTATCTTTGAACTCCCTTTAAGGTTTTGTAAGTTCCATTTTTTATTTTCTAGCTTTTGACTCTCTGCTCTAGTTTTTGTTTTTGGTCTTGGATTTTAATTTGGACTTGTTTATCTTTGGATTGCTTTTGAAAAATATATTTTTGACAATTTATGTAGGCAAGTTTCTTTTCTTTTAAATTCTATTTTTGAATTAACTTCCTCATTGTTAATAGAATGAGTTTTGTTTTTTTGATCCAGGGATTTTTTATAGATCTCGTCTTCCATTTCTAGGATTTATATTCCTTGATCCTTTTTGGGTATGGAGGCTGTCACAACAAAAAGGAAAGGAGTCACAAAAAGGTTTGGGGTAGCCACCCCATATATTGAAGTTTGATGCTGACAAAGCAAAGAAACAAGTTTTTTACTGAGTTCAAAACGGAACTGATGTATAGGTGACTAAATGGTGGTTTTAAAGTGAGGCAGAGGAAATGAGGTCATCAGAGCTGGAAACAAAAGTGATGTCAACGGGGGGGCAGAAAATGTGAAAGGATTAATGCACTCTGGCCCCCTCCAGGTCCGGCACGGAATTCCTCTCATTCAAGCCCTATAGCTCCCTCCCATGTGCACGTGTGTGACAAGGCTGAGAAGCTTGTTCTTGAGTATCAGAGACAGACCTACCTTATGTTTTGGTTTTTACTGGAGATTTAATGCCAAGTTTACAACTTTGTTTAAATTTTTTGTTTTGTTTTTTTTTTTGAGTTTGAAGTTGTGGATTTTCTAACAGACGTGGTCTGCAGCCTCCTAGCAGATTTTTTTGTTTTTAATTAATTTTAAATAAAAGCAAATAACAATCCATACAATCAAATTAAACTCAACAAAACTAAATTTCAGCTTTTGAAATTCATCTTTTAACTTTGCACCTTGTCATGCAGAGATGTTCTGTCAGTGCCAGTGTGGGTCTCTCTTTCTTTTGGAAGCTCACAGAAGTACTGCCCTTAGTCCTTTACAACATTGGTGGTACCCTTTCCCTTGTTAACTTCTTGCTAAACAGGAATCTTCATAACAGCACCCTAGCAAGACAAGCAAGATGCTCTCGAAGTGAAATGATTACAACAATTGCACCCGATTTCCCTGAATTTAGTACCTTGTTTGATTTTTTTTGTCTGTTCCTATTTTGGCCAATTAAAGAGGTTTTTTAGGCACCCCTCCTATAATATAATATGTTTGTATACCCTTAATCCAATTCAGGGTCATGGAGGACAGTTTAAAATTTCTTTTTAAATAAATTCATGGTTACCCTCTTTCTTTTGTGTTGTGTGTGTTTTTTTTCAGCATTTTCCCTTCATGGTATATGTAGGCTACAAGCCTGTGTGACAAAAACAATGCTTAGACATCATAAAGGTTTGGGGCAGCCACCCGTATAATGTGCTTTGGCTGCAAAAAGGTATTTTAAAGGTTGTGAGTTGTTCACTAAACTGAGTCGAAAATAGAACTGCCATATTGATTCAAGATGGCGGCTTTAAAAGCCAGTGTAGGACGTGACATCATCAGAGGCAGGACCGGAAGTGATATCATCAATGGCACCGGGAGCAGAAGTGGTGTCACCAAAGGCGCCGGAACCCTGTGAGATTTCCCGAGAATGGTCTGCAAGGGATCAAGAAAGACAGTTAGTGCACTCCCTGGTCGGACATGGAATTGTCATTATTCAGGCCCTTTAGTTGACACCTACTCGCACGTGTGTGACACCTGCTTTCTGATTTTGGGGTGAGGATAATGTTGTTTTCTAGGCCTCATTGGTACTCTGAGGCCTGGTGTTTGAGTCAAGTCCAAAAGAGTATAACAATAGCATTTTCAAACTCACTTTATCTTATTAAGGTTATCATGGGCCATAGTCCGTACTAGCAGTATCAGACACAAGGCAGAAATCAACCTTGATCACTGCACCAGTCCATCACATTCACATTGATAATTTGGAAATCAACCTGACAAACACATTTTTGAAATCTGGAAAGTAAACCAGAAAACCTGGCACAAAGCAAGCAAACATGGAGAGGATGTCCAAACTTTTACATAGACAGCAATTAGCTGCAGGGTTTGAATTTTCTACACCTGATCCATGAGGAAGAAGTGCAATCAAATGGTTTATCATGTCATCTGTAAGATCCCACAGTGTGTTATGTTCTAACTGACCAAGGTAATTTTATTCTTCATCACACATAGAGCATCTTATAGATTTAAGTCTTGTGCCTGGCCATTGTCCATGAAGAGTTTGTATGTTCTTCTCTCATCTTTATTTATTTTCCTCCCATATCTCCAAAAATATTTCTGACTTTGTAACCCAGTGCTGCCTGGATAGCCTTGGGGCCCCTCGAGACTCTGAATTTGATTACAAAGGTTTCAAAATGTTATGTTAATGTCCTTTTACTTTCAAATTTCCTAGATAGAAGTACTGATCTTTTGATCTGTCAAGTCTGATGCTCACTTGACAGACAGGACAGGAATATTGGACTTCTCTGCAGATATTTAAAGACTATTTCCCTACTGCATAGTTATTCTCTGGCCATTTATGTTTTCTGTGTATAGACACTGTCACAGTAAGGAGTCTGGCGAGCAATGCTTCTGGAATGTGCCATTGCTTGACAGTGAAGTTGTAAAGGTAAATGACACACCATCGTGGTATGTGGTCCTTGAAACACTGCACTGTGGAAAACGGTTGTGGTCAAGTATAAATATCCTTTGGTGAAAACATGTTTTCTCCATCTGTTTGACCCTGAAAGAATCCATTCTTTTTTGTTTAAATGTGATAGTTTTGAACTCTAGAGAAGGTACAGTTACCCATTGTATAATTTCAAAAGACCTAAAAGTCTGAATCAGGAGATTTTGGATGTGGTTAAAACATTATTGAGGTGAAAGCTTTAGGGTGATTGCATGAAAGCATAGTAGTACTTATAACATTAATGCAGATGCTCCATCATACACGATTTTCTGTTTTCTAGTTTTTTAACAGCATTTTAATGATGATACACTCAGTGCTTCATCCATCTATTGCTTGAACCCAATTTTTATGTTGGGTTGCTGAAAGTCATAGTTTTTATACCACAGAAGACTAAGGCTATAAATCAGGAACTAACTCTGGACAAGTCACAGGGCAATCATATTCAAACTACAGCACCACAAGCCTGTCAATTGTTACACATTGACCATTGGCATGTCTGAGGGTCAGAGCCCATCATCCACAGGGACAAAATGCAAATGTGACTCAGAAGGCACTCGACAAGAGATCTGAACCAGGGCAAGAGGTGGCAATACTAACCACCATATTCCTTTTCAATACTTCAGATGTCTCATACTCCCTGTTAAATGTACACAAAAATAGACAGCCACCCTGTAAAGACCAGTTCCAGCTATGAGTCGAAAGTTGCAAGGGTTCCGGCTATCCAACAACCCTGACATGAATAAGAAAATGATTGGATTGAATGTACAGAAAAAGTAGCCAACAATTTATTTACAATATGGGTATCTAAAACAATGGTTTCCATACTTCTGATTTGGCTTTGATTACAGTGCACTGCTGACTATTCCTTTCATTATTAGCATATACAGTATAGAACATATAATATATCCAGTTGTAAAATCACTGCTGACTACGTATAGGCCATGGAGAAACTCACATCTCATATCTGTTAGCAACTAAACACAATTTCCATCCATGTGGGTATTGCCATGACACTGGTGTAATAATATTGTGTAAAAATATACACAATACTTCAGATCTTACTATAGGCTAAAAATAGTAATGGTAAAATCTCAGAAGCTGACTGGTCAGCTAGACAGGAGGAATACAGATGAAAGGTCATTAACAAGCTGGTATAGCCCAGCATGGAAAGCACAGGTAAAATGTATGATGTTGTTAGAATGGGGGCTGTGATTGGAGGAATTAGTTGTGGCTGAATAGAATTGATATGATTTAGGGAGTCTGCTTATCTTATTGGTCTTGGAGGCACATCAAGGAAGTTGGATTAAGAAATAGAATTTTTTTTGAAGGCAAACTGGGTGTGAGGCCTTCAAAAATTACATTATCCTGCCTAGAAGAGGCACACTTTAACAAGCCATTCCCTAAATGCTACCTGTTGGCTTTAATTGGAGCAAACCCCAAAATGGGAAGCTGCCAAAATAACTCAAAATGTTCAAAAGGTTCCACAAGAGTTGGGATGATTATAAACCCTTGGCTTGTAGTAAAATGCACAAGCAAAGAATTTATATTTTTATTTAATAACAGTAGAATTTGTGAATTTCCCCTTGGGATTAATAAAGTATCTATCTATCTATCTATCTATCTATCTATCTATCTATCTATCTATCTATCTATCTATCTATCTATCTATCTATCTATCTAGAAGAATAAAATGAAAAGCTCAATATTTAAAAATTGTCAAAAGGATTGGTGTAGAAAGGCAATCCACTACACACAATTCCCAAAACAACATCCAAAGTGACATCCATTAATACATTAATAAAGCCATTAATAATAATTTTAGAGCTATTATTCTATACTAATAAAAGGCAAAGCCCTCACTGACTGACTGACTCACTCCCTCACTCACTCACTGACTCATCACTAATTCTCCATCTTCCCGTGTAGGTAGAAGGCTGAAATTTGGCAGGCTCATTCCTTACAGCTTGCTTACCAAAGTTAAGCAGGTTTCAGTTCGAAATTCTACACATAACGGTCGACAACGTCCGCCATGTTGAACTTTCTTATTTATGGCCCCATCTTCACGAAATTTGGCAGGCGGCTTCCCTGTGCTAACCGAAACCGAAGTACATACTTATTTCGGTGGTATGACGCCACTGTTGGCCGCCATATTGAACTTTTCAACGTCACTAATTCTCCAACTTCCTGTGTAGGTAGAAGGCTGAAATTTGGCAGGCTCATTCCTTATAGCTTACTTACAAAAGTTAAGCAGGTTTCATTTCGAAATTCTACACGTAACGCTCATAATGGTCGACAACATCCGCCATATTGAACTTTCTTATTTATGGCCCCATCTTCACAAAATTTGGTAGGCGGCTTCCCTGCGCTAACCAAAACTGATGTATGTACTTATTTCGGTAGTATGACGCAACTGTCGGCCGCTTTATTGAATTTTCCAATGGTCTTTGTTACTTATGGGCCCATCTTCAAGAAATTTGGTACGCAGGTTCCCAATGCTAACTGAATCCGACAGACAGACAGACAGACAGACAGACAGATAGATACTTTATTAATCCCAAGGGGAAATTCACAATATATATACGTCCATAGCCTATAGCTTGGTTGCTGTGTGAGGCGGCGTTGGGCCCCTATCCCCACCCCTCCATTCCCTTCGTTGCTTCGCCACGGGATTCACGTCTCCCTGCTGATAACTGCAGCCTTTTTATTTAATCCACGGCTTCTTTGCTGTTTTATTGTTCGTTTTAGGTATTTTAGACTTACTTTACATTGTTCAGTTACCCATTTCCTTTATCGTTCCAACCATACCCCCATTAACATGTCTATCGAGGTGATTACCATCAATCAAAGAACTGTCACTTACCGAGTGGTTTCCATGCCCGGAGATGGCACCTGCCTTTTCCATTCTCTTTGTTACATATTGCACGGCCATATCAGGCTCACTGTTGATATCCGGAGGAACATTGTGTCTTATGTATTGAATGACTGGGACAGGTTCAAGGTGTGGACTGATGACGGTACAGGAGATAATTATACTACACAGGAGCACTAGAAGAGTGAAATGCTTAAGCCCTTCACCTATGGTTGTGCATATGAGTTGATGGCTGCCGCTGAATTGTTTAGTTGTCGCTTTCAAGTGTACCGAAATTGCCAAATATTTTACACCTTTGGACAACTGCCAATGCCTCTTAAACATCTTAGATTCACAGGTGACGATTTGAGTAGTGGACACTTTGATGTTTATTAATGTTTAAACTCTCAAAAGCTGGATGCGAAGTTATCGATGAAACCGGTTGTATGCTTACAACGCTTGACAGATGCCGAATGTCACTTCAACACAAGTCCTGCAAATACTGTCGTAATTGAAACAAACCATGAAACTCAAACCGATTATGACAGCAGCAATCCAAGCTGTGAGATTTGAGACAAGATTACTTTTCACGTGGCCAACTGTACGTTGCATGCTCAAGAGTAAGCTCAGCGCACAGCTTGGTCATATTACAACTGGAAGGCCGAACTGACAACGTGGTATACAAAGAGATCCTTAACAAATAATTATTGGTATATTTTCCTTCAGTTTAAAAAGGTTTACTTTTCTTCTTAATAAAAATTTTAAGGCAGTACTTTGCGGCTGCGAAGCGCGGGTATTTTGCTAGTTAATAATAATAGAGCCAGAACCATTAATACAGAACAAGAAGTAATCAGAAATCCAGCAAATCCAAACACCAAAGCCAGTGATCTCGACTCCTGTGCCTTCTCAGCTTATTTATAAAGCCAGAGGGAGGGCTCTGGAGCAGTGATGTCAGTGTGGCCCCGCCTTCTGTAGCCCCACCCACAAAGAACAAGGAACAGCAGAACATTTAAAGAGACAAAACATAATATAATTACAAATGAAACCAATAGGAATAACATAAACACATGAAAAATAATAACTCAAAATAAACAATACAACATGAAATACACATAAATTTATGCCAATACATACTTCAGTTTCCCATTCCAGAATAATAAATGTTCACCTTGATCTTAGCCTAGAAATTAAAATGGAGGAGTGAAAAAGGAAGAGTTTAGGAGTAAACGAAGGAAACATTTAGTTGTTGTGATTCTTGTTTTTAGCATCCTGAGGTTCCTTTTTGCATATTTTATCCTTATTAAATTCATTTTTGGTAATATTGTTTTTCATATGATGACCGCCATTTTTTTCTCTCAAAATATGGTCCATTTTTCACCATCTTTTCGAAGATGATTACTAAAGATCTGTTTTTTATACTAAAATCAAGAGTAAGTTATTGTACATAAAAGAAAAAGGAAACTTAAGTCACTTTTTTGGAAAACACGTAGAGAAGAAAAATAATCTTTTTCATTTACTTTTCATAACCTGGCTTTACCTTTGTGAAAGAGCTGCTGACTTTAACTTTGAAAGGAAAGTTAACTTGGAGTTTGTCTAGCACACCAGTTAACAGTTGTTCACTTCCTCCATTTAATTGTGATATCTGCATTCTATATAGGAAGTGTGCTTTATTTTCTTTTTGGTTATTATGTAAATCTACCACAATATGGTGGCTCTTCTAGAATCTTCAATATTTTTCCAAACACAGATTCTGGCCATTTCTCTACAAAATCACTGCTAAAGTTGAGGACACCATTATAAAATACGCTGCAGCAGTACCATCTAACAGCTCCTTTAACAACACCACTAAGGAGCAATGTTTTATTTACAATGGTAGGCATGTATAAACCCTGCAAGACAATGGTGTCCCATCTAGCAGTGCTACCTGATGGCACAGCACTCCACAACTCTTAACATTGATTGAAGCAGATTCAGTACACAGATGGATGGATGGAGGTTCAGATAAAAAAGTTTTAGAGTCCCTGTCCTCTATTTTGAGTCTCCCTTTTGTCCTGTTCTGGGTTAACCTTTTGCTGCCTAATGTCTTGTGAAAATAATTATTTTCTGTGTATCCTCCATGACCTCTCTTGAGATCTAGGATTTCATGAAAAAAAATGCTTCACACTGACAAGGTCAGCATCACCCAGTAGCTGTGATAAAGTGGCCCCAATCACCAGTGTGGGCTTTTAAATAGCCCCCTATCAGTGAATTACTGAATTCCTCCTTTCTGACCAATCATTATAGCCCTGCTACTCTGAGTAAACCATCACAAAATGAACATGAAAAGTTATATTTAGTCAGCGTTGGGCAGCTTCTTAAAAATATCAATAGAAACAATGTATGAGAACGTTAGTATATAATACACTCTGCCATCATTGCAATGGAATCAAGTCCAGAGACACCTCATTTTTTGCCACTCTGACACAACTTCATATCAGTGAGCGTCTAACGATGTATGCGCCTTGATTGTGTTTTAACAGTTGTCATCCACACTTAGCTTTGATGTGCGAGCCAAGTCACTTTTCTAAATAAAGACAGCTGTGGTTAGTGTCGCTCGTTTCAGCACATGCTTTATCTTAATATACGGCACCCAGAGTGAAGAGTACAGTGTCTCTTTCCCTTTCACTTTCTGACACAAAAATATGAGAGCAATTTGGGTCGTGAGGCCTATAATTTGCACATCTTTTGTCAGCCCTTTATGGTTAATCTAATCCTTTGTTAAATGACTGTTATTTGAGAACTTAGAAACATGGATTATCTTTTAAAAAATCTCCTTTGCAAACTGCAGTATTATTAGAGATGTGATTTCTACAAAATATCTAAAACTTGTATAACCTCATCTATTTATAAAAGGCCCCCTCATTCTTTAAAGTTTATAGAATGGTTGCAATTTAGAGTCACGGCCTGTGCTGTAGCTCAACATAATATCTCAGAGACTCCGCTTTGTCTGTGATTGATTAGTACTTGTTGAAGTTAAAGACTACTATGAAAACAATTTGAAAAGTTCTTTACACTTGAATATTATATCTGATTTAATGCTGTTTGATTAAATGTCTGCATTTTAACCAGTTACAACTGTCTTACATCTTCACAGATGACCAAGATGGTAGTCATCATCCTTCAGCTGCACTTTTAATGCTGTGTTCACGTGCCATCAGACAGATGGTATGAGTTTCCAAGATGGACATTCCACATTAGTGCCCTACAAACTCAGCACTATACTGTAAGTTGGACAATTCAGAGAAAACAAAGCTACCTGACTTCTCCCTATTGTGACGTAATGTGGACCTTTCTCCTCAATTGTAAAAAATAAACATATAACCTTTTCAGCCAGAAATGACATTTTTTGGTTGAATTGTATTTGGAGTGAAATTATACATGTTTCTTTGCTCTTTATTTCCATTAAATATGCTGTTTATCTTTAATTGCTTTTTTGGTAGACCAATTGACAAATCAACAGCAACTTCACGTTGCTCCAAAAAGTCCAATTGAAAGCCCACATGGACACACTGAAGTGGGAAGGTGAAACATCACCATTCGGAGCTCTAAATAGTCCAAGAGCACATGGACACGGCATTGTTCCTAGCCTGGTCAAACTCTGTGTGTATTTGAGACCTTGTCCTCATGTGTGCATATAATAGTTGTCATCTTTAAGCAGAAGATGTGTACGTTAGCTTCATTGTCTTCACTAATCTGGCCCATTGGGTTTGTGCCACCGTGCTTCTTTCATGCATTGCCCTCTGTAAGCACAGCTCAATTGGACAAAGATGTTTATCAAAAAGGATGGCAGGATATTTATTGTGTGTAGGTTCTGGCACAGATTGCCGTGTACTGCTCAGAAGGCATGGCGCGCCTTGTCTCTTTAAATAGACATTTAGGCTAAGGATGTAGTTACACCCAGAGCAAATTATGCTGTCCTTTTGGAAAACTGAAACCCCTTAAGTTAATGCCTGGGCCTGTCCAGTGAGGTGATTCACTGTGTTACATAGCAAGTCATTTAATCTGCCTCTGCTGTAAATGCTGCTTAGTATTTTGGGATGGATTTGATATTCTCAAATATCTCATTTTATCCATGTGAAACATTTAATTTTTTCATATATTTTGTTGTGACATTTATTCATTGGGGCATTAAAGTACGTGGAACAAAGTGACTAGCAGAGTTCCAAAAGTAGTTGGGGTGCCAGCTGGGCTACCCCATTTAATTTCGAGGCAACACATATAATAACAAAGCTTAAAGAAATAAACAGGTGCATGGGGATGCTGAAACGCAAATCAAGTGCTTAAGCAGCATTTCTCTATGGGTAGGTATAACAGGGAGCTCCATCCTGCTGAACGTTCAGGTTACAAACTGGGGCAGCTGCTTTTATATGCTTCGGACAAGAAGGAGTGGGTCTTTTGGGAATGATGGGTATGGTCAGTCGGTCTCCTGGGTGTCTTTCTGAGCGGCTAAGGCAAGAGACAAGACACTTAGCGGTAGTGACCCCTTTCACTTCGGGATAGTACCACATATCTGATCAGAGCTGGTGAGGTTGTCCTCAGACACACATACTTGACAAATGGAAAACTTGTTCAACTCCTGGCCTCACCACTTTTTATGTAGAGTTTGTATGTCCTTCTTGATTCTATGTAGATTTTTCTCCAGGTACTCTGTTTTACTATCACATCCCAAAGATGTACATGTTAGATTAACTGGTGAGTTCTGGGCCTAGTAACCTCTCTCTCACACACACACACATCTTTGGCATATGGGAGTAGAATAGAAATACTTGGAGAAATGTGCCATTTTCACACACAGATCATGACTGTGTCCTGCCCAAGACTGGCACCCACCTTGCACCTGAAGTTGCTAAGCTAGGCTCATTGACTAATGGCCCTGAATTGAAATAAGGTTGTTAACATATGGGATAATAGATGGATGAATCATGTCAGGTTGGATGTCTTGCACTGGTACAGTGTGTTGCTGCCCCACCACAAGATAAAACAGCTTGGGATTGAGATTGGCAGCCACCCAGGTAGACACATGGTCCTCCAGAAATGACCATCTATCTGCTGCAGCAAGATGTTGCGTGGGCTTTCCCTTGACCCGGTCCACTTGCTTAGGTCCTCAACAATGAGTATCCTGTGAGTCGGATCACACTCGGGGAACTGTGCCACATGGCCGTTTTTGCTGTAACTGATGCTCCTTCACAATGCAGCTAATGTGCTTCATTCGGGACTCCATGAGCAACTGCTCATTCGGCACAAAGTCAAACCAGCAATAACCAAAGATTCTCCGAAGTGGCGCAGTACCAAAGGAGTACAATCTTTATCTTGGGTCACAGGATAGCGATCATGTCTTGCAACCATTTAACCAAACAGGAAACACCAGGACTCTAAAGACTTGGACCTTCATCCTTTTGCAAAGATATCAGGAGCGCCACACACTCCTTTCCAGTGATCTCATGACCCCCATGTTCTCCCAATCTGTATGGATGGATGGAAATTCATCTATATAAATAAAATCATATTACCCCCTCTCTGTTGTTTAACTTTTTTTAGTTTAATTTTTATCTGTTTTGCTTAATAAGGACCTAATTTAAGCCCTCAGATAATTTCTTGTTTGTTTGCCAATCGTCCAAAAATGGCTGAACCAATTTTCACAAAATTTTGTTTGTTGGCTGCTGTTGGTCCAGCTCTAAATATAGGCTACATGTCATTTCAGAAAAATTGACTTGGAAGGGTGATTGTAAAGGGTAGGGCAAAAAAATGTATCACTCCAAAACTGCTAAGTCTCTCCCACTTGGACAGAGGCAGTGGTGCTGTAAGAATTATGTTTCTGGACTTCTCTAGCACCTTCAACACAATCCAACCTCTGCTCCTTAGAGACAAGCTGACTGAGATGGGAGTAGATTCACACCTGGTGGCATAGATCGTGGACTATCTTACAGACAGACCTCAATATGTGTGTCTTGGGAACTACAGGTCTGACATTGTGTTCAGCAACACAGTGGCGCCGCAGGGGACTGTACTTTCTCCGGTCCTGTTCAATCTATATACATCAGACTTCCATATGACTCGGAGTCCTGCCACGTGCAAAAGTTCGCTGATGACACTGCTATTGTGGGCTGCATCAGGAGTGGGCAGGAGGAGGAGTACAGGAAGCTAATCAAAGACTTTGTTAAATGGTGCGACTCAAACCACTTACATCTTAACATCAGCAAAACCAAGGAGCTGGTGGTGGATTTTAGGAGGCCCAGGCCCCTCATGGACCCTGTGATCATCAGAGGTGACTGTGTGCAGAGGGTGCAGACCTATAAATATCTGGGAGTGCAGCTGGATGACAAATTGGACTGGACTGCCAATACTGATGCTCTGTGTAAGAAAGGTCAGAGCCGACTATATTTTCTGAGAAGGTTGGCATCCTTCAACATCTGCAATAAGATGCTGCAGATGTTCTACCAGACGGTTGTGGCGAGTGCCCTCTTCTACGCGGTGGTGTGCTGGGGAGGCAGCATAAAGATGAAAGACGCCTCACGCCTGGACAAACTTGTTAAGAAGGCAGGCTCTATTGTAGGAGTAAAGTTGGACAGTTTAACATCTGTGGCAGAGAGATGGGCATTAAGCAAACTCCTGTCAATCATGAAGAATCCACTGCATCCACTGAACAGTGTCATTTCCAGGCAGAGGAGTAGCTTCAGTGACAGACTTTTGTCACTGTCCTGCTCCACTGACAGACTGAGGAGATCGTTCCTCCCCCACACTATGCGACTCTTCAATTCCACCCGGAGAGTAAATGCTAACATTACTCAAAGTTATTGTCTGCTTTTTTATTTTTATTTTTTTCATTTTTCATTTTTATTACTATTTAATTTAATATTGTTTTTTGTATCAGTATACTGCTGCTGGATTATGTGAATTTCCCCTTGGGATTAATAAAGTATCTATCTATCTATCTATCTATCTATCTATCTATCTATCTATCTATCTATCTATCTA
>JANRMT010027041.1:45265095-45326659 GCA_026402145.1 Polypterus bichir lapradei | reverse complement strand
CTATCTATCTATCTATCTATCTATCTATCTATCTATCTATCTATCTAAGTCGAAGTTCCTGAAATCTTGCATGCATATTACTGTTAGCAGTGATGATACATCCTACAGTCTACACTTTCAGACCTTTCAAAAGCTCCATCATGAAATGGGGGGGGAGGTTGGGCGTTAAACCAAAACCACGTTATCACACCAAAACCATCTAGCTGGTGGTAGTGAATCTGGCATATTGATTAGCTTTGACCCTACTTGCCTGAGGGCTGCATTGCAAGTCAGCAAGTCAATGGAAATGATGGCTTTGTGGGTGAAGTGTGATGAGGGACAACCTCAAAAATCATACATCACTCATACATTGTTCTGTCTATTCTCAATTTATTGTTCATGCAGTTTAAAATATGGAGTTGGATGATTTTCACTGGGGACTTGTAATGGGATGGCCAACACCACCGAAAGCAGGCATTATTCCAAAACATCAGAAATTTTGCAGGTCTATTTCAGTTAATCCAAATTAACATATGGAGTTTATACAGTTTCCAAAGTTTTGTCATCAATAAAGGTTCGATAGAGGAACAACACAAAAACCAGTAATTTTGGTAACTTATACACCATATCAAATATTCTGTTATTCAAGGAACCATCCAGTTTGTTAGTGTGTGATTAAACCACAATAAACCAGGGCCTACAAAAAGGTAGCAATCATGGTTCAACTCAGCAAGGAATTACAACAGTTATTAGTTTGATTACATAAACTTTATTAATTTCAAGGGGATATTCAGATGTATTCTGCAGCAGACACATAAAAAGTAAACTAACTCAGGACAAATAATACAATCAATCAATCAATAAATACATAATTTATACTCAGTAGAAATTTCAAAATGTACTTCGAGAGGGTAAGTTGGGAGGAAGCATTGAATTGCCTGATAGCAGTGGGCAGAAAAGACCACGAGAGGCATTTCTTAGCAAACTGTGGTGGAATGAGCCTATGGCTAAAAGTGCTCCCAGAGGGGATTTTTTCATGATGACATTCAGTTTTGCCATCATCCTCTTTTCCACAACACCAGTGTGTCCTGGGCTTGCCCTGTGATGGAGCAGGCTTTTCTGAATACTTTGATTAGGCATTGTGCTTCCTTTGAGCTCAAGCTGCTTCCCCAGGAATCTGCAATGTAGGACAAAACACTGGCTACTACAGACTGGTAGAATATTCCCAGCAAGTTTCTGGATACATCAAATGACCTGTCTCCTAAGCAGGTATGGTCTGCTCTGACCCTTCTTGTACAGTGAATGTTGTCAGACCTGTCCAGTTTGTTGTTTATGTGAACCCTTGGTCACTTGTAGCTCTGCACCTCTTCCACATCCTTGCCCCCAAATGGTGTCTGGTCTCAGAGGCTTCCTGGCACATCGGACATCCACCACCAGCTCTTTTGTCTTGCTGATGTTGAGTTGCAATTGGTTCCTACTGCACCACAAGACAAAGTCCTCCACAGCCTTCCTTTACTCTGACTCATCTCCATTATTCTTGCAGTCTATAATGGAAGAGTCATTTGAGAATTTCTGTAGCTGGCAAGTTCTGGTGTTGTGCTGAAAGTCAGTTGTGTAGACGGTAAACAGGAAGGGAGACAGGGAAGTTCCCTGAGGTGCTCCAGTATTAAACACTGCCATATCTGACCCACAGTCCCTCTGTCTCCAAAACTGCTGGCTGTTGGTCAGGTAGTCCATGATCCAGGAGATTGTAGGGGCATCAAGATGTAAAGCCTTGAGCTTTTTACACAGTCAATGAGATAGAATGGTATTAAAGGCAATGGAAAAATCAAAGAGCATGATCCTGACTGTGGTGCAAGCTTTGGTCAAGTGGAAGTATGCTCTGTGGATGATGTACATGAAAGCATCCTCCACATCTATATGTGTGCAATGCATGCACAGATGGAATCCAGTCATACACAACAAAAACAAATTAATTCATGAGAGGAGAGAAATTGACAGAGATGTAGTGTAGATGACAGATGAGACACTGGCGTTTCCGCCAACAATGACAAAATGGTCAACATAAAAAAATAGGTTAATATTTGCTTTTCTACCTCAACCCATTATACAAATACACCTGGGCAATGGCAGGTACTTCAGCTAGTAAGAATAATACAAGTGAAAGCCCTCTGAAGCAGTGAACCTTCCAGACCAGTTCTGTTACTCTGAAGGCCTATTTAACTTTGTTCTGTTGGCTTTCTACCTGCCCAATAAATGAAGGTTCATAAATTTAAAGCAGACGTAGAAAGATCCTTGTTAAAAGATATAGGAACGCATTAATAATTAGCTACAACATACATTAATACTTTGAAAGTATAAATTAAAATTCTGAAGTTAATCTGCATGCTGCAGTGATAATGTAAAGCCATCGGCTGATACTGCATAAAGAGAAAGTTAAAAGTCTGGAGCCCCATTTATAAAGTTTGCTTAAGCACAAAAAAAAAGGCTCAAAATTTGTGTACACAACATCCCACGCAAATGCTGGAATTTATAAAAGAAACCTTGTTGGGAGGGTGTGCGCACATTTACAACAACACTGACCCATGCGTACAGAAACTGGGAAATGACAACACCTTTGATCAAGTAGGGAAATGCAGGCAAACCAGCTAAATGAAGGACAGTGCCATTTTAACTGCAGTGTCACCGTCACTGTACTGGGGCATTGGGATCCACATTCAGACCACAGGGTAAGCAACCCCTGTTGGCCTCACCAATATCTCTTCCAGCAGCAACCCAAGCTTTTCCTGGTTAGTCTCCCATCCAAGTACTGGCTGGGCTGGAACATGCTAAGCTTCAGGTGGATGACCTTCTGAAGTTAATAATTCATATCACCAAGTCGCTATTATAATGTGCATTAACATGACAAACATATTACACCTCCAAAGTGTTGAATATGATGTACAGACTATTTTAACTCCCTTTAAAGAGACCTAATGTTGCATATTTGCCCAAAAGAACTATTGTATTTTTTCGGCAGTTAGGGCTACCTGTTGTCACTTCTCAGGGAATAGGCTGATGGGTCAGGAATATCTGAGCCAAGATTCACTCCATCATGCCTGCTGTGCTGGATGCCATTAATTACCCAGTGAGGCACTGTATTCTGTGTTTGTGTAGTGAGAATGCACATACAAAAAACACAACATGTTTTGGCCAATATAAAAATGAAATTTGCAGCAGCGTCTGGTTCTCCTAATCTAACTGGAGCAATTTACTGTACTCATATTTTAATATGGGCAACTATCCATCCATCCATTAACCAACCCGCCATATCCTAACTACGGGGTCACGGGGGTCTGCTGGAGCCAATCCCTGCCAACACAGGATGCAAGGCAGGAAACAAACCCCAGGCAGGGCGCCAGCCCACCGCAGGGCGCACACAAACACACACACCCACACACCAAACACATACTAGGGACAATTTAGAATCGCTAATGCACCTAACCTGCATGTCTTTGGACTGTGGGAGGAAACCGGAGTGCCCGAAGGAAACCCACACAGACACGGGGAGAACATGCAAACTCCACGCAGGAAGGATCTAAGGGAAACTAGTGAAAATGAATTTTGTTAACCATGACCAGTGACATTTCATTAATAATAATAATAATAATACATTTTATTTATTTGTAGGCACCTTTCTAAACACTCAAGGAGAACGAACAATAGACAAAACACAGAATATAAACAAAAGTAAAATACAGAAGTTAAAATCAGACAGAGCAATTGTAAGAGAAAAAGCAGTCTTAAACAAATGAGTTTTAAGTTTGGATTTGAAAAGTGAAAATGATTCAGTATTTCTAAGCTCAGGTGGTATTGAGCTCCAGAGCTGGGGAGCAGAACAACTGAATGCTCTGCTCCCCAAAGTGGTAAGACGGACGAAGGGGACAGTCAAGTGCATGGAGGAAGATCTAAGGGTACGGGAGGGAATGGCAACATGAAGGAGGTCAGACAGATATGGAGGGGCAAGGTTGTGGAGAGCCTTAAAAGTTAGTAGGAGAATTTTTAATTGAATTCAGAACTGAACTGGAAGTCAATGAAGCTGCTGCAAGACAGGAGTGATATGGTGAATAGAGGGGGTTCTAGTAATGATGTGGGCAGCTGAATTCTGGACCAGTTGAAGCTTATAAAGAGATTTGCAAGAAAGACCAAAGAAAAGGGAATTGAAATAATCTAGACGAGAAGTGACAAGGCTATGAAAAAGGATAGCAGTGGTGTGGGGAGTGAGGGAAGGCGAATACAATTAATGTTACGCAAGTGGAAATATGAAGACCGGGAGATGTTATTGATGTGGGACTGAAAGGATAAAGTACTGTCAAGGATGGCACCCAGACTCTTAATGTGTGGGGAAGGGGAGAGAGAGGAATTATCAATAACAAATAAAAAGTGATCAGTTTTGGATAATGTTGATTTTGTACCAATGAGGAGAACCTTAGTTTTGTCACTATTTAATTTAAGAAAATTTGAAGAAAACCAGGATTTGAGTTCTGCTATGCGATCAGTAAGTGATGAGGGTGGAAAGGAAGCAGTAGGTTTGCTAATGAGATAGAGCTGGGTGTCATCAGCATAACAGTGGAAGCTAATGTTATATGTATGAAAGATATTGCCAAGGGGAAGGAGGTAAATAATGAAAAGGAGGGGCCCTAGGACAGAGCCCTGGGGAACACCTGAAGTAACAGTGGTGGGTTGGGATGGGAAAGTTTTAAGCTGAACAAACTGAGTGCAGCCTGAGAGGTAGGATCTGAACCAATCTAGTTGAGTGTGGGTAATGCCAATCGAAGATAATCTATTGAGAAGAGTAGTGTGACAAATAGTGTCAAAGGCTGCACTAAGATCAAGGAGGATGGGAATAGTAATTAAACCAGAATCAGCTGCCATAAGGAGGTCATTAGTCATTTTTATTAGTGCCGTTTCTGTACTGTGGAGAGGATGAAAACCAGACTGGAACTGTTCATACAGATTATTTTCAGATAAATGAGAATGATGTTGAATAGCCACTATTTTTTCAAGAATTTTGGAAATGAAGGGTAGATTAGAAAAAGGACGGAAATTACTAAAATTAGTCGGATCGGCACCAGGTTTTTTCAGTATTGGGGTTATTGCAGTAGTTTTAAAAGATGAAGAGGCAGAACCAGTAGTGAGAGAAGAGTGGATTATAGAAGACATAAGGGGGACCAGAGAGGGGAGGCAGGCTTTGACCAGAACTGTAGGGAGGGGGCCCAGCTGACAGGTGGATAGCTTAGACTTACAGACAAGATCTGAGATTTCTGAGAAAGTAGGAAGCTGAAAAGAGGAAAATGACTGAGTTGGTGGGTGAAATTCAAATGAAGTACTGGAGGAATCCGTACAGAGATACTGATGAATCTTCTGGATTTTTTCCTTAAAAAAGGACATAAGGGAATTGCTAAATTCATTTGAGTAAAGTGAGAAGGTAAAGAATCCGGGGGTTGTGTGATATTGTTAAGTAGTGAAAACAATGACTTGGTGTTTCCTTCGTTGGAAGAAATAATGAGAGTGTAATAGCTAGATTTAATTTGGGCAATACAGTCCTTGTAATAAAGTATATGGTTTTTGTACATCTCTTTGTGAACAAAGAGTTCAGTTTTTTTATATAACTGTTCAAGCTGCCTGCCCTTTGCTTTCAGAAGCCGAAGTTCAGGCGTAAACCAGGGGGCAGAAAAAGAGAAAGAAACAGATCTAGTTTTTAATGGAGCTACAGAGTTAAGAATACCATTAAGTCCAGCGTTATAGTATTAAATCAGTTCTTCAGGAGTGGATAAATTATCCACAAGTCATCTGTAATGCCAAGACGAGACAGATAAACATCATGTTTCAGTGGCCTGGGTCGACACACGATTCATTTATTTTGAGGCAAAGTTGCTTTGACTGACTGACACGATGGTACTGTATGTTGTGGTGGCATCTGGCTTGTTGGAAGAGTAACTGTTTCATATGACCTGTACTTTTCATTGTAACAGCAGTCGTGTGCCAGGTGAGAGTGGATACCTGCTCAGACATTGGTGACCCCCAGAATGCAGAGGAAAGGCACTATAATTCTGCACATGATCTTCTGCTCTCAGCTGTGGAGCACAGTCAGATACTCTTGAACCCCAGTGCTGGTCTCGACACTTCAGGTCGGAGGAGGCTCTACCAGCCAATGAAGTTCAGCACCATCGTGTTTGCATATGTATGAGGCTGATTAGCATGGTCCATATATGGATTTCAGGGTGGTGTTTACAGTGTGTTCGCACACACAAATGTGCAAGGTGATTGTCATCTATTAAGGGGTAAATTGTGTAGAAATGTGTATATGCTAGGTTTCTGCATACTCCTGTTTTTCTGGCATGTGCATACCTTCATTCTCAAATCCACACAAAGGCCCATGGTGTTTAAATTGGAGATACTGTACTGAAAAAGGAAGGAGACATTTAATACCTTTTGTACCTTGATTTCTAGCCACCATGAATGTGTGCACATACCAGAACTTACTCCAGTCATTGAATAAACAAAGCAGCAAGGTACACTGAGCAAGAGAGTAATTAAAAGATAAAGTGGAGGTCACCAGGAAATAACTCTTAAAAAAAAGTCAAGAACAGCGGGTATAACAACTCCCAAATGACAGATTAAGGACTCGATCAAACACACATTCAACAATATATTAAAGACAACAATCATGAATTGTTTTCTATTAGTTTTAGAACCCTTATGTTTGCACTATTGGGGTCAGGCTGAGCTCATTCCTGGAGTTCTGCCAGCCAAACTCCAAACTGTATTTATGTCTGGAATGTGTTCTATTGTTTAAAACAAGCAGCTAGTTTACATGATTCTGTCAGCCCCAGAGAGTGTGCACTCCTGAGATGTGTACCTTCTTCAGATGAAATGACTGCAATCTGATTGCAATTTTACTTTGTTTTAGTCTAAGCTTGATCTAAATTTTGTATTTATTTGGTTTTCAGTTTTTAGCATATTTACTTTCATATTACTTAATGACAGCTTACATGGCTTTTTACCTTATAAGATAAAAACAAAAGAACACCTTTCAGTCTGCCACACAGATTCAGGGTCAAAGCATGATGTAGTAATATGATGGGTTGGCAGAGTCATCCGATGGCTAAGGCATTGGACTTCAAACCTCAAGGATGATGATTTAATTTCCGCCTCTTACTCTCATTGTGACTGTTATAGTCAAACTCAAATAGAGTTCATCCCCTGGCTGCTGTGCAAAGTGTTTCTTTGTTTCATTGTTCATTGTTTTCCATTATTTTTAACATATTATTCTGTTCATTTATGATCTGTCTAATTGTGTAATCTCTGTTAATTTAATCTGTTAAACTCTCTGTTTGGTATCTTTTTGTGTTTTGTTGGTCTCTTATGTTCCTGGTATTTTGTCATTGGATAACAAAGAGGCAGGGCTACCCGTCCTTCACTGATAAGGGACCGCCCCCCCCCAGCCCAGAAAAGAAAACTGGGAATTAAAGTGCAAGTCAGTTAATTTTGAATGTATTCTGGTGTTTGGTAGATCATTCATGCATGACAGGAAATTGTGCAGATACAGACATTGTCCTTGGTGTGTCCTGCGGGAAGAAGATGCACCACACCTCTTCTGAGACTACCCAGTCATGCAGTCACTGCTGGACACACTGAAAGGGGAACTGGAAAAGTCGGTATCCAGAGACAATCTCTCGCACCATTCGGTGCTCTATGGACTGTTACCCAGGACCCACTCAGTGGAAGCCACCGAAGAGGCATGGAGTCTTATGTGCTGTGTGAAAGACACTCTCTGGGTCACCAAGAACCACCTTGTTCTCAGAAAAGAAAGGATAGCAATCCAGGACTGCTGCAGATACATCTGCAGCCTAATCAGAGACTAGTCTGTCCTGGACACTTTGAAGAATCGAAGCCATGGAGACCCTGATGGAGGAGAGACCCAAACCCTAACATAGGGAGGGCACAGAACTCATCACTCATCCAAAGTACTCAGAAGCACTGTGTTTTTATACTCTACTGTACCTGATTTAATAGATCGATATAGATGGTAATAGTGTAATAGATTGTATTTTATATATATCTATTATAAAAAAAAATCCTGGGACACGATAAAACTTTTTTTTTTCCAGCAACAAGATGTGATCTTTTGAAAAGAGACAGAGAGACACTTTCATGTCCTGCAAGACGGTCAAGTCACGTCATACTTACAACCTTTGAAAGCAAGTCCTGTGAGACGGTGACTTTTGCCAGTCACACCCTACTTACAACCATTTTCAAACAACATCTAACCTTTCAGTTTTTAGAATGCTTTTGACAGACACACTTCCTGTGGTCTCATCTCTTAAAAATTTGGGGCCAGAAAAAGACAAAGTAGAACGTCGTAAAGAATTCAAAAATGAGGGCGTGATACACAAGCAGAGCAGGTTAGAGATAATGGAAGTAGGAAAATTTGAAAGTCTCGAAAAAATGATAGTAAACAAATTGAAAATATTATTCAATTAAATAACAGAACAATGAAAAGAGATCGATTACTGTTTGAGGATGTCTGGGGGAGAAGAGAGACAAGGCAGTGAGACAGAAGGACAGCTGCTGTACATACTTTTAAATGTTTGAAGCGCCGCATGAGATGCAGATCATGTGGCACGGCAACAGCAGCAACACAGCAGCTGATCAAGCAAAGAGGAGGTAAAAAAAAAACTGTATTTGTTTTCCATTGTATCACCATTTCAGAGGGGCTTCGGAGGAGCGACTGCATCTTCCTGGGGTGCGTTCAGCCCCACTCTTCACAACGGCGTGAAGTGCTGGCGGGTGGGGTTGGCGAGCGAAGCGAGCAGGGGGTGAATCCCCCTAATATACAGTACAGGCCAAAAGTTTGGACACACCTCCTCATTCAATGTGTTTTCAAAAAATGGTGAAATAATTGAAAACATGTTTTATATTCTAGTTTCTTCAAAATAGCCACCCTTTGCTCTGATTACTGCTTTGCACACTCTTGGCATTCTCTCGATGAGCTTCAACAGGTAGTCACCTGAAATGGTTTTCACTTCACAGGTGTGCCTTATCAGGGTTATTTAGTGGAATTTCTTGCTTTATCAATGGGGTTGGGACCAGCAGTTGTGTTGTGCAGAAGTCAGGTTAGTTGGACGATCATTTATTTTTCAACAGGACAATGACCCCAAACACACCTCCAGGCTGTGTAAGGACTATTTGACCAAGAAGGAGAGTAATGGAGTGCTGTAAATGGTCATGAAAATAAAGAAAACACATTGAATGAGGAGGTGTGTCCAAACTTTTGGCCTGTACTGTATATATATATATACTGTATATATATATATACTTATATATATAACCTAAATACTGTATATGTAAATAAAGTATACAATGTAAAAGATAGTTGAAGATTGTATTATATTGTAATAGATTACTGTATAGTTGATTGTAATTGATGACATACATCGATATAAATAGAAATAATATACCTGATATTGTTTACCTAAATACATTTAAATAAAGTATATTTTTCAAAAAAAGTAAGTATTCTGCTCTTTGTGGTTTGTGTTTTTTTTTTTTGTATTTTGATTTCTGAAGAATTACCAGTCAGATTGTGTTTTTTGGGATTTTGTTTACCTGAATTGTGTGGCCTTCTCAAAAACTTCATCCAGTAGATATTCAGTCAGTTTTAGATATGGTGACAAAGGTGGCTTCATTACGATGATTTCATTGTCTTGCTTCACAAACCTCATTAGGTCTTTGCTGGGGTTGTTGCATTATCTTGCTAGAAATCCCACTCTTCCCATGAGGGTATATACATGATGGGGGGAGATGTTCTGATATCTTGCAGCGTTCAGGTTTTTTATGTTACAATTTTTGTCTTTTAATTTGGTTTAATACAGTGCCCACAGGTGCCTTCAAGGAAAATGAAATACATGTCACTGTTATCATCCATCTGAATTCCATCTACCGTTATTCTCCACGTTGTTTGTACAGTCCCACCATGTCTCCCTTAAGACATGTATATTAGGGTGTTTGACAACTCTAAACTGACCACAGTGTGAGACATTGTGTGAATGACTGGATCCTTGATGGACTGACGGCCTGTCCAGGGCTATTTTCTTTTCTTGTGTCCAATGCTACTGGGAGAGGTTCATGCCCTCTACAGCCATGAATTTCATTAAGCATGCTTTAGACTCTTATCTTATTTCATTATCCTTCCATCCATCTATCTTCCTGACCCCTGGACATTATCCATCTATTTGTCTTAATACTGTTCTTAGTCACTGGGGTCCAAAGCTTACTCCAGCAGCACTGGGCACAAGTCAGGTGCCAAACTCTAGATAGGGGATCAGTCCATATCAGATCATGTTTTCTCTTTATGTGAAATTTACTGTTAGCTAACTTCTATTTGCAACCCACATTCTGCTTGAACAATTCATTTTAATCTAATAGCTGAAAACCAGTTTACTTATCCTTGTAGGTTTTTTGTTTTTTATAGTTTTATTGATTTTATTGTAATCAAACAACAATCCATACAAATAGATCAATTTTTACAAAAATAGGATTGAAAACAAATCCTTGTAGGTTCTTAAATAACTTAGTCCAATACAGTGCCAACAGAGCTTTGAACAAGCTTTGGTGGAAGTGTCGATCTTCCGGGCTTTATGAGGTTAGGGCCCCCCCCGACCATGGCCACCCACGGGTTTGAGTCTCCCTGCTGCTTCCCCGTGGTTCCCTTGCCATCCAGGGCGGTTACCCCCTCATGGCCCAGGGGACATATAGATCTCCTTCCAGGCATCCTGGCTGGGTCTGCTCCCCAGCCTCCTGCCACAATGTTCATTGTGGTCCAGAAGGCCTCTGGCTTCCTGTGAACCCAGGTGAATCTGAATGTACTGACATTACATGGAATGGTCAGTTTTTTGCAGTAGAAACGTTTGAGGGACTTCATGAAAATGTTATAAACAGGAGGACACCGTTCAGTCTATGAGGCTTGTTTGATGAGCTAAGTTTCCAGTATCTCATTGCTTGGTAATTTGCTCTGTATTCTTATAGCAATTTGTGTAAACAGTTCTTTTCAGCTATTCACATGAGATGCAGTTGTCATTAATATCCCATGATATCACTGCATGTGTGATTCACTTTTAACAGTAATTCTTACCCGTTATTTGTTTCTCTGTGATTGGAAACCATAAATTGGTCCCTTAAAACTAAAGTGTGAGTGCTGTTGGGACAGGTAATGGTCCTCTGAAAACATAGCTCTCATATTAATTAATGTTGTTATAATTTTATGCAATTACATCACATATTTTTTAACCTTTAATTTATTCACCTAACCCCATCTTTATGTACATTCCATAGTCCAGAAAACATTGTCAAGTTCTGTTACACACTGTGCTTCTAGCAGCATAAAGCACACAATGCACCAGATGTGACCTCACCAGTCCATCATACAGTCTAAACCTCATGACATGATGCCTTATGATAAAGCATTTTACTGACCCTTTCTAGTTGTGAACAGTAGTATGTATGTCTTTTTCATAAAGCCTTTCTATTGACACTGGAATGTTTTAGCACCCCATCCATGATTGGTCATGCTTTGTGCCTGGTGCTGCCAGTGCCTGCCCAAAAAATGCAAAATTAGATTAGGCAAGTTTGAATATGTTATGTTATAATTTAACTCCACAGTCCTTCTTGGGCATCAATAGCAGCTTTTCAAAAAGGTTCCATCCTTCTTATACTAATATTAATAATATTATTATACTAATAATAAAAAAATCCTGGGACAAGACAAGACTTTTTAGCCTGGGACGAGACGTGACTTTTTCAGAAAGATAATTTCATGTCCCGCGAGACGAGACTTTGTACCAAGAGATTTAACCACACCCGGGGCCGGAAATAAAAGACAAAGAGTAGATGACAAAGTAGAACGTCATAAAGAATTCAAAAATGTTGGTGTGATACACATGCAGAGCAGGTTAGAGATAATGGAAGTACGAAAATTCGAAAGTCTCAAAAAAATTATAGTAAAGATCAGATTAGCGCAAACAAACGAAAATTATTACTCGGTGAAATAACGGAAGAGCGAAAAGAGATCGAATATATTGTTCAGATTTAAACTTTAAGTCGGAGACTTGTAGATCGTCTAATTCATGTTGCCATCAGGGAAAAGTACTGTTTCTTCCCAATGAAGAGGCATATCCATGAGAATTAAAAGATTTGTTATTTGGTGAAAGTGAAATCCACATTTGCGAGCGGCAGGGGGTTGGTGAGCGAAGAGAGCAGGGGGCGAAGCCCCCTAGTATGTCATAAAGAAAAGATGGCTATTTCTTAACAATTCCTTTCCAGACCGGTCTTTGTAAACTCTAATGTACTGCCATGAGCTGGGTAAGAGGGTTATTAAACAAATGGACATAACCTTCATGTCATCTACCATACACCATAGGATGCCCAGTCTTCAGTTGCTCTTTTGAGTGACTGTAGCTTTTGTCCAGGAGCTGATATCGTCAATGTCCTATGTTCCTCAGGTGTTTCAAACCTTAATCATAATGTCGTCCAATTGGAAGGTCAGCAGCCTCCAGCACCTCTCCTCCCTTTTATACCATAGACAGTATGAAGCTCATTCTGCTGCCTCCCTAAACCTGTGAGCCGCCGTCTTCCTCTCCTTTCCTGATGACCCCAAGGCCATAAGGCATATTCCATGTCACTCTAGCTGGGAGTCTTCTATTTCCAACCTCAGCTGGGACTAGCCAGGTCTGCCAACCTTTGTCCCTATGTTCCTGGACAAGTTTCTGGTACTTGTTGGCTTTCTTTTCATGAGGTTCACCACAGCCTTCCTCCCACATGATGTTTAACTAAATAAGGATGATCTTCCTCACCTGCTCGGACCAAATGACCACATCTGGTCTTAGGGATGTTTTGATGACTAGAGGGAAGTACAGCTTTTTTTTTTTTTGTCGGGTCCACCCTCATCTCCCACAGTTGCATGTTATGAACGATGTTACTCTTGGTCATTCTTGAGGCAGGTGGTCTCTCCCCAACTCTTATGAACTGAGAGGATGGTGTTATTGTCCCCTGGGTTTGCTGTGTCTTACTTACCTCACATTTGCTTCAAGATATTTGTTAAAGCAAGAATCAGTTTGTTGTGCCACCACTGTATCTCCCTGAGGTTAGTGCAGCGTTGCAGCCTGACAGGATGTGGGCCATGTTGTCTTTCTTTACACAGAGCTTACATAACAAACACGGTCTCTTGATGATGGGAAACTGTCATATATGGACATTTACTTTACCTGCTGTAGATTAGTCTACTAATTATTAAAAATAATCCTCAGATAACGGACTAGCTTCATTGATGACCTCACCTCCATTGTTTTCTTATCTAGACAATTTTGTAAGTGACCATTGATTCCAGTAACTTCTGGCTTTGGGACTACTCTAGCACCCGTTTCCAACAATAGTTTCCATTTTTTAGTGAATAGCGATGAGCCTCAATATTACTAGTTTAATATTGCTTCTCCCCTTGTAGAATGGAGTAGCGTTACAAATTCTTTTTAGAGTTTGCTTCCTGTAGGACAGTACCTGCCATCTTGTATTTATAATTGATGGTCCATTTGCCTATGAGAAGCACTTTGCACTTTCTTGCATTAAACTGTACTTTCCAAGTGTTGTTCCAAGTTTTGAAGTGTGCCGATGTCTTTCTGAATTGTTTTAGCTGCCTCCTTAGTGTCTGCCATTGCTCTAATTTTGTCATCTGCAAATTTCACATGTTTATTAACTTTACCAGAAGAAATGCCATTAATATAAGTCAGAAAAGGTTACTGTTGAGGACAACAAACCCCTGAGGGTCTCCATTGATGACCTCACTCCATGTGAAACATTCTCCTTGTGGACAGTAGGGGGCGCCCCAGCCCCCCAACACCCAACACAATAGGAATGGACATAAATGTAAAACACAAAATGCCTTTTATTATGAAAAACTCTTCCTTCAAGCTTTTCCCACCACAGCCACAAGTATGAAGAAGCACAATAGCACACAATGATCCACCTTTCTTCTCTCAGTTACTGCCTCCTCCGCTCCTCCCAGTGAGCTTCATCCACCTTCCACCCAACTCTGGCTCCTCTCTGTGAGGCCGGCAACTCATTTTATATTGGCCAACCCAGACGTGCTTCTGCTCTTCCGCCCACATGGTCTGTAAGCACTTCTGGATAAGGTGAAAACCCCATGCCATATGACTCCGCACTCCTTGTACTAAAGAAGCTGCCTTCCCCCATCCTTCCATCTCTTGGGCGTCCCTGCCAGGTTGGACTGTCGGCCGTCCCTTATAATATCTTCTCTGTAACTACTACTACTAATAATAATACATTTTATTAAAACTTGTTGTCTCCTGTTGGTTAACCAACTTGAGATCCAGTTTTGTGGGTTGCCTCTGATGCCTACAAATTCTAAATGGTATGGGACTGGTTCAAAAGCTTTTTGAAAGTCGAATTAAATTATGTTGCTTACTTTACTTTTAACAATTATTTACCTATATTTTTTTGTAATTTAGTCTGGTACAGAAGTAAGGCTTATTGGTCTGTAATTTCCAGGATCCATTCTGTCTCCCTTCCTGAAGGCAGGGGTCACATTTGCAACTTTCCAGTCCTCGGGTAATTCTCCTGTCTCAAACGGCTGCTCGAATATGCCTAATAAGAATTTATAGATGATGTATTTCATGTCTTTCAATGGAACTGATAAAATCTTATCAGGTGCGGGATTCAACGTATTGAGTCTTCAACGTATTGAGAGGATGAAGCACATTTTACTCTACTGTTGTAAACATTATGGTAAGTATTGTAATAATCCAAGTTTAATTAGATCGCACATTTCAGCTCTTCAACAAAACAAATTTGAAGCACCAGAATCCAACTGTAAGATGTAGCTGAATTATTCATGGAAGTAGCAGAGACCGTCCATACGGTGGCACTGGAGAGCGGAGCGCTTCTCGCGCGCTACCGCCGACTCCACGCGGGGCCCTAGTGCGCGTGCATGCAGTTATCGGGGGGCGGGGCCGGGAGTCTCCTCGCTCATTTTGCACGTACGGTACGTGTGCCGCGCGTTGCTGAGAAAGTCGTGCGTCAGTGCGGTGACTGGAGAGTGGAATCCCGACGGCGGGCGCTGCTCTCGAGTCGTGGAAGACAGGCTGGGGTCCGAATGTGAGCACAGCAATTAACTTGCAGTTTTCTGTAGTGAGCTTTCAAATTCAACGGGATGGTCTAATGCAAAGCGAAGGAACCTCTTTTTTTATTTTTTTTGTTTTGGTTTATTTTTGTTACTTTCATGGATATGTATTTTCTGTCTAAACGTTTCGCTGGTTTTCGTATGGTTTAACCAACTGACTCGAGACAGCTGGAGAAAGAGAGCTTAAGAGAGGGGGAACCGCGACTGCATTTTTATTTGAATAACGTTTTGGACGGAGGAAAACAGCAACGTGGACGGAATTACCAACATGAGGTGAGAGTGTAACCTGTTCTTGTCTGTTTTGTGGTGCGCCGCAACTTGAATTTGATTAACTGCAATGTTTATGGTGGTGCGGCGGCGTTAGACCTAGCTGCAGTCATTCATTATGGAACTGGGAATTTTGAACTGGTCTTTCTTTCAAAGTGTTGTGATAAGGGCTGCGGCGCTAGGAAAGGATGCAAGTGTTTGTCTGAATGAAATGTTATTTGCAGGCAAATACGGTTTGCCGGTATCATGCGCAATTATTGTAGTTGCCGCTATGTTATTCGTGAGTGTGTGTATTTCTATTTAACGAAGATTGCACCCTGGCAGTGTGTGCGTATTTTCCCCTTACGTTCGCATTTGCACATTGTTGCAATGCAGCATTTCTGTGCGATCAATACGCGACTGATTAAGAAATGTACCGGTTGCGTTTCCGAAAAAGAATCCTTCCAGTGACGCCGTATCCGACTGTTGATTATGGATGTGCTGGTAATCTGGTTGTAATGCAATTTACCCCTCTCTCTTTTGCCCCCGCCCCCCTCCCGTATGGCTACTCCGTACGTGCCGGGGTTCTTAATACCCCACATGTCGTAGCTGGTCGCAGAACTACGCAGTTTGAGTTCGCTTGTTTTCTGATTACACCGAGCGTGTTTTGCGATATCAGTTACCGTCCTGCCAAAAATGCCGGTGTATCCAAAATAACCCTCCACGAGTCTCCGGAATAGACAACGGCGGAGCGCCGTGCTCTATGAATGGACAATCGCGCGCGCACTAGTTGTGTGTGTGCGCCTATTTTAACGTGAAACGCGACATATGCGAGTGGGGAGCCCAGCTTGCCAATCTGTTGCTATATCGCTCACGTTGGTTGGTTTTATTGGTCGCTTTGGTGTCCCCAAGCCATTAACACAACAGGACACAACTATCGGTTTTACACGGTCGAGTTAAGACCGTTGCTTTCTTGGCCCGACGCTTTTTTTCTTCATATTTGATGGCTATTTGCGCGCCCCCCTCGTTGGAAGAGCCCGTCCTGATACCCCCTCCCCCTGAGCCGTGGGGTGTCACGCAGGCGCTCGTGAAGCATTTGCTCATTTGCAGACCGCTGTGTGTGCGCGGATCGCAGCGAGGCTTTGGCTCCGTAAGTCTGTCTGCCTGCCTGCTGTCTGGTCTCATCACTCGCTCTCCCAGAGCGGGATCAGTGTGGCGTCTCAGCTTGCCGCCACTGCTGCGATTTTATAACGTGAAAGAAACATCTTCTGTTCGCACGTGTTTTGAGTGTATTTTGACGAAATCTCGTGTGATGTGCACTCTGATCTCACTCTTAAAGCTAGCACTTTGGATAGCGTTGTTATTATTGAGGAAGAGCACTAGCACATGGGGAGGCTTTCTCATTCAATTTAGATAAGCTTTCAAAATTGCCAATGCTTAGAAACTGATATTCAAAAAAACTATTTTATATAGTTATTTGTTTTTGTATAGTTGATAATGTACATGTGCATTAAGCAGATACTTTAATTAAAATAAACAGACATTGCAAGTTCTGTCTCAGACTATTACAGCGAACTGCTGGTGGGGTAGCCGTGCTCTTCTGAAATGCTCCAGCCCACCTGGTGTGTTCTGCTCCTCATTCCATTCCTCTGTCTCCCCTCAACACATTGGTTTCCAGTTGCTGCTAGTATCAAGTTCAGAACCCCTGAAGTACAGCTGTCTGCATGGCTCTCTGCACCGCTAGTCTTTTTGTTTTAGTGTATGTGCGTCCATACAGTCTCCCTTCTGCCTCAGAACAACTCTGTAATTACTGCCACACTAAAATGGGTTTTCCATTTTTCCTAATATGTGGAATAAACAGCCCCTCCATCAGAACAGCCTCTATACTTTCAGGCATCATTTGAATACTTGCCTCTTTGCATGGCACCTTGGGATGGGTTAAGCCTTTGAGCACTCAACTGTAATTTAAATTTATAGTCGTCTTTTCCAGCTGCATCTGCACTTGGTTTATTGTGTGTGTATTTTTTTATTGCCCCATTGTGTTTACTGTGGTTCTTGGGTTCCCGTACTTTGTCAAAGATTGTTGACTTCAGTTTGAATTGCCAAGCCCTCCAATGTATTGCATCTGAATGGTTGAAGATGTTAGTCAATTATTAAGTATGCAAGAGAGAGTCATAATTTGCATTCATTTGTCTGCCTGATTTTTTTTTTTTGGCAAAGGCAACATAAAACCCCAGTTACAGCACTTGATGTTTTGTTTACCAGCATTTTTGTTTTTTGAATAATAAGAGACTGAACTTGATGAAGAGCATAGTGGTTAAAGCTTTGGACTTCAGACTTTGAGGATGTGATTTCAAATCCTGCTTCTGACGCTTTGTGACCATGAGCATGTCACTTCACCTACCTGTGCTCCAATTGGAAAAAACAAATATAACCATGTTGTGAGTTGCCTTGGATAAAGGCGACATTCAAATAATAAGGCATAATAATAATATGGGGTTGTTGGGGAATTAAGCCTACATCCTTGTGGCTTACTCTCCAGCACTTTAGGTGACAAATCACATTGTCTTTATAATAAAGGATAAATGGAATGCTATGATTATTTCATTTGCTGTAAAGTATATTACAAGTAAATTTTTAAGATAATTTTGGAAGTGGCTGGAAAAATTTGATAATCTGTTAGATTTATTGGCAACTTTAAGCTGCTTCTGTTTGGAGCCTTATTTAGCTTTGGTTTCTTCTCTGTGGCTAGTGATTGCAAAGGCAAGTTTGGTGCTCCACCATCGAACTATTGAATTAAGTGGGTTTAGACAATAGCTGACTAGGTGGATGCTGTTACTATTTTTTTAATGACTTTTTAAAATAATATTTGGTAAATGTAATTAGGCTGTGTAGGTCCCCCCAGCATTCTGAAGCCAGAGGTGAGAAATGGCATCGGAAGATCACTGTAGACTTGTCTGTAACCTGCAGTGTGAAGGTGGGCTATAAGTACCCAGGATCTCGATCCAGAAATGCAATACCAGGCAGCAGCTGGACAGGCAGTGAAGAGAGTTGCTAAATTGTTTGAAGAATTTATTATAAGCATTTTGTCAGAGCTTATTTGTGACATGTAATAACGTTTTTGAACTTGGGAAATGGGAACCTCCATCAGCTGAAACTACTTTTTACCGTATTCAGGTTTTGGCAGAGAATATCCAAAGACAGGTCGTAGATGGTATCATTAAGGCCAATCCTACAGTATATCCCTTGCCATTGATGAATTGACAAACAACACAGACATGGTGTTACTGTGTATTTATAGACCAGAAAATCAGAAAGGAACAGCATGTATATGCTCAGGGCTGAAGGTGCCCGAGCACCTGTTTTAAGTGACACTTCCAAGTGCTGAGAGAGTGCTGATGATATTTTGGTTGAAGCAGAACCATTTGAACTACCCAGTTGAAAGTTTGCTTTCTCTTTTAATCGCATTAAGCATTGCCGTAATAGTGAACACCCCATAACAAAATCTGATATAATAAAAATCTAATTCTTTGATTAAATAATTGACATTTCTTTATGCTGCTGCTAACCTTTGCTCAAACAAAGTATGTTAGGATTGTACCATTGACTTTCTCCAACATTCACCTTAACAGGTTCAATGTGTTTAAGAACCTGAGGTATGCTGGACAAAGTACTGACACACAGACAAAAGGAATGATTAAAATTGGAAGGACCGTTAGCTCTTTTCTGATGGGGACCAAGACCCGCTCCTGTGGTTCGCCTTGGGACATGCTCTGTGAAGTACTTAAACTCCTCAAGGAAATTGTCGTCTTCCCGAGTTCCCCTTACTGTGCTGCCTGTCTAATCATTCTTTTCCCTTCCAACACACTGAACATTTCAGCACAGATGCTTTTTTTTGTTCTAACCCGCAGATTCTAATCTGCATATTTCCTCGCAAGTCAGATTTGCAACAGTATAAATGTTAGTACAAAAAAAAAATGTTATACGGTGAATATCCACAAATGGTGTGAAATATAGCTCAATTCACATACAAACAATAGGGTTGTACAAACCCAAAACAAGAATAAAACCCTCAGTGACCACTGATACAAGAACATTGACACATTACTGCACAGAACTGCTCCAAAACTATGAACCCTGCTGTTTTGATTCTTTTCCTGCAGTGTTGAGATATGGTACAATGGAGGGCAGTTGGTGTGAATTGGACAGGAGAGTGCTGAATTCACGCTACACAAGTTAAGTGAAAGCATTCAAAAATGCTTTTGTCCCAAATTGAAGGGACGGTACAGTTTAGCTGAGGGGGTTGATGATTCCTCTTTAAAACTGAACTCCATTGTGCCAAGCTAGCTTGGGGTCAGAGAAAATGTGTACATTTGCCACAAATTGATGTTGCTACTTAAAAACTAAGACAGTTCCCATATATCTGTAAGAGCTGGAGCAGTCTGATGGTATAGTCACAGTCTGCTTCAGAATTTGTAGTTGATCAGATGCAGGCAGTTTTTCTTTTTTTAATATTGTGAAGGAATAAACTCTAGAACAGGGTGTAGACCTCTGTAGGGTGCTGTATGCATTGGACAGCACAGAGCAGACGGGCATTACAGGCAGATACAGTATACAATTTGTGATGCTGGCCATTAATAATGGGGCTGAATTTATTAAACTTAGTTTCCAGTCCAGCTTGACTTCATGTCTTTTCTGCTGCATTTAAAACTCATGTTTATTTGTGGGAGGGCTTAATTTTAATCATTTGAGCTCCTTCATAGTTATGTGAAAACATTTCTTAAAAGCATTTTGATGCAATATGTGTGTTTGTGTTTCTTTTTTTAAAGTTTAAAGAAGGCTGCACTGTAAAACTGCTTCTGTATGGTACATTTTTATGCAGTATGCTTCAATATTGTTAGCACGTTCCCATTCCTCCTGAATAATCCTTGTACTTTGGTTCTTTGTCGATATAAAACACATCTGAATTCAAGCTGCATGAGGCACCTGCCTTAGCAGCAGCTATTTAAAGTTTCAGATCAGGGCCATCAAACAAGGCTGCTAGAGCTGCAGAGTCATCTGGTTTTCTTTTTAGCTTCCTTCTCAGTTTCATTAAAAATCTGATTACCTGATCACTTTTATGTTCTTACTCTGATGCAACTTTTGCAGTTAATGTTATCTTTAGAAAAAAAAGCTATCTGTAAAAAGGAAAGAGGGCAAAAGCTTGAAAAAATGTACAAATGGGAATATTCTGAAAACACTAGCATGTAATTTAGCTGTCCAAAGCCTTAAAATGAATCCCCTTGTACTTTTCTGTTCCAAATATTATGTTTCAATTGTAAAATGTAGATCTGTATATTAAGAATATTTTGCAGTAAAATGTCCAGCGTCCACAATAGGGTGGGAATGCCAGATGAACACAGGCAAGTTAAGTCCATAAACTGTGCAACATGCAACGAAGTTAGGCAGTAGGAATTGCAAAGAAAGAGGTATGAGGTGTGGCAGAAAAGTAATGAGACTGATTTTTTATTTACCAAAGTTTTTATTTTTTTCAAACATCAATGTTATCCCCTTCAAAGTAGTTCCCTTGGGCAGCTACACACCGATGGAGACGTTGTTCCCACTGTTGGTAGCAGCGCTGGAAGTCTTCAACCGGTATGGTCTTCAGCATGTCCGTTACACTCTTTTGGATGTTTTCTAAAGTACCGAAATGACGTCCTTTGAGGACATTTTTCAGTTTAGGAAAAAGGAAAAAGTCACACGGACTGAGGTCAGGTGAATAAGGGGGCTGAGGAACCACAGGAATGCGTTTTTTCGATTGTCCTTCTGCTCAATTGTGAGGTTTTTCGGCACCATTTTGGCACAGACCTTTCGCATGTGCAAATGTTCAGTCAAAATTTGATGAACGGTAAATCTGTTCAAATTTAATTGTTCACTCAACATTCTTAATGTTAAACGACGGTCTGATCTCACAAGAGTGTTCACACGTTAGATGTTTTCATTGGTTTTTGAAGTTGAAGGCCTCCCTGAAAAACTTGAGCTCGGGATAAAGAATGTTCCCCATAGGCCTGTTTTAACTTTTCAAACGTCACACTTGCCGATTCTCCAAGCTTAACACAAAATTTAATGGCACAACGTTGCTCCAAATTCCGCTGTTCCATTTTGCGTGACGCACAACCAAAAACACGACTTCACTAATAGCAGTCACAAAAATCACGTAGTTAACGGAAGGAGTTGAAACTCGCACTGAGCTATGGGAGGCTACTGATACACGTGCTCTATCAAGGACAACAGCGCAGCGTTGCGAGATCGCTTGCAGTGTTGCCAGTCTCATTACTTTTCTGCCACACCTCGTATGTAAGGGCCAGCATATTCAGTGAAAAGAGGTTAGAAAATACACAATGCCACTGAAACAGATGAACTTATCCATAAGCCTGTTTTAATAAACTTGTGGTTTGCTGTGCTTATTCTGTATAATAGTTAAAATAGATTTGCAGCTATTTGAATTATTTTGGTGTCTACACATTTATTCATATACTGGATTTTTATATAAACTAGCTGTTGTACCTGACTTCACCCAGACGTGTTATAAAACGTATGCTACATGCATAAAATAAATAACAAGAAGATCTGACACTTATGACCTTCTCATTGCGGCAGAGAGTCTTGCATTTTCAGTATTATTTAGCATCTAGTGCTTCTGAGTTTAAGCCCTTATGAAATTTTACTGTGGAATTATGTGAAATTAAGATTTAAAGAAGAAGAAATTTTCTCAGAAAACAGTTTGTAAAATAGTAATAATAATCCCAATTGTTCCATAATAATTGTAAAATGTTATAGATCATATAAAAATGCTCTATTTGTAACATTCAACTTGATTGCTGAGTGACTAATGAGGGTGGAAGTACACATGTCCTCCGCCACCCTAAGCAGCACTCCTGGTGTAGCCCCATGAAGTGTCCACCCTCTTACCCTGACCGCCTCAAAAGACTTTTTGATAGTCCAGCTCAAGCACAAATCTTGTAACAAGCAGGTCATTTGCGCACTTGTTTATGTGTGCTAGACTAAAAATGAGTAGTTTATTTGTTCATCAGAAATTGGGTATTTAGGCAAAAGAAAAAAGGAACAGATTTTGGGTAAGATCAACTATTAAGGAGTTAAGTGGTAAACCTAAAAATCTCATTCTTTTTCTACACACTTAAATATTAAATATTAAATTTTTAAGTAAAATCACATTGATATCTTGTTGTGCTCTGGAAATACTGCAGCTAAAAGGCTAGAAACCCCAGTAAAAATGGCAACTTATAGTGAGGTTGTCTTAATTTAGATTTTATTTCTAGATATTTATACATTGAATACAGGCAACTGAAATTATAGATTTTCTAAGTTACACTATATCGAGAATAACTGCAGAGGTTTGTAATAGTAGTAGTAGTAGGTGCAGTGTTTTTTACATGATGCCTGAACAGACAAATTCAATTGTATGTATGTATACAACAGGAGCTGATCCTATCCTAAGATGTGTTCGCTTGCACCCTGCTAATTTAAAATTACCAAATAACCTTACATGCACATCTTTGCAATGTAGAGAAAAACTGGAGTACATGCTCAGGTGGGGATGTGTGGAGGTGTGGTGATCATCTTAAATGTGGGAATAAGACACAATTTGGTGAAACTAGTATTCAAATTGAGTTTTCTTGAGTTGAGTGTTAGCTGCCTCCGACATGCTGCCTGTGTATAAATACATCTGCAAATTAGGTCAAGTTTGAATTATTGATAAATTGGCATTTACTATATCTTAATGCTAAATTGAAAAATTACTTTCATGTATTGCCTTCTGAAAGATGTTGGCCCAGTGTGTCTTCCATGTATTGGCTCTCTTCACTGTGTAATGTTAAAAGTAGATCTCCTTCCCAAGTTTATTTTTTGGACTCCTTCAACTGCCTTTTAAAAGACCGTATAAGAAGTTTTATAAAATGTTTGTGTGAACTTTTCCTCTTCCTGTAAAGGGGGTGCATGGTTGTTTGGTTGATTTGTTGGGTTAACATTTAGTGGCAAATAAGGGAACATGGTTCATAGCCAGTACCTCTTAAAACGCAAACAGCCTAAGGAGTGCAAGGACTGGAAACATTTGGACGGTCAGACCTGATAGGCAGTATTTAATCAGTTAACAAGCTCAGACTTGGTTGTTCCTGGTCAGCATTTGCTTTCCAAAAAGATATTAACAGCTTAGCAGCAGGTTCATGGAAAATGCATGTGTACATGGGTGCATGGAGGCTACTGTTGGAGAAATATATTAGCTTACCTGCTATTGCTTATGAGGTATTAAAAGGGGTGTTCAAGCAGCTTTTCATGGTTTTCATAAAAAAGCTGTGATCTTGTGCTGCAGTCTTGGGGAGCTGTCTGATTTGTACAGGTGGTCTAGCCTTGTGGTGCGTCGTTCCCATGGCATATTCATTATGAGACCCCTTTGGTAGTTTTTTGTAATTTTTAAAATGTGTTTTAGGCAATATTGTCCTAAATACCCGTTTTTCAAACGTTGGTGGGCAAGTGCTTGAATCGGTAGAGCAGTGAATTTCCCTGAGCACACTTTCCATCCTCCATTTAATCATCTGTGGTGTCCCTTTTGGAAGATTTGATTAGAAAATTGGCATGGCTTGTCAACTAATTACTGTGCCTGGGAACAATAGTGTATTTTTAAAAAAAAAAAAAAAAAAAAGTCAGCTAGTAATGTTTGTTTCACCGTATTTAAATGCTGTTGCTAATAAAGTGACACTTTTTAAGTTGGGAGGAATGTGTTGCTAATGAGCTTTATATCCTGACAGTGTAACACAGTGATTGGAGGGTCACAGTCAGTGTCGATGCCGGTTGTAGATCATCTCTTAATTAAAGAATAAGTTGTGTGTCTAAATTTGTTGTTTAATCAGCCCTTTTTGTTTCACAGTTTCTGAGGACAGATTGGAAATTCTGAATGAGCTGACTGTGTGGGCTTCGTTTTTCTACGTCACTCAGTAAATCTGAGTTGTAGTCAAAAATCCGAGTTCTCTGATCTGTATTCCGCCTCTCTGATACATCTGTTAAAGTACCCAATTTTAGAAACTGTTTGGACAGAAAATACAATTCCATTCAAGTGCAACATTAATGCATGATTAATCAAGTTGTGTTTCTGGTTATTCAGAAGTGCAAAAAAAAAAAGTCATGCTGACAGTGCCCATTTACAGCCTAGAAATGTCCTCTGATTTAGAAATTTGTTGCAGTTAAAATGTGTGGCCCAAATAGGCCACCGTAGACGGAACGCAAATTTTATTGTTAGGGTAGATTAATGATTGGAGAATTGATCTTTAAATCCAAAGTTTAGTTTTTGCCTCCAACTCTCTTTGTAACTTGTGTCTTTACTTATGAAAGTCTCCTTCGTTAAAAGAATAGTGATGGTCAGTTCCTTGCCTAAAAGCCTGTTCGTTTGGCTAACATTGTGCTTCACGTGCTATCAACATTGTACAGCATGTACTGTAAAGGCTTTTGCTGTGTTATACTCTTGACCAATGAAAGACACGGGCAGGTGGGTCTCCAGGTCAAATTCTTGTTCATGCACACACGTTTTCTTTCCAGGTTCAGAGTGCTTTCCGGAAGTGGTTTATATAAAAAAAAATTTGTATCAAAAATATTCATTTTGGATGTTGCAATTAAGCAACTGGGTGACTTTGCATATGGATTATGTGACACAAGTAATGCAATTTTGTACATGGAGGATTTGATATTGTTTGCTGTTGTACTGCACTGGCCCCCTACCATGACCATTGAATCCTAAACATTCTTACCTCCTTTCCACACAAAAACGTGAAATTAATTTTTTTTTTCTTGGCCATCACTATAAAGTCCATGAAGTAAGTAACATTTAAACAAAATATTTTTTTCCAGAAAAGTACTCCTTTAAGTAAAAGTTGTGTATGAAATAAAGGTTATCTGAATTAGTTTTACATTACCCTAACACAGTAATTGGTAACTTGTGGGCAGGTTCCTGAGTGCCTCTTCTTTGTTGAATATACATTGGCCAACTCATTCTGGTTTCATTCTTTGTTTTCTGTCATGGTGGCTACCATCATTGTTGATGATATTTCAGAAAATGATCTTTTTTCGTGTTACATCTCGCCAACAGCAAAGGAAAACTACTAGGTTTATGGTGAGGGTCCAACCGTGATGTGACAGAAGGGGATGTTTGTGTCATCAGATTCAACCTGTAAAAAAAAAAATGAATTAATGTAGACTATACAGCCTTTTGACTATTACATTATTTTTGCATTCTATTAGTATGTATCTATTATTCTTTAATAATGGGCAAAGCCTAACTGCATCCATATTTTTCACAAGATTTCCATAATTTTGGATTCTGTTTCTTGTCTGTTGTTCTCTTATGCCACCTTGAGGTGCATCTGAAGGAGATTAAAAGCAATTTTTTAAGTGGAGTCGGCAGTCTCCAAAAATATCTTGTCACACGTTTTAGAGTTGCCAAAAGAGAGACACTGTCATCCATTATCTGCCAGCATTCATCCTGAAGCACTAGTGTCTTGGCTTCTTCCAGTGTGAATCTTGGATTTAGTCCTATAGATTTTTTTTAAGTGGATGTCATCAATTACAGATTTAGTGGGGTGTCCTCTTTTCTGATGTGGCACAAATAACAATAAATAATGATATTAATGTAATTTGGCCACAAAAAAACAATGAATACACATTTTTAGCTGACTTGCAATAAAAGCATACTCTCAAAAAGACATGCATACATATTTTTAATTACCAAAATTTTAAGTGAACCAGACAGTTCAAATTTCCACTAGTCTTGAGTGTAAAAGGGTTAAATCTATTACTAATGCGAGTTGCTCTGTATGAATAAAACATATTAATGAGGTCTAGATCACATGCATCTGGGAGTTGGCGACCATGACATATAACAACTCTCAAGACGCACCACTTCTTATTCCTGCGAGTCCTTAAGTATCTGCAGCACGTTTGCAAGTGTTATCTGTGATTCCGGGTGCAGTTGCACTTTGTTGTGAACTCTAAATTCCATCATGCAACTATTTTGTTAATTAGTTAGTTGATCAAGTAGTATTTCAATTAATCTGAGGTTTTAAAAGATGCTTTTCTTTTTTTTTTTTGTAAAAGTACAAGCATTACAATAGTATACTGTAAGTATGGTCTAAAATTACATTTGCCAAAAAAGGGCATAACAGTAAGTCTTGGCTGTAACTGCAACATCTAGATTTACTCCTTTAAAGCTTTAATCAATAAAACTCAACATCTTGGGGCAGAAGACTAAGACTGTTGTGAAGTAACAACCAAAGCTGCATTGACTGCTTTGTTCAGTTTATATCTACTAGATGGCAGAAAAGGCTGTGAGATAAATTAAATGTTGCACACTTCCTTATGGTATGTCTTCAAATTTTGACTGTCACTATCATCGAAAGAAATACTCCACAGATTAACTTTTGCACATTGTTGATGTGTATACACTTGGATAACAAATTTGAGCTGCCAGAAGAAAATTGTATTCAGAATGCTGCTGGATTATCAACCAAGTGTGAGCGTGAGGGATTATCACTATTCTGATTTACAGTAGTTTCTTTTCAGGTGCTCATGTACCATGATTGTGTTTCATGCTAAGAGAGCTCATTTTAAATAGGTCTTTGAAGACAGATTTCCTACCAGGCATGGAAATGACTCTACACTTATATTGTCACAAATCTCAATTCTGAAATTACTAGTTTTCCGTAGTATTGATTTTATCCATGTTGAATGTGTTTTCCTGCCCTCTTGGTGTATATGAGCATGTGCAAATCCTACTCCCACACAGAGTAACAGCCTCACTTCCACTCTTCCCATGCCTCTGTTTAAAATTAGTTTTCAACATTAAATGTAGAAAAAGCAAATCTGTGGTAGGACAATCAGTTAGCCAAACAATTATCATTCAAATGCTCACAATAGTAAGGCCTATTAACTGTGGCTAGCTGGGATTTCAGCTCTTTCATTTTCTCACTTAAAATCATTTTTCTAAGTGGCTGTTTACAGTGCCTTTAGGTGAAGTGTGGGACATTGGCTCAAGGCAAATGATTAGTAATGGAAAGCTTTTGCTGTCAACCAAGTTAATCAGTAACGTGGCTGCCAGTGATGCTGTCGGTCATATATTTTACTTGCCAATTCTGCCAATATGGGAGGTTGCAGCAATCAAACTTTGGAAGTGGGGTGCTTGTTTTGTATGTTGTAAACCCTGTTGTTGTGTGGCTTTTTAACCACAGTATTAAACACATTTTGCAGTGAACTTTGTCATCTTCTTGCTCAAACTGTGCCTCAACTAAGGTATGTATAGTCTGCTTTATGTTCACTTAAGGCATTTTTTCTGTATACTGATGTAAAACAATGTCTTGTTTAACTCAGATACTTGTGTCCATTAAAATGTGCAATGTTTCTTAAAGTAACTGTGTATTGGCCATTAAAATGGAGGAAGGCAATTACCTTTCTCTTCACAGATTTAAAGTGTTTGTACACTTTGTTGAGGTTGTGTAAAATAATATTGTTAATGTTCCTACGGTTGATGCTGAAGAGTGTTTACATTTTAAAGTCTATTATATAGGGTCACTCCATGTCAAATCAACCGATATTTATTTAATTATTCCCAAAAATTCTGAACAAAATGTTATCCTGGAGACACCATGTAGAATTATTTTGATTTAAGATCAATACTTTCCAAGATACAGTCAATTTTTTTATTTTCCATTCTAAACATGGGTTAAATTCACAGTTTATCAGTAATGATTATTATCAAGTTCTTCATCACTAACTTGGCTATAGGATTAATGGAAAAAAATAAATCACCAAAGGCACATTAAGCACAACACATGAACAACAGCTGCTTTATTTATCATTAAATACAACTCTAGTTATAATGTTATCATCTTGGTATTGCAACAGCGAGAAAGTGGCCCATTTCCTTTCTGCTTCAGTTGAAGTGCAGAGTGTAAGGTGTTTTTTTTTGATCAAGATGGTACTGGGACCCACTGACTGTTGTAGGTGCACTAAGCAGTGCAATGATACATTGTAATTACACCCAACAAATATCATCTCTAGGTGGCCAATGGAAAGACTGTGCAGGATAGTTTTAATGCATGAAACATAGCAGGATGTCACAAATTACATCAGTCCAATATTTTTCATCATACATGCACCCAACATAGACATTGGTCAAACGTGAGGGAGAAAGGACAATGTAGAATAAATGAAAAATATTTTAAAAATTGTCTGCACATTTCCCACATGCAGTCAGGGTGCTCTAAAAATGAAATCCAAAATGATTTGGATTTGAGAGGTCTGCTGTTCAAACCCTGATGCAGTTACTTTTCTGGTTATTGACTTTTCAGAAAGCTTATAATACTGGTAGTTATCTGAGTAAGGAAAAAATCAAAAGGCTATATTGGTTACAATTATGTTTGTGAGGCCAACACATAATGTAGCTAAGCCAAAAACTTACATTTTGGTCAGTCTTTAGAGGCTGCTTTGACCATGCAGAGTCATTTGGACCAAATGTTTTAATTTCGTCACATACTATACCATTTAATGTACCAGCATGCAAAGTCTGAGCCTACTTGGTGGTTTAGTTTTTGAGTTATGGACTTGTGAAATTTGCTGAACAAATGAGGCCAGATAAAGTTAGCACCCACCCTTTCCCTCTGTAAACTGGCTGAATCTTGGAAAGTATTGATTAAAAAATTTTCACAAGGTGTCTGTCTTCTGACTAACATGGGTACACCTGGTAATTTCTTGAAGAATGTTTGTGAGTCCAAAGTGTGTGGGCCATTTTTGATTTGACCCTATGTGATTTTTTTTAAGATTACTGTACAAAAAGTACAGGGTGGGCCACATGACCCTCTTCCTATTGAAAAAACAAAAGTTGGACCCAAAATGGCCGACTTCAAAATGGCCACCATGGTCACCACCCATCTTGAAAAGTTTCCCCTCTCACATATACTAATGTGCCACAAACAGGAAGTTAATATCACCAACCATTCCCATTTTATTAAGGTGTATCCATATAAATGGCCCACCCTGTATAATGTTTGAAAACAGAGAGGATGAAGTGAGTTGAGTTTGTAATGGGAATGAAAATCAGCTGTGTTTATCCTTTGTTGTGGTTTTTATTCCCAAGGAATTTACTATTATGTCCAGGATGTAGGGGTTGGGCATTCTGAGTAAATGGACATGTTTCAGAAGAAAATTAATTCAGAATAGTGATTAGTAATTTTTTATTGTAATAAAGTTTAACAACATTGAAAACTACAATGCCTCTTGAGGTTAGACGATGAAAAATCTTTAAGTCCTAATCTTTTGAGTTGTTGCCATTTTACATATGGTTAACATAGTTTAACTTTGTTAATGCCTTTACTTCATGGAGGAACAGCAACAGTCTTTACATTTTGCATTTAGTATAGTTTTGCTGTTTTCTTTTACCACCATCCCATTAATAAAATTGAACAATCATTAAGTGATTTTTGTCTCATCATATGCTGGCTTATATGTTGTGCTTAAAATCTTCTTTTAATCAGCAGTTATAATTTTCATATTTGAGTTGGTTTTCTTAGTTATGTTTCTGTCAGAGCTGGGGGACTGGGGGAAACCAATCATGGAAAAACTTTACAAGCTGGGGTTTCTGTGCATGACAAAATCTTGCTTACAAGAGCAAAAATCGGCACATTATAATTAAGTCTGTTTTGCTGTGGGCTTTTTTTCAGTATGGACAAGAAAAGAAGTCTGTTTCTGTCTGCCTGAAACATGGAATTATTTACTTAAATCCCTTAGGTTTTAACTTTTTATGTGGAACTTGTTTTGATGATATTGGTCATTTTTATTAGGTAGTTTAGACATATGCCTTGACTTTTACATTTTAATGGTTTTTGTTTATAAAAAAAAAAATCACTAGTTGTAAAGCTAACTTAAATATTGGCCATTATTCTTTTTAGGAAAGGCTTTAGTCTTTCTCTGTCTAATGGTACCTCCATTTGTGAGCATGAGGACTGGTTTCATATTGCAAGGAATAGGATGCTGGCGACACGCAGCTGTTGTCAGATTGTGGTTTCCTTCTCAGTCTGGGGATCAATTATTTCTAAATGAGTAATCTTTGTATCTCTTTGTGTACGAAAGACATAGCACATGTTAGAATGTGCTGGGCGGGACCCTGTCTGACTTAGTCATTTTCTGCTCTTGGCTGAAGGTTCATTACTGAAGGACATGCATAAAGTGTTGCACCACAAGTAAATTTCAAAATAAGCCGAAAGATCAGAGAAGAAAAAAATGGATCTTTGGATTTCTCCCAACCGCCCCCCACTCAGTGTTTCTGCTTCCATTTTTTGTGTTGCATATGAGCAAACAGTACTGAATATTGCAGATTTGAAGGGGATTTTGTGGTGCCCTGGAGCATTTACTTTAAATGGCAAACTGTTGACATCGTGGTTAATTCTGTGACTCTGGGAGCTGCACTTTACATGTGGGATGACGGAGGTAGCTTATTGAAGTGAATGCTTGAAAAAGATGTATATTTATAGCAGTGGAGCTATTTTGATGTGAAATGTTAGAAGATAATATAGTAGCTGTTCTCTTAGCTTTTTTTTTGCCCTGGATTCTTGGCTTTCCCAGGCAGGATGATGTAGTTAGTCTGTTGACTTGTATAGTCTCTGCTTAAATGAAGCAAAATAACATCATTATCCAAAATACAAGTCTAAAATTAGAGAAATGGGAAGACAGGTAGCACTGCAAATTAAACATGCAGGGAATGAAACTGTAAGAAGACATTTATTTCAATCGAGAAATGAGCAAATGGGCTCAACTGTTAAGATATTCAACAAAACCAGTTTGCACACTTTAAAAACATTTGTGTGATACTTATCACATTCAAGTATTTCACACTTCTAGGAAGTCATTACTGCTGTCTAATCATTGTCATCCCTTCACCAATAAAATATAATAAAATTACCCTTTGGACACACCTTATACCAAAAATTGTTACTAAATCATGAATGCAACACATCCTAAAAGTATTATGTTCAAACTGCCATCCCCATACATGTACTTGCATGTATCACATTAAAATACATGACAAAAGTGAAGAGAGAGAGTACAGTGAAAGTCTCTGGCCACCTGATTGTATTTCATGTTCTGATTTCACTGCGCTGGTATCCTGAAGGTTGCCGGTTCGAATTCCCATCACTGCCAAAAGAGATCCTACTCTGCTGGGCCCTTGAGCAAGACCCTTAACCTTTAATTGCTCCAGGGGTGCTGTACGATAATAATTCTTTGCATTTATATAGCGCTTTTCTCACTACTCAAAGTGCTTAGCAATTGCAGGTTAAGGGCCTTGCTCAAGGGCCCAACAGAGCAGAGTCCCTTTTGGCATTTACGGGATTTGAACCGGCAACCTTCCAATTGCTAGTGCAGATCCCTAACCTCAGAGCCACCACTCCGCAATGGCTGACCCTGCGCTCTGACCCCAAGGGGTATGCAAAAAACCAAGTAATTTCTTTCGGGATTAATAAAGTGTAATAAAATGAAAAAAAAAAAATAGTGCTGAAGGGTAGCAAAGTACTTACAGAACGGTAGATGGATGGAAGTAAGCTGCATATTATTGTGTTGGTTTCTTCATCCCTCAAAATTTTTGGCCTCCGCTTGTTCTTGTAACTGTACTTGATACCGATGTTGCCTGTAGTCATTGCCACACTATTATTGTGTAGCTACATCTTGGATCTTTGGTATTATCTGGCCTCCCTTGTGATCTCTTGTTGAGCAAGCAGCATTTCCTCTGCCTTTCTGATAGTGTCAAGTTTGGTTGTTATCTTTTGTTTAAAGAAAAAAAAAAGTTTAATTAAAAGAATGTATAGGTCTTGTAAAACATGACTTTACATGTGAATGTAGATTTTTATTAGGTGGATTTCACTATGATTGGGGAAAAAAGTGTTTTACCTTTGTTGCCTGAGATGGTGCTGGACTCCTATATGTTTGACAGTATGTGGGTAAGCAGATATTCTTCCTTGCTTTGGTTTGACCATCTATTCTTCTCTTTGATATTCTAACTTCTTCAAAAAAAGGAAAGGCAAACATCATAGGCAACATACTGGGAAACCTGGTGGAGAGAATAACTCTGAGTGGTCTCTAATATTGAAAATAAAGGTGATAAAGGGAAATTTTTAAGCCACTTATTTAAGGGTTAATTTCTGAGGTTTCATTTGATGAGGATGATTCTGTTCTTTTCAGCCTTGCAAGTACCCATCCATTTTCCAAACCCACTCTATCCAGGACTGGATTGTGGTAAAGCAGGAGCCTATCCCTGCAAGCATTCAGTGCAAGGCAGAACAATCCCTGGACAGGGCACTAACTGATAGCCGGTTTATACACACACATAAACACACAAAATGGGGCTAATGTTACATCAGCAATTCACCTAACCTGCCTGTCTTTGTTAAGAAAACCACGTTCATGGGCAGAACATGCATACACCATGCGGGTAGCACCTAGGTCTTAAACCCCAGTCTCCTTGTTACAAAGCTGGAGTGCTACCACTGTGTCACCATGCCGTCCCCTTTTATGTTTATGCCATTTTCTCATAATAGTATTGTTGATGATTCACTGCCTTCCTGCACTTGGGCTTCTTGAGTGGGTGCCTTCCTTGTTCTTGTAGTTTCTTTTATGAGCCTAGAATACCATCTTCCCTGGTTCAATGGTGTGATGTGTGTTTTCTCTTTATAAATGTTGATTGTCAATTTTAAAGTAGTTGGGTGCCCTCCACTGGCATCCCTTTTGTGTCCTTGTTTTTTGCAGATGATAAATAAAATGTAGAGCAGGGTTGCCCAATACATCGATTGCGATTGACTGGTACATTTGAAAGGTAGTGCAAGTAGATCACATTGCATTCAAAAAGACTAACATCAAAAAAGATTCTATCATATATCCTCTTTATGGCATTTGCTACATGATTGACAGGGCGTCAGTCTGAGATCTCTTTTCTTCTTACACACGGGTCATCCCTCACACGTGAGCAACTGCAAAACTCCGGCTATCTAAGTGATCTAGTTAGCCTTCCGATTTATATCGACTAAAGAAGAGATATGAAAAAAAAATTTAGGGGGGACTGGACATGTGGAATTGGAAGAGGATTTTTTTTTCTCACAATGTCTCAATCGAAGTGCGTTTGTCTGATCTGTCAATCTATCATTGCTATTCCAAAGAAGGAAAATGTGGAAAGGAACTTTCGAACTGTTCATAAAAACTACAAAACTGACTTCCTTTCGTAAAGTGATAGAAAGAAAAGAAAAAGGTGAGGGAACTAAAATCTGTTAATTGGACGGCCATCATTTTTAACTTGGCTGCATTCAAAAGTAAAGACAGACAACCAAAGCATCGTTCCAGGTGAGTCGCTCAATCATTAAGCATAAGAATTCCTTCCAAGATGGAGAGATGATGAAAGAGGCCTGCTGAGATTTCGAGACCCCTGGCCAGAGAGAAAGGAGTTTCTTCTTGTCATTAAACATGCAGAAAACAATTGACGATCAGTGGCTGCTAGACTTGGCATTTTTTTACCGATCTGACCAACATGTTGAATGAGCTTAATTTACAGCTGCAAGGAAAAGACAAAGCCATGGTCAATATGATTCGCTCAGTTAATGCTTTCAAACAGAAAATGCAACATCTGTCCTCAAAGCTGCAGCGCCATGATTTGGGGAATATCCAAAACCTTGCGTCAGAGCTGGAGACGCAATGGAAGGCGTATGCGCAAGTTGACAGCATACGCTACACAGCAGATTGAAAATTGTCTGTCAGACTTTTACAGATGGTTTCAAGACTCAGCTTTACTTGAGCCAATCGCTACATTTAAGTGCTATCCATTTAGGGAAGATGTTGAGGGTGATTCATTCACATCAAATATTGCAACACTGTTTCACCTAAAACTCCTGTACAGTGGAGGATGAGATTTTGACACTACAGGATGACATTCAGCTAAAGTCTGGGGCTCATGGACAGTTACTCACAGAGAAAAAGTACCCAAACATGAGGAAATGTGCTAACTACTTGACTGCATTATTCGGCTGTACTTATTTATGCGAGTCAGCCTTTTCCCACATGAAGATTATTCAGTCTAAATACAGTAGTGACCATAAATGTATTGAATTGTTATTGTGCCATAAGGGTTATTCAGTTATGCAAGGTACGCCAACATATATTTTATATATAAAGTATGCTCAATATATTTTTAATTTTTAATGTAGGCAGATCATTTTGACCTGGTTATTTTAAAAGTAGCTCGCAAGCTGAAAAAGTGTGGGAACCCCTGATGTAGAGAATAAGATTATTTATTTCATATCTTACTAAAATCAGTTGTACCTGCTTGTCTGGCAAAAAAAAAAAAATTAGTTATTTATGCTTTTGATGTTCAGTTTGCGAAATTGGATATTAAATGTCTATTTTAAATTTTTCCTTGGTTTAGGTTTAGCTGTATAATTTTGTTTTAAGATGCTTAAGTGATGTCTTTTTTTTGTAATAGAATATTTTAGCAATAAGACTCACACCACTTTGATGCAGACAGATGAGTATTGGTGACTATTTGATTAACTTAATGCGTTCATGTGCTGTGTTAGCAAAATGTAGAAGTATAAAATATATTCCTATTTTTGTTAAGCAGAGTTGCATTTAGTTTCATTTATAGACTGTAAGTAATTTCTAGTTAGTAGAAATAAGTCTGAGGTCCAGATGAGGCTCGCTCCCTATTGTTGAAGATCAATTACTTGCAGATCATCTGGTGATTAAATGACATCACCAGACCAGAGGGCTTGTGTATTCGATCAGCTGCATGTTTGCTGTTTATCTCCTCTCTGATTTACTCATGAATCATAAGTGACATGATTTTTTCTGACATGGCCTAAATCTAAAATGAAGCTTATGTCTTCTATTTCCAGATTTAGGAATAGGTTAATAGGTTAAAAGTAAATTCCAACTATTTTCTTGTTATTTAGAAATGCAGCTCTAAAAATAAAGACTCAAAAAAATCCCTTATTCAGCTTTCTCACACTAATTGGTATTTTTATTTAATAAGTGTTGATAAATTGTTGTCCTGTCAAGTAAGTTTCTGCTTTTTTCTGAAGAATCAGAACATTGTATATTTATACCACACTGATGTACAATATGTTATTTTTTTTGATGATCCTCCTAGTGTATTATCTCTAGAAACCCTGCTATTTGGATTTTTTGTTTATCTCTCATTTATTTCCAACTACATTTCTGATATGATTTTTTCTGTATATAAAATTTTTTTTTTTAAATGCCTCTGTTGGAAGTAGTATTGATAAAGTGCTTTTAAGCAGATCAGTCGGCATTTGTGGTCATTGTCAATTCTGTGACTTTCCTTCTTTTAACACTCTAATTTTTTCAAAATACAACGTTTAAAATAATGTATTGTATTTCATGGTTTTACACAAAGAACTAAAACTAAAACTAAAAACTCTGTTTTTCTGAGCAGGGTGCTATGAAGAAAGTTAAATGGAACTTGAAGTCAGAAGTGGTTATTGGCCTGGCAGGCTTATGGTTTAAAGCTCATTGCATTAGACACTAGACACAACTAACAGCTGAATGGCAGTTTTTATGACAGTATTGTTTGTTCAAAAAAAAATAGCGCACTTCATGCCGTCTAAAATGTTGACATGGTTTGGCTGTCTAAATCGTTGACGTGGTTAGGCTTGATCAATCTAAAAAAATATATATAGATCCCTTCTCAACTTAAACATTGATATTCTGTTTTATGCAACTTGGACTGTATACTCAATTCATACTACTATAGATGGGATTCATTGGACATGATAGATTCTCGTGTGTGTGAAGAAATATATTTGTCAGCATGGAGGAAATGAGGTGCCCTGTAGTTGCATAGTCAATAGGGTGTGTTTGAAGTGCAGTGGTCCAGCATCAGAAGAACAGAGGTTACACTTGGTTAGTACCACCTGTCAGAAAACAGTCTCTGGGGTAAGAAATTATAATAATTCACGTTGCTCTGCATAATTCCAACACATCTTTCAACAAATTCATAACAAATTAACTACCTTGACTTCACATTTTTAAACGGGTCCAGAATTTCTCATCACTTAATATGAATGTCTAAGGTAAATGAGATCAGAAGAGCCCTGGCACCAGGATTGGTGAAAGTTAGTAAACATAATATTACTTAAAAGTTGTTATAATGCAGCTAAACTGCAGTTTTGTCATTTAAAAAAAAAAAAAAAAAGTTTTCCAAACTGCGCTTAAATTTCAATAAACACACATCACACTGGCAGATTTCACTACTTTTAGGGCTGAGTTTGCAAAGAATATTAAAAATCTCAATCAAACACCATTGAATGGTAGCTCATTATTTCTGACAGCTGGCATTTTGCTGATAGATGATTTTTGAAAACCTTGTTTAGCCAAGTCAGTCTTCGCCAGATTGTCAGAAAAAAACATTTCCAGGGTAGATACTGGTGGTGTCCATGTGGCTCCATTTGACAGTGTCATGGCATGGCACCAGGCTATTTTTATCCTAGAGTATTATTCATGGTTTACAGAAATATTATATTAGATTTGTCCTATACTAGGAGGGAGGTATTATTTAGTGTGTTTAAAAGCAAAATAATGCTTTGAAAGTGCAGACATCTTTTCTCAAGTGTTGAAGGGATTATTGTTTAATTGATTTGAATTGCATTAAAGACTGTAGCTCCTGTCTCACTTTTGACTTTGGAAATTCTTGGGTTAACTAGTTCTGGAATTCTGTCATTTACACATGCTGTTAGCATGTACAGATGAAAACCAAAGGTTAGAGGGCAACAACCATAACTTCTACTGTAAGCTCCATGGCTTTTGGTCTTAAAAAAAAAAAAAAAAAAAAGTAAAACCAGTTGCTGTGTATTGCATTTTGTTTACGTGAATATTTTTCTTCAGGTGCACCCAGATCACAAAGATGCACATGAGAGATGAGCAATTCTGTGGGTTTTTCAACTGAAAAGCAGAGTCAATTCAGATCAGGAAAAATCCCAATCCTTATGTTTACTGCATTTTTGTTTTTTTTCTGACAGTGGCATGAAACTTGGTTCTCCCCAAATAAGCACAACATTCCCCGTTTCACTGTTTCTTTACTCCTGACTCTGCACATGGCTTCCTTTGCTAGTCGGAAGACAGCTGCAGTGACACAGACACTGTAAGGATATGTCTGCAGATAACTGGGATTAATAGCTTCCTCCTTGGTTTGGATGTTGATGCCTACATACTTTCGAAATAGCTTTTCTTAGGAAACAAATTAACTTTCACAATGTGATCAAGCTAGTCATAGACATTCTTAGGATAATGCTCAAATCTCTTGTATTTCTTTGCATCAGGAACACACTAACATTGTGTCATGCATGCAGACATAGTGTTATACAATTGTTAGGCTGTAGATTTTTGTTTGCACTTTGACTAACCTGAGTTATTGCCTTGAATTGTACCAGGTCTTGAGGTGGAAAATTACTTTTTCATTATTCTTGATGCAGCTTTGTTCACTCAATCCCTTTACCTGTAGTAGGGACTTCTTTTAGTCATTTGTATTTATCATCACACAATACTGTATATTTATATGTTTTAAATTATTACCATTTACAGTACAATCCCTCATAAACGGCCACCTTGGGACTGGAACCGTGTCCGGTTGCCGTTTTGGCCGGTTAATACGATGCATACCTATTTTCATGTAGAAAAATATTTCTGAGGTATGTACTGTACCTCTCCGACATTCCTGAAGAAGCCATTTCCACAAGGCATCATCTACAATTTCGCACACTGGTTTTTTTCTCATACGACTGGACAGTGTGGTGTTGCCGGTCCACAGCTCAAGTCAAAAAGGCCACTTTTTAAATAAATCGCTGCACTTGCGGCTTAGCAAGGGGGCGTGGTATGTGTGCAGGTAGGGCGATTCCCCTATTGCAAAGCCCGATGGGAGAAGCAGGGGAGCCGCCAGGTTGAAAGAAGGCACCGTGCTTTGGATTTTAAGAGACTGCATCTAGCCATTGTTTTAACCTCATTTGCGTTGTTTTTGAAGGACTAACCATTGGTAAACCTTCTATGATGAATGAAAACTTTGGACGCCGTTTTCCCTCGCCCGGACGTGGGTCACTGGGGTCCCCCTCTGGAGGTGGGGCTTGATGGCAAGCGCCTGGTGGCCGGGCCTGCACCCATGGGGCTCGGCTGGGCACAGCCCGAAGAGGCAACATGGGTCCCATTTCCCATGGACTCACTACCTATGGGAGGTGCCAAGGAGGTTGGGTGCAGTGTGAATTGGGTGGTGGCTGAAGGTTGGGACCTTGGTGGTCCGATCCTTGGCTACAGAAGCTGGCTCTTGGGACGTGGAATGTCACTTCTCTGAAGGGGAAGGAGTCTGAGCTAGTGCTTGAGGTTGAGAGGTTCTGGCTAGATATAGTCGGGCTCACATCAACAAGCAGCTTAGACTCTGGAACCAACCTTCTTGAAAGGGGCTGGACTCTCTACCATTGCCCTCGGTGAGAGGTGCTGAATGGGTGTGGGCATACTTATTGCCCCCCGACTTGGAACCTGTTCATTGGGGTTTACCCCGGTGGACGAGAAGGTAGCCTCCCTTCGCCTTCAGGTGGGGGGATGGGTCCTAACTGTTTGCGCATATGCGCCGAATGGTAGTTTGGAGTACCCACCCTTTTTGGAGTCCCTGGAGAGGGTGCTAGAGGGTATACCTTCTGGGGACTCCCTCGTTCTACTGGGAGACTTCAGTGCTCACGTGGGCAATGACAGTGAGACCTGGAAGGGCGTGCACTTGGCACCAGGAAACCGTAGGCCTCAGTTCGATGATCGACTTCTTGGACCTGCGGCCACATGTCTTGGACACTCGGGTGAAGAGAGGGGCGGAGCTGTCAACTGACCACCAGCTGGTGGTGAATAGGTTTCGATGGTGGGGGATGATGCCGGTCAGGCCTGGTAGGCCCAAACATGTTGTGAGGGTCTGTTTGGAACGTCTAACAAAGTCCCCTGTAAGAAGTAGCTTAAACTCCCACCTCCGGCAGAACTTCAGCCACATCCCGATGGAGGTGGGGGACATTGAGTCTGAATGGGCCACGTTCCATGCCTCTATTGTTGAGGCGGCTGACCGGAGCTGTGGCCGTAAGGTGGTTGGTGCCTGTCGTGGTGGCAATCCCCGAACCAGTTGGTGGACACCGGCGGTGAGGGATGCCGTCAAGCTGAAGGAGTCCTACAGAACCCTTTTGTCCTGTGGGACTCTGTAGGCAGCTGATGGGTACCGGCAGGCCAAGTGGAATGTGGCTTTGGTGGTTGCTGAGGCAAAAACTTGGGTGTGGGAGGAGTTTGGGAAGGCCATGGAGAACGACTTTCGGACAGCTTTGAGGAGATTCTGGTCAACCGTCTGGCATCTCAGGAGGGGGAAACAGTGCAGTGTCAACACTGTATATGGTGGGGATGGTGCGCTGCTGACCTTGATGCGGGACGTTGTGGGTCGGTGGGGGAGTACTTTGAAGACTTCCTCAATCCCACTAACATGCCTTGCAATGAGGAAGCAGAGCCTGGAGACTCGGAGGTGGGCTCCGAGGTGGTCAAAAAACTCCTTGGTGGCAGGGCTCCGGGGGTGGATGAGATATGCCTGGAGTTCCTCAAGGCTCTGGATGTTGCAGAACTGTCTTGGTTGACACGCCTCTGCAACATCGCATGGACATCGGGGACAGTGCCTCTGGATTGGTAGTCTGTACATGTGTTTTGTGGACTTGGAAAAGGCATTCGACTGTGTCCCTCGGGAAATCCTGTGGGGAGTACTCTGAGAGTATGGGGTACCGGACTCCCTGATAAGGGCTGTTTGGTCCCTGTACGATCGGTGTCAGAGCTTGGTCTGCATTGTTGGCAATAAGTTGAACCCGTTTCCAGTGAGAGTTGGACTGTGCCAGGGCTGCCTTTTGTCACCGTTTCTGTTCATAACTTTTATGGACAGAATTTCTAGGCGTAGCCAGGGCATTGAGGTGGTCCAGTTTGGTGGACTCAGGATTGGGTCACTGCTTTTTTCAGATGATGTTGTCCTGTTTGCTTTATCAGGCCGTGATCTTCAACTCTCTCTGGATCGGTTCGCAGCTGAGTGTGAAGCGGCTGGGATGGGAATTAGCACCTCCAAATCTGAGACCGTAGTCCTCAGCTGGAAAAGGGTGGAGTGCCCTCTCAGGGTTGGGAGCGAGATCCTGCCCCAAGTGGAGAAGTTCAAGTATCTCAGGGTCTTCCTCACGAGTGAGGGAAGAATGGAGCGTGAGATCAACAGGCGGATCGGTGCGGCGTCCACAGTAATGCGGGCTCTGCATCGGTATGTCGTGGTGAAAAAGGAGCTGAGCTGTAAGGCAAAGCTCTCAATTTACCAGTCTGTCTATGTTCCTGCCCTCACCTATGGTCATGAGCTATGGGTAGTGACTGAAAGAACGAGATCGCGAATACAACCAGCCAAAATGAGTTTCCTCCGCAGGGTGTCTGGGCTTTCCCTTAAAGATAGGGTGAGATGCTCAGTCATCCGGGAGGGGCTCAGAGTAGAGCTGCTGCTCCTCTGCATCGAGAGGAGTCAGATGAGGTGGCTCGGGCATCTGATCAGGATGCCTCCTGGACGCCTCCCTGGTGAGGTGTTCCGGGCATGTCTAACTGGGAGGAGACCCCGGGGAAGACCCAGGACACGCTGGAGGGACTATGTCTCCCAGCTGGCCTGAGAACACCTTGGGATCCCCCTGGAAGAGCTAGAAGAAGTGGCCGGGGAGAGGGAAGTCTGGGTATCTCTGCTCAAGCTGCTGCCACCTCCAGCTGATCTCAGATAAGCGGAAGCGAATGGATGGATGGATGGATTTTAACCTCCACTAATTCACTCGTTTTAATGGATTTATTTATTTAAAGAAGACTTTTGATAAACTGTACTTTATTCAATATGACCACTGTTTTGTTGTTTGCTGGTCTTAAAGTACCTCTCACCTTCCAGGAAAGAAGGAAGTGCATACATATAAAGAAGAACTCAGGATTAAAAATTTTTTTTTTTTTTTTTTTTTAATTTAACGGGCCGGTTAATGCGAGGCCAGTTAAGAGGGATTATACTGCATTGGGTTACAAATTACTTAGACATATATGAACTGTGACCACAAGAGGGCGCTTTAGAGCCCCGAACCACAGACCCAGCAATACACAGCATGTTAATGGAAAAAGGTTTTTTATCCTTCTCCCAGGCACTTTCCATAATCCTTTCCCAATAACAAACCACAAATGCACAATAAATGATCAATAACTAAAAATTCTTCTTCCTTCACCTCTGCTGATTTTTGCCTGCTGCCTCCTGACTTGGACTCCCGAAGTAGTTGCGGCTAGTTCCTTTTATAGGGCATCCGAAAGTGTTTCAGGTACTCGATGACCTTCTTCTCGGTGTGGCGGAGTTCTGCCACACAGGGCTCAGCCTTTCCTGCAATGCCCCTTGGCAGTGCCCATGAAACACGGCAGGGCTGCTCCAAACTCCTACTCCCCAGGATCTCTGTGGGAGTCCTTGATACCACTGCACCCCAGGGGGGCTTCCCTCTAGTGTTCCAGGGGACGTAGTGTCCTGAATATACTCTTTCCTCTGATCCTTCCACTATATAGGCGTCCCAGCCAGGCAAGGGCCCCAGCCTTTTGCCACAAAACAAAAGACTTGTGTGTGTGTGTGTATGGAGCAGTCTGCACTGTTCACACTCAACCACAGCTACTAGATGACATATGCACTTTTACAATTATTTGGCACTTGCATGCACCTCACTTCGCAATACAAAAGACCTGTTTGTAGCAAATGCTGCCGCACATCAAGGACGTCGTGCTAATTACACAGATGAAGAGACACAATGTTGACATGAAGCAAACACCATGGCTGAACAACTTGTAAGTGAGACACCTCAGCAATGGAGGGCAAGGATCGAAGTTTTCACTAAAAACATCTATCTGGGGGTATTTTCTTGAGACCAAGGTTAAAAGGACTCATATGCCAGCAATATGGCTATGATATGGTATCACCAGTGTCTTCTTATGAAAGCCAGTGGGGAAACAAGCACAGCTGAGTCCATGTCCTCTACACTGGGTTATATGAGTTAGATGATGCATCTCCAAGTTCACAAATATAGTAAAACTGCTAGGGAATCTTTGGGTTGTTTTTTGTCACATGCATAAATATTTACTTATTTGTGGTATAGTTCTTTAATTCTCTTGCACTTGACCTGTGTTTATGTCTGTATAGCACTGCAGTCCTATTAAAGGCTTAAAGTTCCCCAATATGGCATAAGTGGGCATACCAATGGAATATAATACACTCGGTTTGCCAAGCATCTAGCTCCTCCTTGTCCACGGAATCTAACATTATGTCATTTAATTTGCTTGAGTAAGGTTAAATAATTAACTTGCTTAATGCCCACCTCACCACATCACATGGCACCCTGTCGAAAGCACCTTACTCAGATCTACAAGGCATGATGGGGCTCATTTCCTTTGGTCTAACTCATTACATACCTTTGCCAGACAAGAAACTAAACTGCATTTTACAAACTTTGACCTGCTCCCTGTTCTCTCATGCAGTTACACTCACCTTCGTTACTGGCTCCAGAAGCCCGATTTATTGCTATGACCCACACTTCAGTGGGTAATCCATTCCGCTGTATACTGGAATAAGCACACTTCTTTTTCCATTATTCAGCTATCCTCCGTTCACATGCAATTATGTTGCAGAGGTCTTATCAACCATTCTATTTCAGGAACTTATAGCACCTCTAAGAAGGTCCACTCCATTTGGGCTTGCTGTTTTTATCTATTTCCACCCTTTTCTTCTGCAGTTTTCTTCTTTTGAAAATGCTCAGAATTCCTGTTTTCTTGCAATGAATATAATTATCCCATTCATTCACCTTATTCAGCATCTTCTCAGTATACTACTCCTCAGGTATCCTGAATCCCATTACTATCAATCACGGTGTTCCGTTTTGCGTGATTCACACCTACTTTATCCTGCGTTCATTTTGCCATCTGCATGGCAATCTTAGCACATTTCATTCCTTCCTTCATTCACCAGCTCACTTGCAAACTCCTGTCTTTTGGCTTATATTCTGGTCTACAAACTGCTCGGTAGGATTTTGCTTTGCTTTCTTGACGACTGTCCTGTTTCCTAACTGATGCACCTGACACACAATTAACTCTTGCTATCAATGTTTTCGCAAATGTACTTCTCACCCTCTTCTCCTTCAACTACCAGAACTTCAGCCACAGTACATACTATATATTACTTCTTCCTTTTAAAGATCTCCCACATTGTACTACATGTGTTTCTGATCTACCATAAATCCAAAGTTCCCAACAACATTTTGAAGATTTAGCTGCAGTTCACCTTTATCACAGTATTGGGTTATACAAAAAGTGTTCAGTTTTTTTAATACATAAGGGCCACATGCTTTTTTTTATATGCAGATCTTGAAACCACTGTTTTCTGTATCCATATTGCACAAGTAAAGGAGATTCTTTGTAAAAATGCTTGAAATGTTGTGAGGATGGAGAGCAGCATAACGTAAGTTGGAGAAATCTTTGTAGCAGATAAAAACCAACAGGGAAGTGAGGCCAGATTGATTACTGCTCCGTAAGTCCTGCTTTATGCAGCTCTCTCCAGTTTTTAATTTGCTTCTTAACTGGTCCATGAGCTGTGTCAACAGTCAATCATTATCCCAGTTCCCAGGGTTTCCAGGCCAAGCAGTCAGACTGTTGGCTAGCTGCACTAGCCTTGGTTCCAATGAAATGCTTTAAAATTTGTTGAAAAAAATTTTAATGACACAGACCCTTTCAAGATAACCACCAATTTTCTTACTGTGCCAGGAGAAATGTGGAAGATGCCCTAATTATCCATCATAATATAGTATGTACTTTTTTCTTGGTAAGCCAGAGTTCTGTCAGAGCAGAAATGTTAACCCATTTATTACATTATGGATTTAAGATTTTTTTTTTTTTTAAATTGTTTGCAGATAGTCAAACTACATGACTTTTCAACAGTTTATTCTTTCAAATATGGGGAGATTGCTCCCCAAGGTCAAGTTCTGTTTCATTTACCTTTTACCCTCTATATTAGTGTTCTGAAACAGAACAGTGACCATTATTCCATTGTTAAGTATGTCATAACTGGACACATACGGTGCTAATAAAGTGTTCACATTTTCTTGTTATACACCATTGAACAAAAATGGATTTATTTTGGTTTTTTGATATTGATCAACAGCAAAAGGCTGTTTAGTGTCAAAGTGAAAACAGATCTCTGCAAAGTGGTGTGAATTAATTACAAATAAACTTAGTTTTGTATATATTTCTGTTTAAAGCTAGGTAAAAACACAGAAGTAACTAGCTAAGTGTTTGTTTTCAAATGATGTAAATATTTCAGAATGCAGCTGACAAAGTAAATTTCATGTTTTGATATGTACGTACGTATGATTTAAATAAAAAAACCTGGAGTATCATCTAATTGTCTTACTTCATTAGAGAAAGGAAAAGAGGATTTATTTGCATATTGGCACCATTTTGGAAATTTCCTTTTGATTTGAGCCTTTATAGTTTTTATTGAGAGAATAGTATCATGTCTTTTGGAAAAATTAGTCTGACCTGAGTTAAATGTGTATAAAAATGAATGGGTGATTTGTGATGAATTAGTTGTATGAATGGCATTTAGCAGCAAGTGGTAGCCATTCTTGTTATGCAGGATGAACTGGTTTCATATGAGAACCTCTAAAGAAAAAAAAAATCTTGGAGTAGACTCTATCACTGTATTTTCCTTAAATGTGTCAAGTTAACGACTCAGTTGGTTGCAAATTTCGCTTTTACTATTTAATGTTGCTTTAACATGAATTATTACTTTTTCAGCTTCCTTCAAAGGCCTGGCAATGTAATGAGAATATAAAGTTAACCTTCGAAAATAATTCAATGCCAGATGCTTTTATTTTTACATTTAGAGTTAAATATTGACTATTTCAAATTAGTAGGCAGCATCAGTGTTATGTACCTATTCCTGCTCAGTAATCCATAAATGTCGGGCATACAATATTGAAGCAAATTGATTTATTAAAATACTTCTGAGTTTTCACAGGGGTCACCCAGTGGCAGGTTTTTGTCTGTGGTGTGTTTTTGTTTGTTCTCATGCTGTATTCCTGTTCTTTCCTGGGTTGAGCTTTAAGTCAACACTCTGCCAAAATGACCTTTTGCTCGCAGTATGCAGTGTTCTCCCTAGCGTCTTTTAGCCGGGCACTCCGCCCGGCTAATTTAGTTGAGCACCTGGCTGTCACAGGCACAGGCAGGTCTATGATCTGCAGAGATGGCAAGAGTCGAGCAGGCGGGTGGGAAATAGTTTAGAAGCAGGATCGCAAGTGGCGAGGGGTGAGGCGTGGGGCGGGATATTTCCGATCACTCGATGCTGAACAAGCTAATAGCGGGGATGAGGCGGAACGGAGTTCACAAGCAAAGAATATGGGGAGGTGGGCTTTCGAGAGGGGGCTGTACATGGTAATAGCTTGGAGCATAGCAGCTTAATACAGTAGCAAGGAGTATGGGGAGGTGGACGGACAAGAGGGGGCTGTACATGCTAATAGCGGGAGCGGAGCAGCAGTTCACAAGCAAAGAGGAGGTGGAGGTGGCTGGGCGGGCGTGAGGAGGACTGATAAAATAAAAAAAGACTAGTGGAACCAGCCTGTCAGATATCAGAAAACAGGGTGTCAGGAAGTGACGTCTCTGTTCCCAGTGTCAGTGCAGTCTGTGTAGTGCTGCTAAGCGTACAGCTGTTCTCTTCTTGTTCAGTTCATATATATATATATATACACACACGCATACATACACAGTTGTTTAAGCATTAGATGTGCTCTGAAAAAATCCTTGTAGCACTCACTGTGGTTCCTGTTAAAGTGACCCCATCTGCCGTTCTTTTATTTGCTCATATTTGGACCTGTGTCCATATTGCAAAAAGTGTGCTGAAACCCTTGCAGCACACACCGTGTCCTGAGCAAAAGTTTTGTCACTGAATTGCTGAGGGTTTTGTTAAAGTGACCCATCTGCCATTCCTTATTTTGTTCATATCTTGCCCTGCCGTAGTGCAAGTGTGCATTGAATATCCAACAGGCTTCCACTTTCCCACTCAAAAGTCTTATTCATAGGTTCTTTTGATTTTTTCCAAACGTTTTACCAACATGAGTAAAAAAAATGTTCAGAAAACAGCACTGCTCAGTTATTTCAGAAAAGAGACGCCACAAATTAATGAAGGTGCAGCGTCAACTCCTGATGTGGCAATTTCAGACAAAGACATTGCAGAGGCTGTTCCATCAGGGGAAATCTGTTCAGCACGCATTGTGCCGATTGATAAATCTAAGCACCGCTTATCCGACATAAACAAACAATGGTTTAAAGATTTTGATTGGCTAATGGTCAAAGAAAATGGTATGTGGTGCTCATTGTGCATGAAATATTCAAACACCCACCCCCCAAGGAGGGAGTTACCTTGAGTAAACATGCCATGTACAAGAATTCAAAAAGAAAGCTTACTGGACCATGAAAAAAGTAAAACGCACATTGAGTCTTCTGCTGACCTTTTAGGAAAACATGTACTAGAGCAAACTGGAATTGGTCAAATTGAAAGATCTATATCTGTGTTAAATAACTTACAGAGAGATGCATTTGTGGGAGCTTTAAGATCCATGTATTGGTTGGCAAAAAATGAGTTGTCACATACAAAGTTGTTTGAAAAGCTGTTGAAACACTGTAAAGAAATAGGTTGTTCCTTTTTACATCTCAGTGTTGGTAAAAATGCACATTACACCTCTGAAAGAATAATGCAAGTGCTGCTGGATGTCTTAGCATCAGAAATAAAGTCTAACATACTGAAAAAATACATGCTGAAAATGTTTTCAGTATTCTGTGTGATGGAACCACAGACATCTCATTTGTAAAATATTTAATTACAGTATTTACATTAAATATGTTTGCCAGGTCACTAAAGAGGTCAGAATTATTTTGTATCAACCCGCAATATGATTGATGGCAAAGCAGAGACTATAACCAACACATTGAGTGAGACTATGGACACTCTAATCTGCTCGGACTAGGGTCAGATGGAGCGGCTGTTATAATTGGGAAACAAAGATGTGGCAAAACTGCTTAAAGATAAAACATCTGGACTCTTGGTCAACTGCCACTGTGTAAACCACCTATTGGCCCTTGCAAATGCCCAGGTAGCAGCAGCTGCTGTACCTTATTTAACAAAACTGAATGACATCTTAAGGCAGTTAGATGGCGGGTTTAACGGAAATCCAAAATATTCTGAACATTCCCCAGATTAAGCTGAAAATGGCTAGTGACACTAGATGGCTGTCTGATGACTCTGCAGTAAAGTCACTACGACAGTGTATGATTATTGTCATAGCTGCACTGGAAAGAGAGGCCACTGAACGAAATGGCATCACAGCTGAAGAATTAAGCAGATGTATTAAAAACGTACAATTTTGTTTTCTCTCTGATGATGCTTTCAGACGTATGACCTTTGTTGTCCAACTTATCTAAGGCTTGGCAAAGGCAAGATGTCAATCTTACCGAAATTGAGCCAGTTTTGCTCGCCACAAAATTGTCCATCATGGAGTTGAAAGACACTCCTCTGAGATTTTCGACTTCATCATTGTCTTGCAGAAGAATGGTCAGATCTCTGCATTGTTTGTGTGAGTGAGTGATGTAATGTGTTTCAAAATGTAATATATGATAAATAACTAGAGACAGTTGTCAAGCACCTAGATGCAAGATTCCTTGACATGCCAATTACAATTATTTCCAGCTTTTCAAAAGTTTTCAATGCAGAAACTCACGATTCAAGTGAGTCGGCTGAAATTCTTTTCAGTCATTACTCTAAAAATAGTAGACCTCCAATTTTAAAATTTGAAAGTAGCAGGCAAGAATGGACAGTTGCATCAAAAATGATCAGAAGTCAATCATACAAAGACTTCAGTCCAAAACAGATTTTACTAAAAATGGCCATAACATCAAAGCTCAAAGAGTCGTTTCCAAATGTAGCCAAACTAGCTCATGTTGGGCTAGTGATCCCAGTGAGTACAGCTCAATGTGAAAGGGGGTTTTCTGCCCTTTAAAGGATCAAGACATGTTTGAGAAATTGCACAAATCAAAGCACGCTAAATAATCTCATGCTGATCTCTTTGGAGGGCCCAGATCCTGGGGGCTTTGATTATTGGAAAGCTGCAGACAACTGGGCTTCTTGGAAGAAAAGAAGAATAAATATTTAACTGAAGACACCTTCTGCATGTGCAAGTTGGCTTTGAAGAATATTTTTTAAAATTTTTCTTCATTAGGTTTCCCATACTTTTTTTCCCCCCATTGTTTTAGCTTTTCTTCCCAACAGTGACAATACTTGTGCCTTTTGGTTTATATCATTAAAATTCTTATTTAAAACTAGGCTGACCCGCCTTTTAAGGCGACCGACTTTTAAGTTGACCACTTCTTAAGGCAATTCAATATGTAGATCAATTTGATATTTTATACAAACTCATTAATTTGGTTATATTGCATTTGAGCGGTATTACTTTAATACTCGTAGTTTCTGTTATTTTTGTGATGAAATTTAAACTTTTTTTCTATATTGAGGTCGCCCTTTTGAACCCCCCTGATATTTACTATGTGGTGAGGCATTTGTACTCCATCAACATTAATTATTTCCAGAGACATATTTTTGTCTCTTTTTCCAGCGCATCACGCACAAAAGCAAGGGAACGATGGGAGCACCAGAACTCTGCTCACATCATGTCGCTTCGTACCGCAAGCTGCAAGTAGTAAGTTTATGATAAGCGGAATACCGCTACGCTTTCCACTCATGGGACGGAAGGACAATCCCGACCGCTTTTATATAGTAAGAAGATATCGCACAGCCTGGAGTAGAAAATCATCTTTTACCTGGAAAAACGAAACTACAAATCCCATCGTGCATTGCAAAATGGACGGGGCATGTGTGAAACCCTGCGCTTGCGTAGCACTCACGGGACGGAAGGACAATCCCGACCGCTTTTATATAGAAGGATTTTTGTTAGGGTTGCAGGATCCTGAATTGGATACTTCTTAAATTTAATAAAAAAAATTCTGGCACAAGTGTCCAACCTTAAAACAAGAAGTCACATTGAGCATTGGAAAATAATGAATAATAATTAACTAATAAAAATAGTACACATTTAATTTTCTCCACCACCAAATTTCCCCATCCTGCCCCACCTGGCTACTTTTTCATGCCACCCTGCTAGAAAATATTTCTTGGGAAAGCACTAGTATATGTTGTGAAAACCAGTGGGAAAACTCTAAAACAATCTTGTAATTAATCACTCAGGTGACAAATTTAGCGGATGTGAAGTTGTGAGATTCTAGCAGTTGCAGTCCTTAAATATGACTTGCCTTCCATCTAAACATGTAATTTAAAGACATATACATAAATCTGACATCAACTGCTTTCACACAATTCTTGCCCACTTTCAATAATTTTAACTTGTAATGAAAAGCAAACAGTGTTCTGAACTCCTAGTTATTATGACAAAGTAGAAAATTAGCAGCCTATGTCACCCATTAATAAAATTTTTTAGGAGAAACACTGAATAAAGACATGCAACTTAGGTTCTTTAGATATGAACAAAACACTGATGACCAATCTAGGATTGCTTCCTGCTTTGTACCTGATGCTGAGAAGTAGGGTCTAGCCTGAGTGACCCTGAACTGTGGGCTTGATATGAGGGCTTGGTAATGGGTAGATTGATATCCACAATTATAAACATTTTATATATACACGTTTTACTTTGTATGCTGCTATATTTACAGCCAGTCAGGGAATACTGTCCTAAGCAACTGTCCTAAGCAAAAAATAGATTTTTTTACATTCTTTCTTAAATGTTGTTGATTTACTTGTCATGTTGCTTTATGGTGGATTTATTTGGATGTTTTTTTTTTTTTCCCTGTTAGAACACTCTGGACTTGGCATTGGCTGCTTCCATCCAGTTTTACTTAATAAACATTTGACTTGGAAGTTCTTCCTTAGCCTGTGTAGTGTCCATTACATGTGCTTATTAAGGATCCTGTTTACATTTCTTTATAATGCTGTGTTTAAAGGCCTTTGTATTTCAAAGAAGGAGATCTCCCTGAGCTTTGGTAGCAAGCGTATTCAGCCCAGGATTTGCAACATACAGAGTCGTCTTTTGTAAAACATCCTTGCTATTCTTCCTTCTTCCTAAATGATGGCATTAAATAAGATGCAGCCATGGAAACAAAATGTCAAAAAGCCATATTTAGCAGTCCAGTTTCTTTGCATTGCCAGTTCTCAAGTGTTCATTTGTATCACTGTTTTTGTCAAATATTGGAAAAATGGCATGTTTTTCTTTGATAAACACTTTTTTCTGATTGTTTAAGTATTCGTAATTCTGTTATTGGACAACATTTGCAGTTTGTTGTATGGATATCTATGACAACAGTAACCTTTGCCAAAAAGCTGCTTCTTACAGGATAGAAACATTGCTAATTCTACAATTAGAAAAAAATGCTAAAGTTGTTTTGCTGTGTAATGGCTAGACACCTTTTGATATTCCATTAAATCATTTTATGACCCTGCATTTTTATATTCCATAGTTACATGGTGTTTAAGCTTATTCTTGCAGGCAAAAAAAAAAAACAAAAACAAATTACCATAGATTGACTGCTTGACTGTTGTAATAAACTGATGTTCACACTCACTCATATTTGGAACCTAAAGTTAATATATTTGATGTTGTGGTGGAGACTTTGTACATAGCATAGTACAGGGCTATTCAATTGCAAATTCAGTTGGGCCATATTTTAAAATTTAGCTGGACCAGACATTTTCGGCAGCCGGCAAGCAGCAGGTAATAGTAAATTTTAAAAGAGAGCAGTTGAATGTATTGAGAAGCAAATCATGTTTCTTTATCGTTTCCCTTTTAAGTTTGGTCACATCTGACACAGGCATATAAAAAAAAAAACTACATAAAAAACAATAAAAAAGCTATAACTGCACAGAATCTGAGGTGGTAGCAGTTATCTTTTTCCACTTTTGAAATAAAAAAAAACAAAAACATTTTGGTCATATCTAACCTAGGCATATCTCAAAGTGCATAAAATCAAAAAAAACTGCACAATATTAGCAGTAACATTTGTTTCCCTTTCAAATTAAATTAAATATTTTGGTTATATATGACCCAGGAACATTATAAAGCGCATTTAACAGAATAAATATCTTTCAATGCTATCAAAGCTGTGTACAAACCCATAACACGTGATAACAGTACCCAACACACATAAATATGTCTACTGCACACTGAACATTGAACATTTTAAATCACCATGTGTAATTAGCAGTGGGCCAAGAGTCTTAGCACAACATGTCTTACTTGGTGAGAAATTCCAAACTTTTTGCGTATTTTTATTATATGAAGTCTTTCTAATTTGTTCTTTGCTTTGCATGTCAATGGCTGATCGTCATCCTCATATCAGCCATAAATCTGCAGGATTGAAGCATGTGAGTGTAGGGCCAGCCAATCGTATGAAGAGAAGTGTGGAGATGGTGCTTGTCGGCAACGAGGCTGTCATTGGAGTAACAATTACATTCATTTGCGAAAACCCACATTTGCACTCACTTGATGAAACTGGAATACCACTCTGACTTGGCACACAATTATGGAATATAGATTATACTGTAGAATCTTTTAATGTGTAGTCAATGTCATGACCAGCTGTCGCGGCCTAGGTGGTACAATGTATCAGAGTGTACCGTCACAAAAAAAAATCACTGTATTATAGACTACTACCAACACTTTTAGACACACAACAACGTGCTGCATTGTGGGTTGAATGTTGCTAGGCTACGTGGAGTTTTGCATTCATGGTCTGTATTATTGTAGGAATTTCTGAAGGCTTGTGAAATGCGTTTTTCTGGCAGGACCATGGGCTGGGTCACTCGGAGGTTGCTTCTGGGCCACAATTTGAATAGGTTGGGCAATAATACTGTATGTGTATTTGAAAACGCATTCATCAGACTGTCTTTGGCAGTGCTAAATGCAGTGTCACTTTTCTGATTTTTTTTTCCCCCCTGCTGCCCCTACCTTTCTATTTGTTTTTGAGGCCTGTACTATTTGGGTAGTGACATTTTGCTTCCTTTTCAAGTTTTCAGACTCGATGCTAATTGTAATGCTTGCTGATATGTGATGTTTGACATGTATCTGTCAGTCATGTAACATGAGTATCAACTAGGCATTCATGTCATGATGCCTAGGGCTAGGTTTTCAGCTTGGCACTACAGGATTCAATAAAGATTATTTAAAAATCTCACTTGGTTTAACTTGGTGAGGTGGGAAAATCCAACTATCCTTTTAAAGGCAAAAATTCTTTGTTATTACCACAGTGGTATTGTAGAATAAAAGTACATTTTTGTGCATGCTTTAAGAATGTAATGGTGTGATCCATTAGTTCTAAATTATAATTTATTACCACAGTGGTATTAATTGTAGAATAAAAGTACATTTTTGTGCATGCTTTAAGAATGTAATGGTGTGATCCAAATCTAAATTATAATCCGTTTAATCTGCAGGATCCCAAATTTGAGTGAGGGACTTGCACATAATATCAAGATGAATTGCTTTTGCACTATATACATGTGACAATACAATTAACTTTACTTAGTAGAGCTGCATACCTAATCATTACAAAGGAACCAAGGCTTCCCAGTCATCCTCTGATTGTAATTCATCCACGTTAATAAAAGAGCAAGTGTGTGTATTTGTCTGTATAGCTGTCTGTCTGGGTGTCTGTGTTATGCCATTTGGTATAAGACTTGTAAGAGCAGTGCTAATGTGGTAGTGATAAATGCAATGCATTTAAAACTACATGCATTACAACATACATGGTGTGCTGCAAATGTGAATGCTGAATACCCAAAGGTCTACTTTGATTACATTGATTTCACTTCATCTTAGAGAGGTGATACAGCTAGTTAAATTGATAAAACACCATGCATGTATGTTAATGCAAATTACTTGTTTAAAAAAAAAAAAAAAAACATTAATATAACACACACATACTCAAAGCCACGTGTTCATAAATGTTTCTATGTAGTTACTTGGTTCTGAAAGTGCACTATGTTCAGAGCAGGCTAGGTTTTGACCCATGAAATAATAAGCAAAGTTTCTGCTGGTTTAGTTAAACTGGTAAATGGCTTTTGTGAAGTACAATAAAAGAAATGCTTATAAAAAGACTTAACTCTTGCTAGACTAGCAAGTGAGATTGATGAATATAATCTCGGCATGGAAGTGGAAGAAAGAATTGAAGTTTACTAGCTATATCTACTTTCTAGCAGTTTCAGTGCAACACATGACTACAGAGTATATGGGAAAATAAAGTAAAATTCAAGTTGCTTTATTGATGCCTAGCTTCATCTTTGCAATTGCACATTGCAGCGCAGCTTGCTTCAACTTTACGGTTATTGTTCGTTTCCGTGGAAACCTTTTTATCGTTGAGAAGTACGCCAAACGGCTTGGTATCGTGCACCGCACATGAGAGAACTGTGACAAAAAGCATGCTAGCATCAAAGAAAAAGCTGCAGCCTTATCCTTGTCTATAGAAACTCATTTTCTATTAACAGGAGCTAGTGAGGTTTTTGCTACTGTTATAACAGGCTTTGAGTAAGTAGGTGTCTGCTAAATAAAATCTATGTTGAACAGCTGTGTACTTCGGAACCTTTGTTTTATCAGTGGGGTCATTCATTTGGTTAGTATGTTACTTTGCTCAGCACTACCAGCGTAGTCTCTCGAGTGGTATTTAATATCTCATCATGCAGATGATGTGTGATATCTTCTTAACAGCAGTAAAGGATGCGATCATGGCCTCCTCCATTATCACAAAGTAAATCTGTACATCTCCATAAGCACTTCATACTTTACCAACAGAGAAAAGTCATCCTAATTATTAAGGCCATGTCAAAGATCACTCTAGTATCTGCTGTCTCAAGATGTGCTGCATGGGCTTCTAATTGGGGAGAGTGAGAAATCAAGACTACTTCCTCTGTAGTCTGATTCTTATAGAAAGCAGGCATACATGTAGGGCAAGGACCCACACAGACGAGACGAAAACCTACACTCTCCATATAGGAACAGTGACCAGACTGGGATGTAAACCTAAACTTCTGGAGCTGAGAGGCAGCACTGCTGTTTATTCCAACACCAAGCTGCCCACTGTGAAATATCTCTCTACTATATATAAAAAAAAAAAAAAAAACGGAAATTATTACTCTGTAAAATAATGGAACAGCGAAAAGAGATTGAATATATTGTTCAGATTTAAACTTAGTCAATTCATGTTGCCATCAGGGAAAAGTACTCTTTCTTCCCAATGAAGAGGCGTATCTGCGAGAATTAAAAGATTTGTTGTTTGAAAGTGAAATCCCCACATGTGAGTGGCAAAGACGCAAAGTGGTTGGTGTGTAGCGCAGGCTGAGGGGTTGGCGAGTGAAGCCCCCTAGTATAATACAAAACAAAGATTAACACATTGTTTATTGCATTGTTTCATCTACAGTAGATTATGGATGAACCACTGCCTGACAGGGTTTACAGGGTCCGGTGCATGTACAGCATTGCCCAGAAACATGTGAGAAGATGCATTGTTGGGCAGGCAATACAGTAGGCGCCTTCTGTCAAGGAAGAAAGAGAGAGTCCGTAGAGGCCTGACAATAACCTACAACAACTCTTGGCCAACATGTATGTGGAGCTAGGCTTAATTGTTCAAGGGTTAAGTCAGGAAGGCTTTGCAGAATACCAGAGCACTTCTACCAACTTAGAGTGTGACTGTAGTGTATTACCTACCATGGTGTGTCTTTAAATTGGTGGTTAATAAATTTCCTTAAACCCCTTGTCATTTAAGGTCTGTTCAGAGCACCGCTTATCCTGGCAGATCTCTAGTTTAGTATGGAAAGTGCTTTAGTGTGATGTTTTGGAGGAGGGCATGTGTCTGAAGTGTGTGTGTGTTAAGGTCCAGAGTCGGCAGGGTTCATTTTGTTTTAATGGTTGTCTTTACTCTGTTTGTTTGCCCATTTTTTACTTTCTCTTGTTTGTGTATTAGAATAAGTGATCCACTTTTTTGTTGAGTCCTTGCCAGTATTCTGGCATGTGTCTAGATGCCTTCTCACATTTAAGATTTTAGCAGGGTGCCTGAATTGTAGTTCAGTTACCTGCTATGCTGTAAGTATGTACAGTTAAAAGCCTTTTTATGTAGTTGTTTGTGCCTAACTGAGATTCTTTCAGGTGTGGTCCCCGGCCGGGACGCCCAGGAGGACCAGAGGAGGGCTTGTGCCTCCTCCAGACCGTGAGGGGGCGTCCGTCCTGGTTATGTTGGGGGCCTCGGGTACAGGGCATGGAAGCCCAGCCCTGTAGGGACTCGTGGCCACCGCCAGGCGGCGCCACGATGCCGGAATATCCCGTGTGGGACCCGGTCGGGGCTGGAGCCCGGCTAGGACGCCCAGGAGGACCGGAGGAGGGCTTGTGCCTTCTCCAGACCGTGAGGGGGCCTCCGTCCTGGTTATGCAGGGGGCCTCGGGTAAAGGGCTTGGAAGCCCAGCCCTGTAGGGACCCGTGGCCACCGCCAGGCGGCGCCCCAATGCCTGCATATCCCTGGAGCCCAGCACTTCCGCCACACCAGGAAGTGCTGGGGGGAAGACGACAGGGGACACCCGGACGGCTTCCGGGTGCACAGCCGGCACTTCCGCTACACTGGGGTGTGGCTAGGACTGATTGCCGGGGAGCAGCTGGAGCCCATCCGGGTTCCCATTTAAGGGGCCGTCTCCCTCCAGTCAGCGGCGAGAGTCGGGTGGAAGAGGACGGAGCTGAGAGAGAGGACGGGAGGCGGCCAGGAAAAAAGGCATTGGACTTGTGAGACCTGGACAGTTGGGGGAATCGGTGCAAGAGGCACTGGGGTTTGTGCACGTGAGCACTATTTGTGTAAATAGTTTGTAAATAAACAAGTGTGTGGTGGAACCAACGATGTCCGTCTGCCTGTGTCCGGGTTCAAGTTCACACAGGATGTTTACCAATTTTGTATCCCAAACCCCCTAATATGTTAGCTAGCATGATATTTGTCTGGCAGGTTTTAAGGTTTGCTTTACCTACCTTAATTTTATATTAATAAAATGCCATTTTGAGAAACTTTTAATACCTATTTTGGACTGTACCACTACTCCCAAACTTTCTTAAAAAAAAAAAAAAAAACATTCTGTGACTAAAATTGCTTATTGGCTAATGTGGCATCCTCCTTATTCCAGAAAATGCTGGGCTTTTGACATTGTATTCAATGACTGTCCTGTTGCTAAGCAACCAGCTTCAAGGTGTCATTTTTTGTTAGGTGTGCTTAAAGGGAAGAAAGCATGTTTGTGAAAATGTTTCAGAGTTCAGTTTTCTTGTATATGTTTATGGTAGCAGGCGAAAAACATTAGGTTTCTAATTTGTCTATTTGCTTTTTCTGTTCACAAAGATGAACTGTTTAAATAATTTTTGAATCTTCATTTCATGCACTTAGACTATTCTAACAATTTTCATCTTGAACGATTTGGCTCATCTTGCCTTCTCCTCCTGTGTTGATTGTTTGTGGATGCTTTGTGCTGATTTTGCTTCTTCATACTGTTTAGCTGTATCTTTGTTCTTGTACTTAGTTGTGATTGGCCAAGCAAATAAGCTCCCCATCTGTGTGGAGTTTCTATATTCACTCGGTGTCTGGGTAGGCTTGTCTCCGGGTGTTTTCTTCCAGTATCCTAAACATGTACATGTTAGGTTAATTTAAGACTCTAACCTGGCCCTTTATGTGTGGTATTGTGTGCATGTTTAGTCCCCGAGATTGATTTGTACCCCGTCCAGGGTTGGTTCCTTCTCTCTGCTTGTTGCTGCTAGGATATTTTCCGTCACCTTATAACTCTGATTTGGATTCAGAACATTAAGGGAGTGTCCTTATCATGTATAAATATAAAGCAAAAGTATTTTAGATGACAAATGTTAAGTCAATTCTGAAAAATATATGTTAATGATTTTATTGTATTGTGAACTTGTAAGTTACCTTGAACAAAATGTCTGATAAATACTCAATAATAATAATCCAAGTGCTATATTTGTTTAATGTTTTAAGAGAGTTCTGACAACTTTTTGTAACTTGCTTAAACCAAAAAGCAAAAATGAATTGAACAAACAACCCACTTTAAGGATTTCAGATAAACTTTATAAGCACCATAATGATAAACTGATTGTAGTTGCTTGTAGATGGACTTTTTGCAATACTTGATATAACAATTAAACATGTTTAATTATCTGAAATATATGTGTGTATATTTTTTTATTTAAAGCAGTATGATGAAACAGTGAATTTGATATCTCCTGACAGGGCTTGAATTTCAGTGCAGAGTTGTGGAAAAGACATGCATTATTTAAAAATCCCACATGGTTTAACTTAAAGTGGGAAAAATCTCTCTGCTATTTTGGGTAATCAACCCCCACATTCCTGTCACAAATTCAGGCCCTTTTGGAGTTATAGGATGTTGACTAGTGTTTTAAACCTGTACAATTTATGTATTTGATGAGGTGACATGTCATTGCGGGTACAGTTCTGATCACCCACTGCTGGTTTTTGGGGTTTCCCTTAATGACGATTGTGTTTATTATAGGTCTTCTGTTTTTGTCATTTATGGTAGATCCTTCATTGGCTCCAGTTCTCTCTGCTCAGTCATTTTTATTTGTGTGCATCATTTGACTCTTATTATCATTACTAGCAAAATACCCGCGCTTCGCAGCGGAGAAGTAGTGTGTTAAAGAAGCAATGAAAAAGAAAAGGAAACATTTTGAAAATAATGTAACATGATTGTCAATGTAATTGTTTTGTCACTGTTGTGAGTGATGAGTGTTGCTGTCTATATATATGTATGTATATGTATATATATATATATGTGTATATATATATATATATATATATATATATATATGTATATATATGTGTATATATATAATATATATATGTATATGTATATATATATATATATATATATATACATATACATATATGTGTATATATATATATATGTATATGTGTATATATATGTGTATATATATATATGTATATGTATATGTGTATGTATATGTGTATATATATATACAGTAATCCCTCCTCGATCGCGGGGGTTGCGTTCCAGACCCCCCCCGCGATAGGTGAAAATCCGCGAAGTAGAAACCATATGTTTGTATGGTTATTTTTATATATTTTAAGCCCTTATAAACTCTCCAGCACTGTTTAAAAATATTCCCCGCAGAGTTATACAGCATAATCCCTTTGTATTCTCTTAGATATTAGGTAAGATTCATTGAAATTATGTATATAAACACACTGTTTATATACAGTAAAACCTAAATATTATTTTAAAGATATTGAGTGTCTCCGATATCACATATGTTACAGCCATTACGATAGACAGGCCACCAGCAATAAATACGTACAATGCAAGAAAAATAGTATACAGTAAATGTGTGTACAGTGACACTAAACGTACGTACATGTACTAAGCACTGTAAGAAGAAAATGAATTATGGTTACTCACCAACAATGACACGATGACTTGTCCGATAACAATGAGTTTAATTTTACTGCACAACAAAGGAGAGCGTTACAGCCCTTGTAAAGGAGCCACTTCAGGCGATTGTGTAGCACTGCCGTTGTTCTTCTTCTGGCAGTCTTCAATCCAAATCCCTAAAGCAGATTCCATCCAGACTACTGCCTTATTACATCCACTTACAACTCGTTTTGCACCCTGGTTAAAAGGACACTGCAGCCGTAGATCTTATATTCCTTTCCTACTTTTTAAATAAAAAGAATCGTAGCCTTCAACAAATCCAAAACGTTTACCTTTTCGGCAATCATTAACATCTTCTTCTTGCGCTTGGGCACGGCCCCTGAAGCAGTAGCAGATTGTTTTAGAGCCATAATGAAGGGCTTGACTATGCACAAAGATAAACACTAAAGAGCACAACTCTTTACACAGCGAAACACATTGATACTGAATGAGTGAGAGGAGACTTCCTGGTTAACACTGCATTCAGCACGCAGGAGCTCAACTGCGTGCTCTGATTGGTTAGCTTCTCAGTTAGGAGAACTTAACTGCGTGCTCTGATTGGTTAGCTTCTCAGCCATCCGCCAATAGCGTCCCTTGTATGAAATCAACTGGGCAAACCAACTGAGGAAGCATGTACAGGAAGTAAAAAGACACATTGTCCGCAGAACCCGCGAAGCAGCGAAAAATCCGCGTAATATATTTAGTTATGCTTTCATATAAAATCCGCGATAGAGTGAAGCCGCGAAAGTCGAAGCGCGATATAGCGAGGGATTACTGTATACATATCTATACATATACACATATATACATACATACACACACATATATAAACATATATATACATATACATACATATCTACATATATACACACACAGCTATTTCGTATCAGTGCAAGACGCTGCTTGTTAAAACGGATAACTCCCGCTCTTACGTGCAAGTCTGCGTGGATATTATGAACTATCGTATTTGTTCAAGTTCTATTTAAATTTTAAATAGAAGGAATTTTTATTTAGTCGATAGAAATATCTTTGGTAGGAATGGTAAAAACAGACAGGAATATTATTCCTGAATAAATCAACTCAAACCTTAAACAACTTATAATATTTTGCTCTCCATAAAAATATATCCTGTCTAAATTATACAAGTTAGAAATAAAGTAAACGTTAAAAGAACAAACATTCAAATTTCTTTACTCTTATGTAATTTTATATAAAAAATAAACTTAGATTTTAAATATCCCAAAAGATTTTGCTCTCCATAAAAATATATCCTGTCAAAATTATACAAATTCAAATATGAACATGCTGCATAACAAAACCTGGAAATATAAATAAAATGTGTTCCTTTCAGCAATAACAAATCAAATCATTCAGTTGTCTTTGCTCATATGTCATTTTAGAGCTGGACGCCTAGTATCTTTTTTTGGCAACAAGTTCGTTTATGTTTGGTGTGAGGTTCTGTGTTGTGGAGATTCTCAGGATGGACTGCAGGTGCTCATGAGTGAGGCAATTCCTGTGTGCTGTTTTGTTAGTCTTCATCACTGAGAAGAGCTTCTCACACAGATATGTGCTACCAAACATGCACAAGGTTCGAGCCGCATGTAGACGGACTTTTTTTGTTCTTCAAAGTCACTAAAGCGCCGTGCGCTCAGTTTATCAGCAAAGTGCGTATTTGGGAACACCGTAGTGACGACTTGGTTCAACATTACTTGGCAACAGGGAAAGTGGGGCAAGTTGCACTGGTGAATTTGTGTCTCCCATAAAAGCAGCTTCACTTGAAATCACTTTGTGATTGTGCACGGGTAAAAACGTCCGCTGAAGTGTCAGATTCTTATTTAATTCTTCTGCTTTCTGTATCTTCTGCATTGCATTCAGGTCTTTCAGGTTACCGTGATGTTTTGTCTCATAGTGCCGTCTTAGATTAAATTCTGTAATTACAGCCACATTAGCTCCACAAATGAGACACACGGGTTTAACGGCAATGTCAGTAAACATATACTCAGCCTCCCATCGGTTTTTAAAGGCTCTATTTTCAGAATCAACTTTTCTCTTAAGCATCGTGTGGGCTAGCTTCGCAATAACTTGCAAGCTAGACTTGATTAACGCGGTAAGTGTTCGGCAAGGCAGGTGAAGCGCTGCATTATGGGATCTGTAGTTTATTGTGTTACCAGCGCTTCATATACCCGGGCCATTAATAACAATAATACAGTATATAAAATGATCTCGCGGGCCGGATATAATTACACGCCGGGCCGGATGTGGCCCGTGGCCCTTGAGTTTGACACATATGGACTAAATAGAACTTGAAAAGATATATTTTTTCGTACATCGAGCCCGCGTGCTAATGTGGTTTTGCCTGT
>JANRMT010027041.1:45244380-45264995 GCA_026402145.1 Polypterus bichir lapradei | reverse complement strand
AATTTGACACATATGGACTAAATAGAACTTGAAAAGATATATTTTTTAGTACATCGAGCCCGCGTGCTAATGTGGTTTTGCCTGCATGCCTCAATAAGTGACCCTCCCCTCGCTCTTACTTTTTTACCGTTCATCTAATGAATATACTGAGTATGGCTTTACCAAAACAATCATTGATTGCGAATAAAGTATTCATTATTCGAGTATGTAGATCAGGATATATATATATTATATATATATATATATATATATACATACACCCGCGTATCGCAGCGGAGACGTAGTGTGTTAAATAAGCTATGAAAAAGATTCGTTTCTTACTGCATCAATAAACAGCTCGTCTTCTTCTTTATCTGAGACCTGACACACTGCATGCACGGGTTTTTTTTTAACACTGTCTTCCTTTAGCGGGACATTCACTTTTTCCACCGTGTGCTTTGTTTCTGCAGTAGCTGTACTTATTACATACTTATCTTGTATTTATCAGACGCTTCATATTTTTTTGCTGCCTTTTCAATTGTGTAATTCGGTTTTTGTTCAGCGCTCTTCGGAACTGTTGCTTTTTGTCTGTGCACTGCGTCAGTTCACGTGAGCCGCTCGGTGTACATGCATCGAAGTTTCCCAGCTGTGCTGTTGCCATGTCGTGCTATGTCCATGGCTGTATCTAATGCTACCGAAGTCCCGGTACTTAAAACTTTCTCTCGCAGTTTCGCTGAGTTTGTGCCAAACACCACCCTGACTATGTCATCTTCCTCTGCATAAGCACAGTCCTTCACCCGTGAATATTTACCCGTGGCAGTTTGCTATTGGATTGCCGCTGACGGACGGCCTTATATGGGCAGGCACTAAATTACAAACGCCAGCGGCAGCCTGTCTATGAACTTAATTTAAAGTGTAGGTTTACACTGTGCTTTGTTTCCGAAGTAGCAGAACTCATGAATATGGTTGTATATATCACTCGCTCGCTTCTTGTTTCGCTGCCTTCTCCAATTTATAATAATTGTTTTCTTCAGCGCTTTTTGGGGCTCTTCCTGGTTTTCTACGTACTGCGTGATTACGTGGGAGGTGCGATGATGTCAAACTCCGCCCCCGCGGCTTTCAAGCTCATCTCCATTACAGTAAATGGAGAAAAACAGCTTCCAGTTATGACCATTACGCGTAGAATTTCGAAATGAAACCTGCCCAGCTTTTGTAAGGAAGCTGTAAGGAATAAGCCTGCCAAATTTCAGCCTTCTACCTACACGGGAAGTTGGAGAATTAGTGATCAGTCAGTCAGTCAGTCAGTCAGTGAGGGCTTTGCCGTTTATTAGTATAGATACCCTGTCTCTTGGGTATTCCAGAATAATTAGTATCTTTGTCTTCTGAAACTGCAATCTCATATTGTTCTATACAGTGTTTTTCACATAAAAGAGGGATAAGGAGTCTTTCCTAGCAGCATATGGCCCATACCCTGCATATGATATGTCTTTCTTGATTTATACACAACTGATGTGTTTCAGTTTTTACTGCCTTACTGTTGGTGTATCTTTGGACTGCAGAGTGAAAGCTGAGGAAGTCAGCCCAAGCATGGGGAGAACATTCACATTTTTTGCAAAGGCACATAAGCTGGTCATCATTCAGTGGTCCATTTTCTGTAAGGCATGTGTAGGATGGTTGCAAATAAATATTCAGTAAAGAAACTTACCAATTGAATTGCTGAGGAATATAGAAGACAATTCAGTATGGAGGCAGCAGAGTTAAAGACTTTTAAAACAGTATTTTTTATGATTTAGAAAATTGTAGTACTTAATTTTCATGCATTATTCACTTTTTCAGTTTTCCCATTGTTAGAAATGTTAGAACAATGTTTCATGTGAAACTTAAGCCTTCTGATGTTGTTTTTTTTTCTCTTTTATTCAGAACTTTCAAGGTGATATTTTAGCTTTTGAGAGGTTGTGTTTTTGTATAGGTCCAATGTGACCCCATTTTCCCCTGTAGACTCTTTATTATGTGTAATTTACCAAAATGCCTCAAATCCCATACACTCACCACTCTGTGGTCAGGTACTCTATTTTAGTATTTCCTACCCCCTTTCCTTCTGCATCAATGAGAGTAATAGATTAAGCAGGAGAAAGAGTTACACTTTCAACTATGGATTATAGGTAATACACGTTATTTTTACTAGTGCCACTCAAGCAGATAGATTGTGACTTTGCAAACTAAAACCATATGACCTGATAGTGATAGATGTGTAGTATTGGGTGGCTCAGTAACATATTGTTGCATTAGATTTTTCCTGGTCAGCTCATCATCTACACAGCCTCAGGGAGCCTGCCTTTTCTCAATATTGTTGCTGAGACGAAGTGGTCTTCTCTTCATGGAGGAATGGCAAGAGAGAGGTGGTGGTCTTTTCGTGTCAAGATAATGATAGAGAAAGCAAAAGAGAAAAGAAGTGATCAATTTAATACCATTCCAAGCAAATCTATTAGTTTATCCAATACTTTTTTGGCATGACTAGACGAAAGGAATAAGTCTACTTGTTCCATCCTTGGCCATTTGCCAAATGAAAAAGCTCATGCACAACCCCCATCCTAGTTCAGCTACTTTGAAGTGTGGGTGTAATAAACAAGAAAGAAAGGGAATGATTAAACCATAAACTGGCCCAGATTGTGGTTTCATTTTCAATGAAACTCTGGGGATAGAAAACTCGTTGGTCTAGTTTCTTGACTCTGTACAAATAAAGACATACAAACTATTTATCAACATGTATGCTAGGTATCACTCATTTTACACTCCACTTAATCGGTCCTTAATCAATATAGTGCTTACCAACTATGCATTATTTCCAAATTAAAAGTCCTGGTCAAGCAAACTAATAGTTTATCCAGTTATATTTAACCTAAGGGGTTTCTGGCATTATTGCACCTGATTTACGTACCCAAAAGTGAACGGCCATTATTCTGTTTATATTATAAAGGAGTTGCAAAGTGGTGAATTGTAGGGACTATTTCACTATAAATTTATAATAAAAAAAAGATAACTTTTAGTGGATATTCGCATAAACAAAATACAAAAATGGTGTCACTTTAGGAATTTCCCTCAAATACTGGGTTTTACAATACATAACCAAGACACTGTGTGGTACACAACCCTGCGATTAAGTTTCTTGTGTTTCCCAATCGGTCGTCTATCATTGTACATGGTTTAGATGTCATATTCCATAGCATTGGAAAGTTATACTCTTTGGCACAAGGTGTATTCCTGTTTTGGAACATTTTGTGTCCCATTTTGGAAACATTTGGGTGGGGAGAGATGTGTATATAAACACACTCTACCCATAACTTTGAAGGAACAAATGGAACAGTTTGTATCTGTACACGCAGAATTAGATACTCATCCAAACCTTTACTTTGAAAGTTATTTTTCATACCGACTGTTGAAACAGTTTCTGTTCACCACTAGACAACTTTTCATTTTATACATTAAATTGTGGTTTTTACATTGCAGTTCATACATCTTCTCCTACTTTCTGGTTTTTACATTGCAGTTCATACATCTTCTCCTACTTTCTTTTGCAGTTGCCCCACAGGAGTTTGTGTGTGCGTGTTTTTTGGTTTAGCTTTTTTCTTGCGTGTCTTTTAAGAAACTTAAGTACATACGTACATTTTTATGCCAGCTTCTTCCAGGTGTGAGTTATACTATTCCTGGAAGCCCTGTACAGGTCCCAGCAGAGCTAGTCACACAAACCACACATACACCTAAACCAGTGTTCTTCAGCCAGTTTTGGGTCACAGGTGGCCATCACAAGCAAAAGAGATCCCTTTTTAATAGCACAGACTTTATACCCCAATTTCTACCCAGCCCTCCCAAGGCCACTCTTCAATGTTATTTCTTATTTTTATTTCCTATTTGTAATCTTGCTGTTTTCTGTATATGGGTTGTCATTGAACTTTACTAGGTAAAAGTGGGTACTGAGGACTTAAAGGTTGTGAAACACTGATTTTAAACCATTCATATAGGGGCCAATGTAATATCCAGTCAACATAATCGGCACATGTTTGACATGTAGGAGGAAAACTGACATACTTGAAAACCATGCTTGAAGCTTAATTACTAATGACTCTTTTTATGGTGATATGCTAGCATTTGATTGAACAGTGATCGAGATGAGGGGGTGTAAAGTGAACGTGATTAGAAATGAGATAAAAAATATTGTATGGTGCTGTCAATCCCAAATCTGTAGCTGAAACAACGTGAGTGGTATGACACAGTGAATAGGCGCAGATACAGTGTAGCAGTACTCTATGGTAAACTAAGTAATGTTGATAGTCCTCCAAGTTGAAACGGAAGAGTATTGCTCAGTAAACTAACATAGGAAGAACATGCAACAACATCTGGTGGACTCAAAACTGCATGCTGTGTTGCTTTTAAGTTTATACAGTAACTAACCAATACTAATCAAGCATGAGCTGAAACTGATCCATATCATTAGCATTCTAGAACTTTTTTTTAACCATGTGGGTTTTTTTTGGGGGGGGGGGGGGGCAGCGAAGAAGAAATTTTCTTAGTACAGACAGTACAGGTATAGTTCAGGTCTTACTGTGCGTTAACCAAACAAGCTGTTACAGAAGCTTTGTGCATAATGCTAAGCTGTCATGCACACAATTTATTTCCAGCCTTTTACGTACAGCTGTGATATATAGTTTGAATGTTCATTCATAAACAACTATACATCATTGGAATGTTCTAAACCTTTGCTATCCAATATTAATAAGCCCTTCACTGTATGTGGCTCAATACAGGTGGGATCTTTAATGAAATTAGATTCACGCAGCTGTGACTTGCTACTTGCCTTGGCATATATGTGTGCAAAAATACATTTTATTAATGAAAGAGAGCAGACAACATGGAAACTTGTGAGTTACTTGAAAGAAAACACCCTTAAGTATGTAAAAAAAAAAAAAAATTATTTTGATCAAATTTGTTTATTACAACATACACAATTTTGACCCATTGATAGGGCCAGCTCATGCATAAGAGGCTAAACCAGTTAGATGATACTATGTTTTGTATCTTGAATAACAAAAATGTTGAATGTGAAGATGATAATCTTTACCTAAAAGGTTCACACATAGAGAGATGGACATTATGAGCCAAAACACATCGTTTTTTGAGGAATAATTCTGTGACAGACCAGTATAGTGTAAAGAAAAGGTAATGTGTTGCATGTGTATCAGACATACAAGTATTTTGGTGTCCTTTGTTTGTTCTGGCCTTGAAATTCACAGAAAAAGTTGTATGGTTTCTAAAGAGTAGCAATAGTTATGAAGCCATAAAGAAAATAGGGTAAAGGAAATGGTATTTTTCTTAAAGTTTAGGACAGTTTATTCTTCATTTTCTACTTAATTTGTTTTAAAAGATGTTTCCTTGAATGAATAATATGAACTGTAAAATTAGCAAATCTAGCCATTTTTAGATCGGAATATTCACTTGCACTATAGAATAAGCTACACTCAAAACTAATAATGTATTTCAGACAAACTGTGTGGGGGGCAGGCTAGCTACAAAATTAATCATGTGCATACCATCACTAAAGGTGGAATAATTCAGTCTTAAGAAATGAAATGCATTGACCCCATTAGGTTAGAGCTACTGCCCGAAAGAATAAAGTTTGTTTAGCGTGTGAAATTTGTAAAATTTTCCTGTTATCTACAGTAGTTTTGCTCTAGTCAACCCAGTTTGGTAACTCTTGTGCCAAAGAGTGTGTGTCAGGTTACTTAGTAATTCTAAATTAGGCCATTATTAATGGTGGTATGTATGACTGGGCATTGCAATGGATTGGCACCCTGATGTTGACAGAATGGGCATCTATCCCTGTGATTTTGAGTTAACTGGGTTGAAGATTGTCATTGACTTCAAAGCCTGCCTGCCTTTTGCCCTTTGAGTCAGAGAGTCTGGAGCAGATGAATTGATGGTACAACAAGTCTTAAATTACCTTAAAACCTTTCATTGTGAACTTTCTAAGGTATCTAAAACTGGGCAAATCCTTGGAGTGAAATGTCAGTGTGCAGTGAAATGATATTAACAGGCACATAGAAACTAGTTATATGAATTAATATTACAGATTTCTGCTAATTTAAAATATAAGGGTGGATTTGCACTGCTGCAATTGTGACTCAGCTTAAATGTACAGCCGTCCTTTTCTGAGTCTGATCTGAATGAAGCCTCAAAAAGATAAACAATCTTCAGTTGTACGACGTGTTAGGCAGCTCCGCAAAGCTGGTGATTAATAGTTTCCTTGGCAACATATTCAAAGACCTTCTGCAGATTTTACAGTATAGAAGTAACTGAAGCTGTGATCCCCAGTCTGATGTGCAGATCCTGGTAGATCCTCTGCCCTTACTTCCTATGTTTACACTCCATATGCCTTAATACCAAGCCTGATTCTTCACCAGGCTCATTTGGTGTCTTTATGCATTTAATCAGGAAGCTGTTAGTAAAGTAAATTTGAAATTCTTTGACATGTGGGCTTGTGTTCACAAATAAAGCTATTCTTTTTCTGCTTGATATTCTGTATGCATTTTTTCTATAACAAATGCCGAGTTACGGTTTTCTGTTATGTGCTATCTGTCTATACACTGATGTCACAACTTGCACTGTCTAAACTAGATCATTATTGATATACTGTACTGTAGCCAGTTTTATATTTGCTCAAAGCTTAATGCAAGATTAGACATACCATTTAGAAAAGAATGTTGCAGACTTAAAGTATTGCTTTCAAGCTTAATTTTATCCAGTCTCTAATGCAAATTTTACAATGATGTTTCTATATAAAGTTGCATCGCAGTAGCTAATGTTATGCTTCTAAATGCGTGGGTAGATCACCAGGAGATCTGTTAAGGTATATACTGTAATTACATCTTGAGAATGTAATGCTGAAATGTCAGGGCATTGGGCCTTGTTTTTAAGAGATTCTAATTCTTACAAGCATAGAAGTGAAATGGCAGCCTGTAGTGTGGGTATCTTTGTTTTTTAAAGTGCAGGTAGTCCCTAAGTTACGGACATCCGACCTATGACTTACGAATGGGGCCGCAGCGGCGACTCATGTGCCTCAGTAATTGCCGCTCTGTCACCTTCAGCCTGGGGACGCTGCAAGTGGTGGCTGGAGGGGGGCGATTTCGCTGCTCGCACAGTGTAGTGTCCCTCGGTTGTCTCCCGGCAGCAAGCAGTGACACGTGGTTCATAGTCACCGGGGCCACAGCTATCGCTTGTGTTTGGGACCGAGGCTTTAGGCTTAATGGGGCGGTTTGCTGCCCGCCCACCATGCCGCCGCAGCTACTGCTCCTGACTGGACGCAGGCTGAATGGAGCGGAGGGGGGCATTTCACTGAGAACAAATGGGGCAGCCGTGTGTGTTGGGCGGACGCTGCAGGCAGCATACTGTAATGGAGGTGACTGTGTGGTGGGCTGGTGATGAACTACTCCTTGCCACCCCCATTGATTCTCAATAACAAGCCTGCTTGTACTGTTACGCGCATAGCAGGAAGTTGTCTCTTGGCAGTACCTCAGACATGCTGACGATGGGTGACTTGCTGCTGTGATAGCGTGTACAGTGCTGTGCAGAAGAGCTCATCTTAACCTTTTGTCTTCACCCTTCAAGAATGACTCTGAAATACAAATCTGATGCAAGTGCTGGTGATACAGTAAAGAAGAGAAGAACCATCACATGGAAAATAAAGTAGAAATAACAAAAAGGTCAGAGAGAGGTGAAACTCCATCATCATTCATTGGCAGAGCACTTGGTTACAGTCAGTCAACAATCTACTGTGTGTGTGTGTGTGTGTATATATATATAAAATATAATTCACTAAGGGCACGCAAGACGGTGAGCGCATGCCTGCCAACTCACAGAGCCCCTCCCACCAACTCTAAGACCATGGGATACGCACGACAGAGCCCCGCCCACCACCTCTAATCCTACTTCCGCATCCACCTTCGCTCTCGATCAATAATTAGCAAACATAGATAACTGGCAGTAACAGTGCAAAATTCACAATTGGTATGCCAGTTTGAAAAGTTAACTTTTGAGGGTAGTTTTAAAATGGGTTATCGAATTGAGCTGATGTATATGAGAGAGAAGAGAATTCCCGAGTCGAGGAGCACTATGAGAGACGCTCGAGCTCCCATAGCACAGAGTGTGATGTGTGGTACAGAAAGTACAGCTGCAGATGAGAATCGGAGTAAGCGAGACGAGTGTCAGTCTGTAGGAGATCAGTGAGATTGTAGAGAGCTTTAAATGTTAAGAGCAGTATTTAGTATTGTATTCTGTAGTTAACAGGGAGCCAGTGAAGTTGAGAGAGAATAGGTGTAGTATGTTCAGTGGATTTAGAACAGCAGGTTATTATCCTGGCAGCAGAATTTTGAATAAATTGTAAGCGATGGATAAGTTTTTTTTTTGTGGGATGACAGATAGAATACCATTACAATAATCTATACGTGAGGTGACTCAGGCATTAACCAATACTTTAGTACTGTGTTGTGTAAGAACAGGGCAAAGTCTAGAAATGTTTCAGAGATGGAAGAAAGCAGTCCGAGAAATTTTACTTATACGGGAGGAATTATTTTATTTAATAATTGGCATTATTAATGTATAAATGGATATAAATAATTGCATGTAAACGATTCACCAAAATCTGTTGTATGTAAACGATACTGTTTAAAACTGTTTTTTCATCAGAAAACCCAGTTTCCATGTCTGTATTAGTTTTAAATGGCACTTTTACCATTCGCAATAGGGCGGACGCGCTGACTTATCGTGTCAACTGGGCAACACAATTAATGCGGCGTCTATCTATATATGTCTATGTTTTCTGTAGCCTGCTACAGGAAGGTACTCTCTCGACCATTGGCATTGGTTTCGCTCCTTGCTATTTTCGTTATACTGCGACGGTGGTTTCCTAAGCCTTTGTTATACTGAATTCCTTTCTCACCATTTTCCGTTCCTATTCTTACACTGCCATATGCTACGGCGGGCTTCAGCTAGTAGCATTTATTAAAATAATGTACCTGTTCCGACTTACATACAAATTCAACTTAAGTACAAACCTACAGTCCCTATCTCGTACATAACCCGGGGACTGCCTGTACTGTATACTTTCAAGGACGCTATTGTTGACTTTTTTCACTTGTGCAGTGATCTCAAATGTATGCTGTGCCTTAAAATGTAAAGTTCAGACTCTCTGCCCTCTGTGCAGGGCTGCAGTGAGATTCAGCAGAGCGAGGCAGGCTATCTCTCTTCCAAATTTGTGAAGGCATAGCTGAATGATGTGAAGCTATACCGTATTGGGAAAAAAATGTAAATCCTATTCTCTCCAAAAGGTAGAGAGAGGTGACCGTTTGCTGCTAGCTTGCTGTCTGCTATCCATTACAATGTAAATTAATTCAAGATTGAAGTCTACGGCATGGCTCTGCTCAAGCAGTTAATGGAATGACTAGCTGCACAATGTCTTATAGAAGTAAAAATAAATGTTCATGTTGAGACTGATGATGTGAGGTATTGCATATTCTATAAAAAGTATAATTGGGGTTTGTTCATTATTTAAGGAAAAAGCCACTCAAATGTCACTTTAGGTAAAGGACATTTCTGGAAGTGTTATACACTGTTAGGTAAAATGACTAACAGTATTTTAAATACCATCTGGAATCTAAAGGTAAAAAGTCCGAAGTGGTTATTGTAATGCAAAAGTAATTTTACTTTTGTGCAAATTGTGTTTTAGTTAACACATTTTAAAACTTTCTACATATACCACAAGTGCATGATGCACAGATTAAGTGACATAATTATGGTCACACAATAAGTGGGAGATGGGGGTTTGCTTAGATGCAGTGGAGCACCATTTAAATACAAGGGGTAAGTCTGAGTTACCAATAAATCTGCCAGTATTCAAAATGAATGCCACAGTATCAAATATCTTTCTGCTTACTTTGTGTTTTAAAAGACTCTGTGCATGCTGCCTACCACACCCCATCTGCAGTTAAATAATGAAAAATCCTAAGCTTTGCAGATCAGCATAAACAAATTTCACAGCAACAAGCTCACATTATTCATTTACTGTCTGTGGAAAGCATCCGTCATCAAATACTCAAAACCAGTGCTGAATTTGTTTTTAGTAAGCCAAATACTAACACATTTTGAGCTGTTAACACTTTGAGCATGCATATGGTCTCTGCTAGTCTGACCAATTTTTATAAACCTCAACATAGGCATCCTCAAACCATGACATTACTAACATGAATGTTATTTGGATTTTACCTTGGATGTGGAATTAGCTTATCTCTATAGACTGAAAGAACTATGGCTGCTAAAAGCATACTCCACTTTTGAGATGGCACTTAATTCCAGAATGTTTAAATAATATCCAGTATTATTTTTAAGGAGTAACACTGGATGTGAAGATTATGTAGGGAGAAACTCGCTGTGAGATCCTACACTACATTGCTAGGATGTTTATTGTTCTTGCGTAACTTAAGAAAGCTAATATACCTTCCATAACCAGACACTAAATTAACATCTTCTATTATCTAAAACCAAATACTTCAGATAAAAGGTGCTAAGGTTTCCTTTTTTAATTTGTGAAGAATCATTGTTTTTCAAAACAAAGTGCTGGGTCTCTGTAACCATTTTGTTTTATTTTTGATGTTTTAAATTATATAAGGGACTATTCTTTCATAGAACGTATTGAATTGGATAGGGGTAATGCTGTTGATTTTTTTTGGCTTAATATGACCTTTATTTGTCATATGGCTTTGTTATAACTCCATTATACCAAACAAATATATATTTAAAAAAAAAGTATTAGTTTTCCATGTTGTTCATGTTTTTACAGTTTGAAATGATTCATTATTAGCAAGATTGTCAGTAAAATATCTAATACAACTGTAATATTATCGTAAATCAAGTTGCATTTTAAAATAATGCTTGCATTTCTGTGCAGTGCTTTCTAATATTTAGAAACGTTTTACTTGAATAAAAATATACTTAAGTATAATTTGTAATGTTCTTTAACACTGCATAAAATAACAGATAGTTGGGATATTACAATTTTAGTAACCAGTGAATTATAAAGAGTGCCAAAGTAGACTGTGAAATTTAAATTGCAGTACCTTTTTATTTGATTGCATGTTTGTCTTTTATTTTTGTAAAGGAAGTTACTGTAAATTTAGACATTGAGTATATGTCTAGATTGCAGCTATTCTGACAGTTCGTTGAAGTATCTGTGTGCCTGTACATGGGCTTCGTCCCTATAGACTTGTCAGTATTCTAACAAGGCAGAGTTCATGCCGACTGCCTGGTATAAAGCCTTAGGAGGATTCTTCTGGCTGCCAGCCAAGCTCAGTTTTTAAATGTTAAGAATTTCTCTTCTTTTTCACTTTTAACTCTCTGAGGAACTTTAGCTGCACATATAGCTTATTTAAAGATGAAAATGCAGCTTAATTAAAAAGGCAGGAGATGAGGGAGGTGGTTGCTTTGTAGTGATTTTGCTTGTGTATTTGGCCGATCAAGCAATGGTAGGATTTTCAAACATTGAACACTTCTTATTTCATTTTTATACATTTTTGTTGCATTTAGATTGTTATATAAATTGACCGCTTTAGATTTTAAATATCCTCTTAATTGTATTGCATTGTAGTATACTATACCTACAATCGGAAATAATTGCACGAGTTAAGTATTTGTATTCATCTGCTTTATTTATTTATTTATTTATTTTTTTTGAGAGATTCAGCCATTTTAGTGCTTCACTTTATCAAACAATCCCAACAATCTTGAACTAAGCTCTGAGATGATTTCCAGTTGCCTGAAAGCTAAATCAAGTCATTCGCTCATTCAGGCCTCTTTATACCTTTTCATTGTTTGATGGCACAGAGGTTCCTCTATTTTAGTTTCTTGACAACTTCGCTGTTGGTTGCACTTTTTGTCAATTACACCTTATCTGCTCTCAGGTCTTTTTATTTTGCCGTGGATTCCTCCTACTAAAGTTAAGTCTAAGATATTACTTTATGGTTTCTGAACAACTCCTTTGTGTCTTGGATTCACTTGTTTCCCCTCATGTTCTAAATAAACTCTGTACTTAATCATATCTTTGTAGTTTTCCTTGAGTAAAGTGAGTGGACATACATAAGGAAACAACAGTATCTGCCATCATCTACAGTGATGATTCCATTTATTCCTTTCTATTACTTTGCCATGATTTGACTGTCCACATTAAGTGACAATTGGAGGTTTGTTGAAATTACACTTTATGTAAAAGGTCTAGGGGACCTATTGGACTTTTGTAATGTTACGATCAAGAAGGCTAATAGGAATTTAAGATACTTAGTGCAAAGTGTGGAGAATAAGTCAAGGGAGGTCATACTTAAAGGAATACTCCACCTAAAAATGTATATGTATTGATTTTGTTAGCTACCCCCATGTATTTTGCAGTGGTGGCAGAGGAAAACAATCTTTCTGTGCAGAATGGAATGAAAATCTTGCATACCAGAAGTCAATAGTGATGGGACACTTGACCAATGAGTGAGATGGGAAGTAGTGGGCCTTAAAGTAAAAAAAAATCACATCCATGAGCCATTAGGTTTCCAGGTTAGGTTATTTTGACTTTGTTATTGTAAAGAATATACGTTAATAGGATGGTGAGCTTGTCGGGCCGAATGGCATGTTGTTGTTTTAATTGATCTCATGCTCTGTCTTGGCACAAGTGGACTGATTTCATCGAAATTTGTTGCACTTTAACAGCATTTGTTGGGAAAATGTAATCTTTGTTGAGACACCTTAGAGTACAGTAAATACTGAGACCGGTGGCAGGAGCCAGACTGAAATAAGAAGAATCTTTAGATTACAAATCTGGCAATTCCCATTGTAGATACCACAGGGGTTGAAGCTAGAAGAGGGGATGGTTACTTACCCAGATGGGAGAGTCCTGGAAAGGAAGACAAGCATCCTTTACAGGGAAGAGAGAGGGATCAGATCCAGAAGAGATGGCCAGACCAAATGGACCCACCAGAAGTGTTAGAGGTCGCTGGGGATTTTCTATCTCCCCACCCCCACCCCCGGTGCTAGATAACAGCAACTCTTCATATCGGTGCCCGTTCAGTAACCAGCATGGAATGCGTGGAGTTCTAGTTCGTCATTGCACCCCTGCTGGGGTCTGTGAGTTGCACAAGGGGGTGCTGCAGGGAAATTTGCTTCTTAATAAGTGGGACTTCTTATAACCCAGAAGTACTTCCATTGGGCAATGTTCCTGGCACCGGATGTATTGATGGGTCCTTAATAAATAGGACCGCACTCCCTTATCCAGGAGAGTCAGAGCTGGGCAGAAGGAAGGCAACAATCTACTGGAGGAGGGCAGTGTGGCAGTGAGAGGAGAGAGAGTATTGAAAGAGTGAGAGAAGGAAAACCCGTATTTGTGCTTGTGCTATTTTTGGAAGATTTTTGGTAAATAAACCTTCCATTATTTGCTCATTTCCAAATTTCAAATTTACCTTGTGAGAGACTATTTTAGTTTGTATATTATGTTTATATTTTTATTTTACTTCTCCAGACAGCTGCTACTAACTATCAAACACACTGACAATTCAAATTACAGGTGCTGGTCATAAAATTAGAATATAATGACAAAGTTGATTTATTTCAGTAATTCCATTCAAAAAGTGAAACTTGTATATTAGATTCATTCATTACACACAGACTGATGTATTTCAAATGTTTACTACTTTCAATTTTGATGATTATAACTGACAACTAATAAAAGTCCCAAATTCAGTATCTCGGAAAATTAGAATATTGTGAAAAGGTTCAATATTGAAGACACCTGGTGCCACACTCTAATCAGCTAATTAACTCAAAACCCCTGCAAAAGCCTTTGAATGGTCTCTGTCTAGTTCTGTAGGCAACACAATCAAGGGGAAGACTGCTGACTTGACAGTTGTCCAAAAGACGACCATAGACACCTTGCACAAGGAGGGCAAGACACAAAAGGTCATTGTTAAAGAGGCTGGCTGTTCACAGAGCTCTGTGTCCAAGCACATTAATAGAGAGGCGAAGGGAAGGACAAGATGTGGTAGAAAAAAGTGTACAAGCAATAGGGATAACCGCACCCTGGAGAGGATTGTGAAACAAAACCCATTCAAAACTGTGGGGGAGATTCACAAAGAGTGGACTGCAGCTGGAGTCAGTGCTTCAAGAACCACCACGCACAGACGTATGCAAGACATGGGTTTCAGCTGTCGCATTCCTTGTGTCAAGCCACTCTTGAACAAGAGACAGCGTCAGAAGCATCTCGCCTGGGCTAAAGACAAAAAGAACTGGACTGCTGCTGAGTGGTCCAAAGTGATGAAAGTAAATTTTGCATTTCCTTTGGAAATCAAGGTCCCAGAGTCTGGAGGAAGGGAGGAGAGGCACAGAATCCACGTTACTTGAGGTCCAGTGTAAAGTTTCCACAGTCAGTGATGGTTTGGGGTGTCATGTCATCTGCTGGTGTTGGTCCATTGTGTTTTCTGAGGTCCAAGGTCAACGCAGCCGTCTACCAGGAAGTTTTAGAGCACTTCATGCTTCCTGCTGTTGACGAACTTTATGGAGATGCAGATTTCATTTTCCAACAGGACCTGGCACCTGCACACAGTGCCAAAGCTACCAGTACCTGCTTTAAGGACCATGGTATCCCTGTTCTTGATTAGCCAGCAAACTCGCCGGACTTTAACCCCATAGAAATAAGCCAGACCCAACAATTCAGAAGAGCTGATGGCCTCATAACACCTGAGCAGAGCTACAGACTGATCTACTCCATGCCATGCTGCATTGCTGCAGTAATCCAGGCCAAAGGAGCCCCAACTAAATATTGAGTGCTGTACGTGCTCATACTTTTCATATTCATACCTTTCAGTTGGCCAACATTTCTAAAAATCCTTTTTTTGCATTGGTCTTAATTGATATTCTAATTTTCCGAGATACTTAATTTGGGACTTTCATTAGTTGTCAGTTATAATCATCAAAATTAAAAGAAATATTTGAAATACATCAGTCTGTGTGTAATGAATGAATCTAATATACAAGTTTCACTTTTTGAATGGAATTACTGAAATAAATCAACTTTGTCATGATATTCTAATTTTATGACCAGCACCTGTAATTAAATGTCAGCAGAGTTGTGTGTATGCGTGAGAATAGGCTCATTCTTTCACAACCTTGGTTTTTAACACTAGAATTCCTGAAGCCTACAAAAAAATCCGTAATTCCAGCCCACCTTAAATCCCTTCGCACCTCTACCATCAGTGTCTTTTGTTTTGTAATTGCGTCAAAAGCAGCCTACTGTCCCATCCCCCACCTTGACAGAGCTCTGCTCGCAGGCAAAAAACTCTGTCGATTGACATTTGAGCTTGAGTTTTTAACTCATTGACAGCCACATGTAAATCTAATGCTTTTTTCCTTTGGTTATATTCTTGAATAAAAGTGCACCTCTTTTTTATTTGGACTAAAGTCTTCACGCATTATACTCATCTCGTCATTATTAATTTAACATGGGGGAAAAGTTTCTGCTTTAGGTATGTGTTTAGCATTTCTCACATTTCCTTTCATCCTACACTTACCCAGATCTTTGTAGACACAGAACACACATGAAATACATGTATTCCAAATAACCATATACTGTTTTATTTACCTTATACAACTCCAGATACCCTACATGCAGGTAAGGAGCCTTGGCTTGAGCTGGGAGACCTTTTTGCCCGCGAGTTGAGCTCCATCAAGGCATGGGATGGGACAGCAGGCTGCTTGTGCTAATCGATGCATTTACCAAACAAAAGACACTGGAGAGGTGTGAAGTGATTTAAGGTGGGCCAGTATTATGAGTTTTTCGTAGGCTTCAGGAATTAACTACATGATATTAAAAGTATTTTGTATACCCTTTTAATACATGTGATTAATTCTACTATCTCTGTTCTTTTTAAATACAGTGATCCCTCGCTATATCGCGCTTCGACTTTCACGGCTTCACTCTATCGCGGATTTTATATGTAAGCATATCTAAATATATATCACAGATTTTTCGCTGGTTCTCAGATTTCTGCGGACAATGGGTCTTTTAATTTATGGTACATGCTTCCTCACTTGGTTTGCTCAGTTGATTTCATACAAGGGACGCTATTGGCGGAGGGCTGAGAAGGACTGTGTGCAGAGGGTGCAGACCTATAAATATCTGGGAGTGCAGCTGGATGACAAATTGGACTGGACTACCAATACTGATGCTCTATGTAAGAAAGGTCAGAGCAGACTATACTTTCTGAGAAGGTTGGCATCCTTCAACATCTGCAGTATGATGCTGCAGATGTTCTACCAGACGGTTGTGGCGAGTGCCCTCTTCTACGCGGTGGTGTGCTGGGGTGGCAGCATAAAGATGAAAGATGCCTCACGCCTGGACAAACTTGTTAAGAAGGCAGGCTCTATTGTAGGAGTAAAGTTGGACAGTTTAACATCTGTGGCAGAGCGACGGGCATTAAGCAAACTCCTGTCAATCATGAATAATCCACTGCATCCACTGAACAGTGTCATCTCCAGGCAGAGGAGTAGCTTCAGATCAGACTTTTGTCACTGTCCTGTTCCACTGACAGACTGAGGAGATCGTTCCTCCCCCACACTATGCGACTCTTCAATTCCACCCGGGGGAGTAAATGCTAACATTACTCAAAGTTATCATTTTTATTACTATTTAATTTAATATTGTTTCTTTGTATCAGTATACTGCTGCTGGATTATGTGAATTTCCCCTTGGGATTAATAAAGTATCTATCTATCTATCTAGCTACCCAATCAGAGCAGGTATTATGTATTAAATAAAACACCTCAATGATATACGATATGCTTTCTGCGTGGTGCTTTGCATACTTAAAAGCATGCAAATCTATTGATTTTTGATTCTTTGCTTTTCTCTCTCTCTCTCTCTTTGACATTCTCTGCTCCTGACGGAGGGGGTGTGAGCAGAGGGGCTGTTCGCACACTGGCCTGGAGGATATGGACGCTCCTCTAAAAAATGCTGAAAGACTACCTTCACATTACTCCCTCTCTTGTAGCTGCTTTGTTGGGTGGTGCTTCGCATACTTAAAAGCACCTATTGATTTTTGATTCTTTGCTTTTCTATCTCTGTCTCTCTCTCTGACATTCTCTGCTCCTGATGTGTGCTTCTTTGAAGATGAAGATATGTTTGCATTCTTTTAATTGTGAGACGGAACTGTCATCTCTGTCTTGTCATGGAGCACAGTTTAAAATTTTGAAAAAGAGACAAATGTTTGTTTGCAGTGTTTTAAAGTCCCCGTCTCTACAACCTCCTGTGTTTCTGTGCAAATCTGTGACCCAAGAGTGATAATATAAAAATAACAATATAAACGTATGGTTTTTACTTTGTGGATTTTCTCCTTTCGCGGGGGGTTCTGGAACGCAACCCCCGCGATTGAGAAGGGATTACTGTATGCCTCATTTTTACAAAAATATTTAGTAAAATGTGATATCCCTCATGTAGGAACAAAATAAGTTTAAAAATGCTACAACTTTCTAAACGATTAACTAAATTCCCAAATGCACCTGAATGTCATACCCTCTGTATGTTTTCTTGCAAACCTTAAATCCTTTAGTACCTCAGTTCTATGCTCATTACATTTTCTGTATCTTTCATCATCTTTATTTTCATTGTTGAGTATCTCTCTATATACAGTATAAAAAAAAAATAATCCTGGAAAGGAAATATGTGATCTTCTCGGAAGTTCTCGGAAGACATTTAAAAGACACGTGAAACAAAAAAGACTGGCCACGAAGCGTCTCGCGGGGACCGTAAACATGAGACTTGGTGCCAAGAGATTGTCCCAGGGCCGTCTTGCGGGAAGTGGAACATGAGATTCTTGAAAGACATGCCCATCTTATCAAATAAGAGCACAGCCAGCGGTAGCACACATAGATCCTGTGCTCTCAGCAAAGAAGAAAGAGCAGCGCGGAGAAAAGAGACCTTTGGGAGAGAAAAAAGGCAGATAAAAGATTATGAAAGCAGTGGAATTATAAAGGCTCAAACAAATGATGGTGCGATAAACATGCAGAGAAAGGTACAGAATATGAAAGCAGTAAAATTTGAAAGTATTGTAGTGTCCCAGCCAAGTTGAAGCCTTTTTTGTTTTAAGTCACTGTTGGGTCCGATTGATGGAGGGTGGAATACAGCACAGAAGACTGATAGTGGGGTACTGATTGATGCGGTGGGGGGTGGGTGCTAGAAAGTTGTGTTTGGGGTTACGAAGATGGCGATTGTTCAAGTAGAACTTTTGTGACACTTTATTATGTCATTTGCTACAGTATCAAAACAAAATATAGTAAAGATCGCATTAGCACAAACAAAAGGTAATTAATCATCAGAACCAGGTGTAATTGATAAAATAGCAGGACAAAGCGACGTCAGAAATAAAAGGCAAAGAGCACAAAACAAAGTCTTTCTGCCTTCGCATCATTCAATGCACAAAACATAGATTTGCACAATTATGGACCATACGCTATGAGATTCTGTGGTCCCGCAACAGTTAAAGCAACGATTCCAAAGAAGGAAAGAAAGGCTTTTAAAATTGTATATCTGATTAAACAAACACAGGGGTTGGCGAGCGAAGCGAGCAGGGGACGGAGCCCCCTAGTATCAATAAAAATAATGATAAAAAGTAGACTTGTTTTTTTCAGATTTACTTTTGTCCATTTGGTTTGTTTTATGTGTTATATGTACACACAAAGTATTCACACCCCACAAATACTTTTCATTTCATAACACATTTTATTGTGTTACTACTTCAACTCATGATGTTTTAGTGAGTGTTTTTGTCAAAAAAGTGTCCTGTCAGTGTGGGGAAAAAATCATACATTTTATAGTTATTACTATGTGTTCATCATTTATTGTCTAACCTTCTTCTTTATTCCCATTTCTCACACCTTCCTGTAAAGAGACACCCCTTTTTCCCCCCCCTCCCTTATCATGCCATTACAAGTTAAAATGGGAGATAATCTAGTACGATTACAATTAGTAAAAGGAGAACAGCAGAATTTTCTAATATGCTACAGAAAGATCTGTTTGCATGATCCCTTCATGCCAGCATGAAGACGCTTTCACTATCCAAAATGACTTTCACATTTTTGGCCTATTAAAGTCCTCTCATCTACATTAAAGCTAGAGAAAGTTTCTTGGAGCCAGATCAGAAGACTGTTGTGGGAGAGTGACAGTCTCGCAGCCTAGTTCTTCCAAATCTAAGCTTTACAGTCTGGCAGTGTGTAGGTGTGTGCAATGTTGCAAGAGAACACCTTTGTAATGCTTTGTGCTCATATATTAAAGACTGAGTTTGCCTCCTTATTTGTGTGTTAAATCTGTTATGTGAATTATTTCTTCTTTTTTTACACACTAGTCTGCCCTGATTTTTGTATGTGTAGTAAATTGTTAAGCTTTTATGTATTAGAAAACCCAGGCAGTCCTCATTTACAGACTACTACCTGCTCATAACCTTCTTCATGCATTCCTCCTAATGAGATAGTCAACTTGAAACAACTTAAGGATTGTTTTGTTGTTAGTAATATGTGAGATTAATTTACTTGATTTGGTGATTTTTTTTTTTTTTTTTCATGCAATCTTTGCCTAAAATGCCCTACAATACTGTATTATACTGGCATAACTTGAGAAGAAAACAGTGTAATGGAGGCATGGCATTGTGAACAGCAGTAAGGTTTTTTTCATTGTCTGGACTGAAAGTTTGCATTTGAACCACAAGTTTCTGAAAACAGAATGGGTACCAAGTTGTTAATATACGTACTGAAACATGTTTGATGAGCTTTACTCCAGTTGAACTTAGTATTAATATCTTAAAACAAGGTGGGTGGCAAAAAAGACAGATACAGTGAACCCTCGTTTATCACGGTTAATCCGTTCCAGACTCTACCGTGATAAATGAATTTTCGCGAAGTAGGATTCTTTATTTATAAATTGAATATTTTCGCAGAGTATAGAAAACCTGTTTACGACCTTCTAAATACGTTTTTTAACATTATTAGAGCCCTCTAGACATGAAATAACACACTTTAGTCACCATTACACTCATATTACCCAATATATTAGACAAAATCAGAGAAAATAAGACATATTAGACGTTACAAATATCATATTACTAGCAAAATACCCGCGCTTCGCAGCGGAGAAGTAGTGTGTTAAAGAAGCAATGAAAAAGAAAAGGAAACATTTTGAAAATAACGTAACATGATTGTCAATGTAATTGTTTTGTCACTGTTGTGAGTGATGAGTGTTGTTTATACACACAAATACATATATATATATATACATACACACACACATATATAAACATATATATACATATACATACATATCTACATATATACACACACAGCTATTTCGTATCAGTGCAAGACGCTGCTTGTTAAAACGGATAACTCCCGCTCTTACGTGCAAGTCTGCGTGGATATTATGAACTATCGTATTTGTTCAAGTTCTATTTAAATTTTAAATAGAAGGAATTTTTATTTAGTCGACAGAAATATCTTTGGTAGGAATGGTAAAAACAGAC
>JANRMT010027041.1:45228488-45243980 GCA_026402145.1 Polypterus bichir lapradei | reverse complement strand
TTGGGGCTCTTCCTGGTTTTCTACGTACTGCGTGATTACGTGGGAGGCGTGATGATGTCAAACTCCGCCCCCACGGGTTTCAAGCTCATCTCCATTACAGTAAATGGAGAAAAACAGCTTCCAGTTATGACCATTACGCGTAGAATTTCGAAATGAAACCTGCCCAACTTTTGTAAGGAAGCTGTAAGGAATAAGCCTGCCAAATTTCAGCCTTCTACCTACACGGGAAGTTAGTGAGTGAGTGAGTGAGTGCTTTGCCTTTTATTAGTATAGATTACTAGGCTCACCCGCCTTTTAAGGCGACCGACTTTTATCCTCAATTTGTGTGCGCTCCATGTGTACATCAGGCATGTAAGTGTAGGGAATGAGAACATTAAAGTGCCCATTCATAACATCTCCCGAAAACCTACGTTTTTTTTTTATCCCCTCGAGTGCCTGTCCAAAGTCGTACAATGTCAGCCCGAATCTATACCGCTAAAGACGGAGTTTCATGCACTAAATAAGCTATAGATGAGAATAAGCAAGCACCATCTCCCCTGATATTTACTACGCGGTGAGGCATTTGTACTCCATCAAAATTAATTATTTCCGGAGACATAATTTTGTCTATTTTTTCCAGCGCATCGCACACAAAAGCAATGGAACGAAGGGAGCACCAGAACTCTGTTCACATTGCGTCACTTCGTACCACAAGCCGCAAGTAGTAAGTCTGTGATAAGCGGAATACCGCTACGCTTTGCACTCACGGGACGGAAGGACAATCCCGACTGCTTTTTATATAGTAGATTATTGTACTGTACATTTAATTACAATCACACACAGTTCTTACACACAACCACTAACCTATGAAGGCACGACCTCCGTAGGAGAGTCTTCAGGTGGTGCAGTATCTTCAGCAGGTGCGTTGTTGTCTTCATCCGCTGAAGGAGTACTAGAAGTAGGCAGTGGGTGTCTGGGTGCGCGGCTGAAGAACATCTTGATAGGCAGTTGCTGGCGCTGTCTTTTCATATGCGTTAGGAGGCTTTTGTAGGGTATTGCCATCTTTGATCATATCCAAGAGTTTCACCTTCTCCTGGATACTAAGCATTTTCCACCGGCACTTAGTTTTATTGTCAGAAGGCTTAGAAAAAGCAGCACGTTTAGGAGCCATTGTGGGGCTTAGATAAAAGTTCTCAGAAAGCGCATGCGTAGTGACGTAAGCGTGTGAGAAAAAATCGCGATAGAGTGAAGCCACGAAAGTCGAAGCGTGATATAGCGAGGGATCACTGTATAATGGAATTAAATGTAATGTTTTGCATGAGGGTCAGAGCTGCATGTACTGTACTTTTTCCATGTCGTGTTCTTCATTTTGTTTGTTTTTTTATTCTTTTCATATAAATCGGACAATGTAATCACTGGTTTGTTTGAAATCTGCTTATTTTACATATAATTATTTTATAAATCAATTTTAAGCACAAAGTAAGCATAATATGTAATGAAACAACACTGAAATTGTGCTGACATTCTTCTTGCAAGCAGGGCTTCAGTTCTATTTAGCACTTAAGGTTTTTAGCATACTATCTTGTGCTTGGTTTGTGATTGACATTTAGTAAATCAGAAAACCATTGAGAAGTTAGTCTGCATAGCTTTCTGTCCACATTTTCTTGAGTACAATGCATAAGGGTGCAGAAAACCTTTTCTTTCAGCATTGTAAAACATTAAGAGGATTTTTGGAATTTGCATTTTTTTGTGATGCACATGAAAGAGTCTGTCACCCACACAGAGGTGTGCATTGCTACAGTTTTGTAAAATAGACATTAAACAATAGTTATATAATCGCTGAACTACTACGTGGCATACAGTACACCCCTAAAATTTACGGGGGTTACGTTGTTAGAGCACCTGTGAATTGTGAAAAACTGCGACTTTTGGATGTGGTTAAAAAATGCCTTTTAAATGCCTATTTTTATAGCTTAAATCCTAAATACAGTATGCCCCAAAGCACTTTAATTTCGTTGCAAACTCAGCTTAATACATTAATACATTACCTAAAAACAATGTATAGGTAAACCCATATTCTGCACAGTACTGTACTGCTATGTCTCCCGCGGGGCTAGAATATAAAATACTGATGCTACTGCTATGCGTACTGTAATTCATGCAAGCGCGTTTTCTTTGGTATGCTCTGTCGTTTTCTTTGTTATAAGTAGAGTAAATACATAATAATTTCATTTAATTAAAATACAGTAAAATGTACGGGTACTCAACGATGATGATGATGATGATAAAGTAGCTGTGCAGTACAATGCAGATGATTTAAAACTCCTCGGGTGGCGCCTCTTCTTCAGGCACTTCAGGAGGAGTCGTATCTTTGTATAGGTGGTCTTCTGGTGGGGTTTTGTGCTAGCTTTTCTTTATAGGTTTCAGGAACATTGTGATGGGAAGTTGCTACATTGTCTCCTGTAGCGAACTGCTGGTACAATTTTCATGCTTTCTCATGGATGATGTTACTGTCCAAGGGGATGTTTTTCTTCCTGCAGTCGGTGATCCATAATGCCAAGGCAGATTCCATCCTGACGATATTTTTATTTCTTATGGTCTCAACCTTTTTTGCACTATCATAGAAACTTACAGATACGGTACTTCGGATTGCTGCCTTGTTCTTCTTTATGTAGCGTACGGTGCTTACGTTAATGCTATAGTGGCGTGCTACTGCAGCATAACTTTTTAGTTCCCGGAGCAAATCCAGTAGTTCAACCTTCTCCTGGAGTGTTTTAAAGTGCTTCTGGTGCTTAGGCTCAGAGCCAGAAGCCTTAGAAGGCACAGGGTGTTTCGGCAACATCTTGTGCGTTTCAAGAATAACAAAATGAAAACAATAACAAAATGCAAAACACGAGGGCAGGGCAGCAAGCAATCAGCAGCAAGGAGAAATGAATAACACTCTCGGATTGGCTACTTTCACCATCCCAATCCGCGTTTCCCTCAGCGGTTACTTCCTGTTCTCTCTACAGCACAGTATTGCCACGAAAAAAGCCATAAATTGCGGACTTTCCAACAACAATTAATAGATCGGTTCTTAGCAAAAATCCTTGAATGACTGAGTCTGCGAACCCTGAACCGCTACTTTGCGGGGGTCTACTGTATTTCATGATGGGTGTAATAAAGTGGGCTGCAGTAGCAACTTCTGATTCCACCAGTGGGCAGGCACATCAAGTTACTGACTGACCTTCTTTTAAAACTTTTCCATAATGTTCATAGCACGATATATCTGACACTTTAAGTACAACAACTTAGTAGAGTTGGACCTTAACAATGGAGTGTGTGGCTGGTATGGGCAGAAATGTATGTGCTTTGCAATGCATTTCTCTTTAAAAGAAAGTGCAAATATTGCTGCATTAAAATAAATGTAATTTGCCCAAAACTGGCCTTGTCACCGTGTCCATCTGATGTAGGCTTCATCCCTGAATGTCCATCTGAAATTCAACATCCTTGGCCAGTCACGAAGAATTCTATCTGGATGGCCTCTTGTCTTCATCAGCAGCAAAGAAGCAAGATTTTCAAATATCTTCTAGGTTATGTTAGTGACCACTATTCGTGAGTCATTCACAAGTGCGTGTAAGAGGAGCTTGGCAGAAGATGTATTTCTGGGATGCACAAACAAGTATGTTTCTTCGTGCCGGTTCCAAGCCCGGATAAATGGGGACAGTTACTTCGGAAAGGGCATCCAGTGTAAAATTTTGGCAAATCAATATGCGGACAACACTACAAATTTCCATACCAGATTGGTTGAGCCCCGGGTTAACAACAACCGCCACCAGTACTGTTAGCCAACAGGGTGCTCGCGGAAATTGGGTTACTGTTGGCCGAAGAGGGGGGAGACGTGTCCGGAGGCAGTAGGAGAGGAGGAAGGTAAAGAGAGTGGAACTGAGGGTAGGAACATTGAATGTTGGCAGTATGATTGGTAAGGGGAGAGTGTTAGCAGATATGGTGGAGAGAAGGATGGTTGATATATTGTGTGTGAAAGAGGCTAAATGGAAGGCGAGTAAGGCCAGGTGGATTCAAATTGTTCTATCACGGTGTGGATGGGAGGAGAAATGGGGTAGGAGTTACTCTGAAGGAACAGTATGTCAACAGTGTTTTGGAGGTGAAGAGTGTCAGACAGAGTAATGATTATGAAGCTGGAAAACAGAGGTGTGATGATGAATGTTGTTAGTGCATATGCCCCCGCAAGTTGGGTGTGCAATGGGTGAGAGAGAAGATTTTTGGAGTGAGTCGGATGAAGTGATGAACAGTGTACCCAAGGGACAGAAAGTGGTGAATGGAGCCGATTTCAATGGGCATGTTGGTGAAGGTAATAGTGGAGACGAGGAGGTGATGGGTAGGTATGGTGTCAAGGAGAGGAATGAAGAAGGTCAGAGGATAGTGGATTTTGCCAAAAGGATGGATATGGCTGTGGTGAATACGTATTTTAAGAAGAGGGAGGAATATAGGGTTACGTACAAGAGTGGAGGAAGATGCACACAGGTAGATTACATCCTATGCAGAAGAGTTGATCTGAAGGAGATTGAAGACTGCAAAATGGCGGCAGGGGAAAGTGTAGTTAAGCAGCATAGGATTGTGGTCTGTAGGATGACGTTGGAGATCAAGAAGAAGAAGAGAGCCAAGGATCAAATGGTGGAAGTTGAAAAAGGAAAGCTGCAAGGTTGAGTTTAGGGAGAAGGTGAGACAGGTGCTGGGTGGTAGTGAAGAGTTACCAGACATCTGGGAAACTACAGCAGATGCAGTAAGAGTGACAGCAAGAATGGTGCTTGGCGTGACATCTGGAAAGAGGAAGGAGGAAAAGGAAACCTGATGGTGGAATGAGGAAATACAGGAGAGTATACAGAGGAAGAGGATGGCAAAGAAGTGGGATAATCAGAGAGATGCAGAAAGTAGACAAGAGTACAAGGAGATAAGGCGCAAGGTGAAAAGAGAGGTGACGAAGGCTAAGGCAAAGGTGTATGATGAGTTGTATAAGTGGTTGGACACTAAGAAGGGAGAAAAGGACCTGTACCGATTGGCTAGACAGCGGGACCGGCCTGGGAAAGATGTGCAGCAGGTTAGGGTGATATAGGATAAAGATGGAAACATACAAGTGAGGAGAGTGTGTTGAGCAGATGGAAAGAGTACTTTGAGAGGCTGATGAATTAAGAGAACGAGAGAGATAAGAGGTTGGATGATGTGGAGATAGTGAATCAGGAAGTGCAACGGATTAGCAAGGAGGAAGTAAGAACAGCTATGAAGAGGATGAAAAATGGAAAGGCCGTTGGTCCAGATGACATACCTATGGAAGCATGGAGGTGTTTAGGAGAGATGGCAGTGGAGTTTTTAAACCAGATTGTTTAATGGAATCTTGGAAAGTGAGAGGATGCCTGAGGAGTGGAGTAGAAGTGTACTGGTTCCGATATTTAAGAATAAGGGGGATGTGCAGGACTGCAGTAACTACAGGGGGATAAAATTGATGAGCCACAGCATGAAGTTATGGGAAAGAGTAGTGGAAGCTAGGTTAAGAAGTGAGGTGATGATTAGTGAGCAGCAGTATGGTTTCATGCCAAGAAAGAGCACCACAGATGCAATTTTTGCTCTGAGGATGTTAATGGAGAAGTTTAGAGAAGGCCAGAAGGAGTTGCATTGCGTCTTTGTGGACCTGGAGAAAGCATATGACAGGGTGCCTCGAGAGGAGTTGTGGTATTGTATGAGGAAGTTGGGAGTGGCAGAGAAGTACATAAGAGTTGTACAGGATATGTACGAGGGAAGTGTGACAGTGGTGAGGTCTGCGGTCGGAGCGACGGATGCATTCAACGTAGAGGTGGGATTACATCAGGGATCAGCTCTGAGCTCTTTCTTATTTGCATTGGTGATGGACAGGTTGATAGACGAGATTAGACAGGAGTCCCCGTGGACTATGATGTTTGCTGATGACATTGTGATCTGTAGCAATAGTAGGGAGCAGGTTGATATGCTCTAGAGAGGAGAGGAATGAAGGTCAGTAGGAACAAGACAGAATACATGTGTGTAAATGAAAGGGAGGTCAGTGGAATGGTGAGGATGTAGGGAGTAGAGTTAGTGAAGGTGGATGAGTTTAAATACTTGGGATCAACAGTACAGAGTAATGGGGATTGTGAAAGAGAGGTGAAAAGGAGAGTGCAGGCAGGGTGGAATGGGTGGAGAAGAGTGTCAGGAGTGATCTGTGACAGACGGATATCAGCAAGAGTGAAAGGGAAGGTCTGCAGGACGGTAGTGAGACCAGCTATGTTATATGGGTTGGAGATGGTGGCACTGACCAGAAAGCAGGAGACAGAGCTGGAGGTAGCAGAGTTAAAGATGCTAAGAAATGCATTGGGTATGACGAGGATGGATAGGATTAGACGTGAGTACATTAGAGGGTCACCTAAAGTTGGATGGTTGGGAGACAAAGTCAGAGAGGCGAGATTGTGTTGGTTTGGACATGCACAGAGGAGAGATGCTGGGTATATTGGGAGAATGATGATAAGGATAGAGGTGCCAGGGAAGAGGAAGGCCTAAGCGAAGGTTTATGGATGTAGTGAGAGAGGACATGCAGGTGATGGGTGTAACAGAACAAGATGCAGAGGACAGATAGATATGGAAGATGATGATCCGCTGTGGCAACCCCTAATGGGAGCAGCTGAAAGAAGATGATTTCCTTATAATGAAAATAGGTATCAAAAATATGCATTTTAATAAAAAAAAATGAAGATAGAAGACGGTGTGTGCTTTTTTGTACTGTACAATGAACCTTTAGTTGTTAGTTTGTGTGTTTCCTTTGTCCGTATTAGTAAAACTAAGCCACTTTTGGTTAACGTAAGCATTTTTTTATTTCTAAGTAGAGTTTAATATTTAAAACTGTACTTGCACACACTTATAGTTTTCAGTTTTTTTTTTTTTTTATCAAGCTGTGTAACATTCACCGTTTATAGGATGTTAATTACCTAATTCAATATGCCTATACTGCAGATGGTTCATTCTTTGTACTTCACTTAAGCTTGTGTTTAAAAATTCATGTAAACTTTCTAATCACAGAATCAAACTATTTAAACTGTCTAAGCTTGTAGTAACAATAGACCCTTGACTTTAGGTTCATTGGGCCCACTTAAATTATCAAAAATGATTGTAGCTCCTTCTATTAAATGTACATCATTAAATGACTGATGTCAAAATGTATTAATTATGTGAATTTTGAAATCTGAGTCCTTATGTAGAACTGGTAAAGAAGTTAAAATAAATACATTTGCAAACTAGACAACTAGGTAGTGTTAAAAGAAGAATGTGGTGACTGAGTAAGGAGAAAAAAAGTATAGAATAGTCTTACTATTTCTGATGGGGTGGCATATGGTCCAAAAGCGGGATTGCTGCTGAAATGAACATAAGAGCAGTTTTGGTGAAAACGTTCATCCCTGAATGACTGTTTTCCTGAACATCTTATATTTCCAAAATGTAGTCTGGTCAAGATACTAAGTGTACAAAGTTCTGCTTTCAAATAGATTGTTTTAGCTTTTTTCATTGAGTTGTAGTTTTCGATGTGTTTTCCACTGCTACACAACGAGAGCTACCCAGGTGTACTGTATAAGACTGTCTGTATGATTGGGCAAAGGGATATGAAGCAGGTGGGAAGATGCCTCCAAAGTGCTCACTACATGCTGTGTCTACGAACGCCAATCTTCAAGCTGCTTTTTTATTTACTGACGTCTCTGATGGTCCCGCCCCTTTTGACAGTTTAGCAAGTGTGTAGATTTCATTCTTTTTTTGTGCTTGGTGAAATTATGGTGTGCCTTGGGATTTTTTGGTTTACAAAAAGTGTGCTACTACAGAGAAATGGTTGGAAAACACTGGTCTACTTGCACCTTAGCTCCTGGCATGCTAAAAAAGTTCTCTGAAGAAGCTGTCTCACTTAAAAACTGACCCTGTGCATTACTTACATTTTTATGTTGTATCCTTTGCATAAATTAGCAACGATACTGCAAACTTGAACAATGGTTTGGGATAATCATTACACTGCTGTTTTGCAGAATTTTGTCATTGTATCAGGGCAGTAAGCACTGTAAGCTACATGGCAGCCTGCCAAGTTAAATACAGAGGTACTAGAGACTTATTTTGGTTTTAGTGCCACTCAAAGATAATGTATTTTGCACTTATGTGATATGACACTGATTCAATCTTCTTACGGAAATGTGAAATGAAAAAAAAAAAAGCATAATTTTATCTTTGCTGCTTTTCTTTAGTATTGCTCCAGGACTGCCATAAACCCCACTTCTATCCACTTCTCTGAACTAATGTCAGTATGTATAAATCAAGGAAATGAATATCAGTACCACGTACTGACATGTGGCAAGGTGTTGTAAACTGTGTAATTTGAAACGTTTTGAATAAAATTTTATTTCTCAAAATTTGTAAAGGTTGTATATAACATACAGTAGTTGATATGTATGTAATTCTTTAGGTTCACACTTTTGAACATTTTTGAAGTATTCTTTCGTAATATATATATATAAAAAAAATTGCATGAAAATGCTCCCTCGACCATAGCACTGCCTGAGGTGATCACCTTGTTGTCAGCCCTGGATATGATATTTTATTTAACATGTTAAACAGGCCACATTAATGCATTAATGTGTCAACTTTCCTAGACCTAATTTTTATATGTGTATATATGTGTGTGTGTGTGTGTGTGTGTATAGATATTTGTGTGTGTGTGTGTGTGTGTGTGTGTGTGTGTGTGTTTTTATGCTGGTATATTTTTCATCTAGTGGTGTAGGAGGTGTAGCTACAGCTATTCCAGTGCGTTGTTGTCTGTGTGGAATTTGTACATTCTCTTTTCATCTATCTGGAGTTTCCTCTGGGGACCCTCCTACTTGTACCAAATAAATGAACATAAATTGAATACTAGACCAAAAAAAATATTTTATAGTTAGCAAACGATAAATCTAGTGCTGAATCTTTTTTTTAAATGGATGCATTCATTCAGATTTTTTTCTTCCATCCTTGGGTAAGACTGTGTGCAGGAATAAAGCAAACACATGGTTGGCTTCAGTCAGCAAGTTTATTCCAGGAAGCAGATAAATAGTTTTCATGCTGCTCTCCTACACAGATTTAGATTCTAGGGGCTGGGCTTTCACTGTCGCTAGCGAAGTCCTAGAGAAAGTTTTACTGCAATTTTGAAAACTACATATTGTGGCAACTCCTTGTTGACCATGAGGCTTCTAAAATTAGCGAATGTGCAGGATTATGTGAAAGTGGAAGTATTTGACAGACCTTTGGTTTTTACAAATCAAACTGCTCTTATTATGTAAGTTGCCCTTACATTGCGTTCCTTATTTTTTTATTTTAATTTATATATGACTGAAATGTAATTAAATTGAGAGCTTTAATTTTCTGCTGATGCAAAATCTGTTTTTATTATGGCAAGCTTGTCATTAATGGTAATTTGCTGTTGAATACTTAAACTTTTTTAGAAAAATTGGAAGTTGGTTAGTATTAAAGGTTTTACAGGGCAACTTAGATTGCTGTTTCTTGCAACCAAGAATATATCAGTAAAATTGAACATTGTTCTATTTTTCTGTATACCATATTTTTCTTTGATCATTTTGCCCTTCTCGGTTCATTTAAGTCCTGTATCTTGAATACACAACGAGCAGCTTAACTTTACTATTAGTGTTGCTGAATCTTTGTGTGGCATTTTGTGATATTCCTCATTACAAGGAATAAATTGAAGTATTAAGACTATTGCTATATATTAACATTTGATTCTGTTCTGTGCTTTAGTTGTTGGTTTTTTATTCCTGTATAAACTAATTTCTAATAAGGCGTTTCTTTTTACATTTAATGTAAGTTTATTGGAGTTATCTAAGAAATTTGAAAAAAGGCTGGACCCTATGGGCCTTGCATTATTGACATAATTGGCTGCAGCTTTGGTTTATTAGGGAATATTACTACTGTACCTTTAATGCTCACTTCTCTTTCTACCCTGACATCATGTCGTGTAGTTGTTGTGAATATCTCCCTCAATGACTTGTGGCTTATTTTAAAGAATAATTCCCATGTCCGATTAATGCCCTATGTAACATTTTTGTTATTCAAAACCATTCAGTTTAATTATATCCAGTTCTGTCGCTTTTTTGGTAAACATTATCGCTTAAAACTCTTCTGCCTTAAATTCCTAGCTAAATTGTTTAAAAGGAATACCATGCTACCTTATAGCTGTCTTCTCAATGGTTCTTGTGGATTTGGATTTGCCCCAGCCCACCTGCTATGAGCTGATATTACTTGACTCCCAAAATGATAATATTGCAATACATATATATTTGTAGTTTTGGAGTATATGAAATATATATGTAATATAGTACAAGCTGTTCTTTATTTGATTTAAGTTTTAATGAAAATCATATCCCAAGAGGCAAAATTATTGATATATTAAAAATAATCTGAGAAACTCTTTCCGTAAACATTCCAACTGAATTTTTGTTTGTAGTGAAAATACATTTCAGGTATCATGATGTTCTCCACAGAAAGGCTAGCAATATTCAGTTGTTCTACATAATATATGACCTTTTGTGCTGAGTGAGGCTTTATGAGATGAGACCTTATGTCAGCCAGCAATTCAGATTATCATGTTTGCATACATACAGATATGCCTTTACAGTTCTTTGGGATTATGACATGTACAGTATGTTGCCATGCATTATTCATACAATAAATTGATGTTTTCTTTATACATTACTAAACTTTCAATCAAAATATGTTTCTCCTTTCAATCCTCAAATACTGATCAATTATTAAGGCTAACTAGTAATGGGGGAGGAGCATCCTGTCATGTCCATGCTTCACCTCTATTTACTTTTCTTATTTTAACGACATTAGCCTTATTTCCTTTTGCTGCTAAGCCAGCAATAAAGTTTGGCCAGTCAAGAAAGAAACATGCAAAACATCTGGAAGACTTTGTGGAAACTGTAGGAACATGTACGGCAAGTGGTTTCTTGCTTGACTGTTTTCTCCTTGATTACATTAGTTTGTCAATCCTAATTTCAGGGTAAGGTCTGCATTACAGGTTGCAGGAGTTTTTGTAAACTGCATCTTTTATGGTATAAAAAAATCTCAAAAGCAGTATTCTGTCTAGTTTGAATTTTTCTTTGCATGTATTAATGTAATGCAATTCAAGTTTTGTATCAGTCATTTGCGCTATCTTAGTGAACCTTCTGTATGTTGTTAGAGGATTGTTCCATTCAAAAATGTGTTAACCTTCCTATGTAGTTTGTAATGATGGCTGAAAAAATGATTAATGCCATGATTTCATGCAGAATTAAGGTAAGTATATAGTGACCCATGACATATAGCAGCAAACAATACCAAAATATCCATGAAAAAATCTTTACTTGTATTGCATAATCCACAAAGAGGTTTGCCTTTCATTGGATGCCCCCACTTTTAGAAGTGTCATTGTTAATATAAGTGAGAAATAATGGTGTAACTTTTCCCACAGGTACCCCTACTCCATAGTCTTTTACAGGTTTCTCATTGAAGAAAAGCATTTGTAAACCAACAAATATTCTATATTGGTAACGTCTTTTTCTAATTCCATCTATTCATTCCAACCATAAAAATGTTCAGGTCTCACTTAGTCATGAAGTCCTCGCTGTTGATTTTCAGTGAGTAGAGTTTATTAGTCAGAAGACATTTCCTACCTAAATGCCAACATGAAATGCATCCATCAAGCTCTTAATGTCCTTATTTGGGTACTTCTCAATGAACAAAATGAATGCAGGAGGAATCAGAAAAGCAAGACTTTGGTAGTAGAAATTCTAGCTCACAGGTGAAGAGAACTGCGAGCACTTCAGAAATTTTTAATTTAGCTTTCATTATTTTTACCTAAATTATTTAATTTTTGTTAAGCATGTAGTGATCCCCAATTTAATCTTCAATTTATGGATTGTTTATCTATTCTTCATTCATATGGGCCTGTAGTTTATAAGTTAAATGATTTGAACTGGAATTATGAAGTAACATTAACACATGTATTTTAATATATTAATAAGGCTGTCATGACATATAAGTAATGTTCCAGCTCAAGGAATTCTGTTTTCAAAAAACTACTGTGTTTTAGGAGACAAAGACAAAAACTCCTTGTACAAAACTTAGGTTAACATAAACTTAAATTGTGGAAGAGTATAGTTTTTCTGTAAATTGAGTTTTCAATATGCTGCCTGATTACACCTCCAATTTAAGTTTAGGTTTTCATTCCTTTTTCCGTCTGCCTGTCTGTACAGATTACACTCTTCATTATAAATGGAAACTGACAGCTTATCCTCAAGAGCAGCATGGGCACTTGTCTTTTTTTTTGCTCTTCATGTTTTTTATCCCCAGTCTCCTGGTCATTGTATGCTTAATTGCATTCAGATATTCAGAAATATTTTTATATATTGGACATCCATAGTGTGGTGCTATAAGACTATCTGTCATTAGTTAAATTAAAACATTTTTAGGTTGGTTTGTTTGCTGCCTTACTGTATTGGTCATGTTTGCCTCAGTAAACTAATTAGTAATAAACCTAAATTGTCTGGTAGTTGATAATAAGTCATCTGTTTAAAAAATACATTTTAAAAGCAGTACTTTTCATTTTTTTCATCCTCCGTTACAGGTTAAAATTTAAAATGTTAAAATTTTACATTCTAACGTAGTCATAAGTCTCGTAGTAATCTTTCGTAGTAACTATGCACATATTAAATTATTGAAGTACATTCACTCATTTTTATGAATATGTCTCTTTACTGCTACACATCCAATTTTATTAGCCAGTAGTAAAGGCCATTGTGCCAATATGGCTTTGTATATGACAGACTGTCACCTGAACAGTTTAATTGGTAAATATTCCTGAGCAGGTGCAATGTATAAAGAATGCACTTTTTAATCAGGTTGCTTGCACATATTTTGAAGAACTCAAATTTGACCGTGCTTCTCTCTCCTTAGGACCTTGGTAGAGCTCTTTCCTTAAACTTTTGGTTCCCCTGTAGAAAGCTCCAAGTCCTTTTTTAATTGCACATTCCCCTTTGTTTCCCTGCTAGCAGCTTTTTGCCTCTTCCCTTCACTGTGCAGAAAGTGCATTTTTTTACTTTAAATCAACAGCTATTTTGTTTTCTTTTCTGGTAAAATGTTAATTTCTAACTCATTTTTGTTTAAATTCCATTTTATATTCAGCTTCCTTCATTTATGCTTTGCTTCAGGTTATCCCCTTGGAGGTACAGATTTCAATATCTTTTCCTGTCTCTGACTTCTGTGAAAGAATTATTGATTGATTGGCAGTCCAACATATTTAGAAGTAATCAAGAGGTTGTGTATTCTACTACAGGCAACTACCGAAAACATTACCATTTTAAAGGCTTAACCATAAAGACTGTTATTTAAGCAGATGGAAATGTATAAACATTAACAGCAACCCTGAAAAAAAACACAAGATTTTCAAATGCTGTACTATTTCCAGCTACATTACCTGCAAGTAGGATTTGATGATGAATGCAAGTAATGTATAGTGATGACCAAGGAGGGAAAAAGAAGCGGAATACTCACTTTATTAAACTCTCTTACTGTATGTTAAGGGGTTCAAGATTACCGCAAAATTCATAATTGACAATCATTTCCCTTGATACAGTATTGCGATTATTAATTTTGATTAGTAACACTGCAGTGAAATTCACATTTATTTTTTTCAATAAAGATACACCACACTTGTTAAAATATTAATGTCACTATTTTGACATACAGTAAATACAGTAAAGTATTCAAATTACCAGCTCTAGTGGCTCACTTTCTTTCTTGTCTCTTATATTGTCCTTAAAATTAATCCATGCCTCAGCCTACTGAGTGATCTCTTCTGTGAGTGTTTAAATTCTGCATAATGATTAGTTTAGGTAATTGTAACAACAAAATATATTTGCTGTCTCATTGTATAAATTAATTAATTTACTATGGTAGGATTTCTTCTAATAATATATTAACACCACATACATTGATAAAGTGTATGAACAAGGTTTAACATAACTGTGGAAGCTCCATGTAGAAGCTAACTTTCAGTAAGTCTGAGAGTCAAGAAAGCATGAAGTATCAATGGAATGAATTGGGCTTTTGATATCTGATTTCTAAAGACTCTTGCAGCAATAGTCTGCATTTTTCTGCTTTTCTTTTAATATTAAAATGCGTCATGAATAATCATGGTTCCCTCACTCAGATCTAATAGTCTGAATGGTGACTTTATTTGTTGTATCCCTTCAAAAATGTTTTAAACAGCTTACTTTTTTGACAGCAACCCAAACCGAAAAAGCAGTGACTCTGTCATCCAGCCGAAAAATATTTTTTAAAGACATAGTAAAGTTTGTGTGATACTTAGGGAAATTAATAAATAAATAATCTCTTTATGTAGTTTGTAGTAGTGGCTAAGAAAAATTTTTAATGTCATGCTTGAATGCATGATGAAGAGAAGAACGTTTTGATACAATAGAAGCCAGTAGTGACCAGTGCTGTACAACAGCAAATGGTGTGAAAAAATTTCCATGGGGAGGGAAAAATAAAACTCTTGCGTTATTTTGCCTGATTGAAATGTTAGTTATCTTGTTGTATGCTCAAATCATGCAAAATGCATGCTTTTTTGCTAAAATAATGTTACATATATACTTCTGGAAAAAATCTGTGCACGTAATAAATAAGAAACAAAGACCTGCCTCTCCCCCTCATTCATTGGTGAAGAAGCCTGGCCTAACTTCTAAAAATCATTTCAATGAGGCTTTAGTTTCCTGTTTATGATGTGTGCTGATTATTCCAGAAGTATAAATTTAACATTATTTTAGCAAAAATCATGCACTTTGCACATTTTGAACATTTGAAAGGAAAATGGATGTGAGGATTATTTGAAACGAGTAACAAAAGATTTTTTTTCCCCCCTCCATGGATGTTTTTCACATAATTTGCCACTGTACAATGTTGGTCACTGTTGCTTCTATTTTTTTTTCCTCTCCTTTCTGGAGACAAGGATGATGAGTTTGTTGCCTATCAGTGGAAGTGGGTTGTAGGGGCTTTGCCAGTTGCTCACTCTGTGGAACCTTCATTCTGCTAGGCATGATGGGGTCAAAAAAAGAACAACAATCGATGCCATCACATAAATGGCAGAAATAGCCTCAAGATGGTTCTTGATAAAGAGGAGTAATCCGTGGATTATGGCTACTGGGATGCAAGTCAGGAACTTATTATCCCGGGCTGGGTCACCTGGGTAAAGGTGTCTGAAGTTACAAGATCTGAGACACCCAATGACCCCACGATGCATCACTGAAGAGATCTCCCAGTGCAATCTTGCGATGTGCACGGCTTTATTTAATGTTAGCTCAGACCCGGCACTTAAAAGTTTCTCTTGCACTTTGCTGAGTTTGTGCCAAACACATATATATATATATATATATATATATATATATATATATA
>JANRMT010027041.1:45185831-45223488 GCA_026402145.1 Polypterus bichir lapradei | reverse complement strand
GAACTTGAAAAGAAATATTTTTTGGAATGTGATCGCGCAAGTCAGTACATCGAGCCCGCGTGCTATTGTGGTTTTGCTTGTGTGCTTCAGTAAGTTACCGTCCCCTCGCTCTTACTTTTTTACCGTTCATCTAATGAATACACTGAGTATGGCTTTACCAAAACAATCATTGATTGCGAATAAAGTATCCATTATTCATGAAGCTTCAATAGGTGAATAGGTGATCTGTCTTTCTGCGTTAACCGCATGTGTTTTCATACATCTCAAACTAAGGGGATGCGAGGTTAAAATAAATCGAGAAGCGCGCGTACATACTTAGTGCATCCCCTCTCGGGAATCGAACCTCGGACGTGGGCGCTACAGGCGAATGCTTTACTATCGCGCCACGGCGTGTGGTTTATCTATTTGAGCGTAGCAGTGTAATTCGGTTTTTGTTCAGCACTCTTTGGAACGGTTACTTTTTGTCTGCGCACTGCATCCGTTCACGTGAGCCGCTGAATATGGTTTTGTATGTCACTCGCTCGCTTCTAATTGTTTCGCTGCCTTCTTAATTATATAATGCATGTTTTCTAAAGTGCGTTTAGTAGCTCATCCTGGCTTTCTACGTAATGCGTGATTACGTGAGAGGCGTGATGATGTCATACGAAACTCCGCCCCTCCAGCTGAACTCCATTACAGTAAATGGAGAAAAATAGCTTCTAGTTATGACCATTATGCGCAGAATTTTGAAATGAAACCTGCCCAACTTTTGTAAGGAAGCTGTAAGGAATGAGCCTGCCAAATTTCAGCCTTCTACCCACACGGGAAGTTGGAGAATTACTGATGAGTGAGTGAGTGAGGGCTTTGCCTTTTATTAGTATAGATAACGTAATGTAGTCTGTTAGCATTTTAACTTGAGCAGGACTCCCTCTTTGCACCTTGGTACCCCATCTTTATAGTTAAAACACACCAATTTATTTGAGATACAAAACCATACCGGTAGTCTTAGCCATCAGTATAAACAATATTTGAGCTGCATGATTGCAATAGCACACAGGATACACTCGGAACCTTTCAAACTACTGATTTCATTTCTGTGTTTAGTACGCAAAAAAATTTTACAAGTGAGAGTCAACCGTTTGGGTCCATTACGCTTAACTAACTTACCGTCTGCTGTGCATTTTATAAACATACTATGAGCAGGTCTCTACTATGTTAGAACACTTTAGCTGACAGAAGTATGCAAGTATCACTTGGTTTAGATTCAGAGTTGACTGATTGATTTTGAGTTGTGCTTATTGTGTTAGCGATTGAAAGAGACTGTGTGCACACTGTTTTAGTCTGAAAAGTAAATCTAATGCATTATAATGGTATCTACTGAAACGGTAAATTTTTAATTATACTGTGATTTGGATTTTTGCCCATAGTGTCCACTCCTAATACCAGCATAATCCTTAGAGGCTGAAACTTAGCCAGTATTATTCATTATACAGGGCTCCAGATGGTGACTAAAATGGTCGCCAATGTGACTTGATTTTCTATTTTGCGACTAGTTTTTTCATTCCAGTCACCAGTGGCGACTCTCTCTCTCTCTCTCTCTCTCTCTCTCTCAATCTAAGAAAAGTTTTAAATTTAAAGCAGCAGAAACGGCTTTTAATTATGTGCGAACACTCTTAGCCCGCGTCTGCCTTTCCTATTACACTATCACGTGATTAAAGCCAAACCGAAGTGAGGCATCATCTGACACGCCCACTCTGCTTCAATCATCACCTCGCTAACTGCTGTGGATAGGGATCTGAAACGGAGAAGAATCGGGCCACGACTACTCCTTGAATTCCATCCTAACTTTCCATGTAACACGCAAAATGGCCAAACGTTGTGGTATGAGCCATTTTAAAAAGGAAACTGTTAAAAAGCATGGTGAGAGTAAGAAACACAAGAATGCCAGAGACTGTGTGATCGCTAGGTCTGCTCCTCATGACACCCCCATAGCAAAGGCAGTGCAACGTGCTTGTGAGAAAGTGACAGAAAATGAGATGAAAGAATTAAAAATAAAATTCAGTGCAGCATATACACTCACCTAAAGGATTATTAGGAACACCTGTTCAATTTCTCATTAATGCAATTATCTAATCAACCAATCACATGGCAGTTGCTTCAATGCATTTAGGGGTGTGGTCCTGGTCAAGACAATCTCCTGAACTCCAAACTGATTGTCAGAATGGGAATGAAAGGTGATTTAAGCAATTTTGAGCGTGGCATGGTTGTTGGTGCCAGACGGGCCGGTCTGAGTATTTCACAATCTGCTCAGTTACTGGGATTTTCACGCACAACCATTTCTAGGGTTTACAAAGAATGGTGTGAAAAGGGAAAAACATCCAGTATGCGGCAGTCCTGTGGGCGAAAATGCCTTGTTGATGCTAGAGGTCAGAGGAGAATGGGCCGACAGATTCAAGCTGATAGAAGAGCAACTTTGACTGAAATAACCACTCGTTACAACCGAGGTATGCAGCAAAGCATTTGTGAAGCCACAACACGCACAACCTTGAGGCGGATGGGCTACAACAGCAGAAGACCCCACCGGGTACCACTCATCTCCACTACAAATAGGAAAAAGAGGCTACAATTTGCACAAGCTCACCAAAATTGGACAGTTGAAGACTGGAAAAATGTTGCCTGGTCTGATGAGTCTCGATTTCTGTTGAGACATTCAAATGGTAGAGTCAGAATTTGGCGTAAACAGAATGAGAACATGGATCCATCATGCCTTGTTACCACTGTGCAGGCTGGTGGTGGTGGTGTAATGGTGTGGGGGATGTTTTCTTGGCACACTTTAGGCCCCTTAGTGCCAATTGGGCATCGTTTAAATGCCACGGGCTACCTGAGCATTGTTTCTGACCATGTCCATCCCTTCATGACCACCATGTACCCATCCTCTGATGGCTACTTCCAGCAGGATAATGCACCATGTCACAAAGCTCGAATCATTTCAAATTGGTTTCTTGAACATGACAATGAGTTCACTGTACCCCACAGTCACCAGATCTCAACCCAATAGAGCATCTTTGGGATGTGGTGGAACGGGAGCTTCGTGCCCTGGATGTGCATCCCACAAATCTCCAACTGCAAGATGCTATCCTATCAATATGGGCCAACATTTCTAAAGAATGCTTTCAGCACCTTGTTGAATCAATGCCACGTAGAATTAAGGCAGTTATGAAGGCGAAAGGGGGTCAAACACCGTATTAGTATGGTGTTCCTAATAATCCTTTAGGTGAGTGTATGATTGCACTGGAAGAAATACCGTTCACAAAGTTTAAATCTCAAATTCTGCTGATGAAGAAGAATGGCATGGATGTGTCAAAAACATATGATAATGATACAGCATGTGCAGAGTTTGTAGGTTGCGTTGCAGATGAATTAAAACGTAATGTGTTCGAAGAAGGTTTAAAGGTAAACTACCTTTAATTTATAACTGATTGTGGAACAGATGTCTCAGGGAAAGACAATGTCATCACATACTGTAGGTATGTATCTGATTGAACACCTAAGAATCAACTAGTAGGTTTGGCTGAGATTGATTATGGTCATGCAGAAGGGATTCAAAACACCATTAAATCACTGCTTCAGAATGCTGACCCAACCAACCCAAATTGGTGGGTACATAAAATGAGTGCTTTTGGAGCAGATGGTGCAAGCGTGAACGTGGGTGCAACAGGGGGAATAGGGGCACTTTTCAGAAAAGAGAGAGGTGAACATGCTCTGTCTTTCCACTGTCTATCCCATCGGCTGGAACTGGCAATGCTAAACACATAAAGGTCAGTGCCAATGATAGAAAAAGTTTATGACCTTCTACAACTAGTGTGGAAAATGTATCATTTCAGTCCCAAAAGCAAGCGGGAGCTGAAGGCTATAGGAGCAGAGTTAGGATGCACTGTATGAAACCCATCAGCATTAAAAACTCAGCGCTGGTTGCCACACATTTATCGGGCACTCTGTTTTTCTCCATTCAACTATGCAACAGGTCAGGGGCAGTACACTGCTGTGCATCATCATATGGAGGACCTTGCAGTCATGTCCAAAAACACAGACATAAAGGGAAGAGCCAAACACATTGTTCAGCAAATGGAAAGCCTGTCTTCTGTTGCCTTTTGTCACTTTTTACATGACCTTTTTTCAGAGGTCTCAAAGCTGAGCCTTACACTTCAAAAAAATTCTCATATACTTCCTCAGGCAGTTGCTGCAATTGTGGGCTGTGTGGTAACAATTAAAGGATTGAAGGAAAATGCTTTGAGAGAAGGGAAACTGCAGGAATTCTTACAGCACATAGGTTCTCAGCCTGAAGATTCAGTGCAACAGGAAGGGCCATCAACAAGCAGGAGTGAGAGGGCTGCAAGTAGCCACACAGTCATAACCTTCCAAAATGTTAAATTGAAAGGCCCCCAAAATCAGGCCACATTCAGAAGTGATCTAAAGGCCGCAATTGAAAAACCAGTTGACATTACTGTTAAAGAATTGGAGATCAGGTTTGCAAACATGATGTCAAGTGTTACACAGCACGGACATTCAAAGGGATCAGAAATCATCAAGTCATTTTCAGTGTTTTGTCATGATGCATGGCCAGAGGACATTGATAGCTATGGCAAGTGTGAGATAGACACTCTTGTTAAATGGTACAGGGAGCTCTAATCAAACAATGGCTGTGCTGTCACAGCTGTGCAGAAGGAATGGCTAATGTTGAAAATATTAGTGAAGGGTCAGTTTATGGATAAGACTTACGGTGACCTATGGACAGTGAGGCTGAGCATGGAGCCGTTCTGTACAGATTTTAAAAATCTGCTTCACTTAGCCGAAATAATGCTGGTGCTTCTGATATCTGCAGCTTAGTGGAGCGAGGATTTTCACAACAAAACAGAATCAAAAGTGTGCAACTCCCTAAGCGTAGAAACACTGGAAGACTTGGTAAGGATCAGTGCAGAAGGCCCTACACTTGCACTTTTTCACCCAGAGCCCAGTATAAAGCGCTGGTTGTCAGCCAGCAAAAAAAAAGCGCAGACCAAAGTATACTGGCTGGCCTAATGATGCTGACATTGTAAGTGAACTTGAAGAGTAATTGATTTCTTTATATTTGTACACTCATTGCGAAATGATTATTTCAGAAATGATTGTTTATAATGTTTGTTATTATGTTAATTCTTGTGTTATTATGTGTAAGACATTTTCAGTGTTTGTATTTGTAGTGTTCCTTACACGTGTGTAAAAGACTCTGGACTGGAAGTATTGCTTATTAGTAAACATTTGCACTGTTCACATTTGTGTCATTTATTCTTCTGTTATTATCTATAAGACCTTGCAGAGGACACTAGCAGGCAGGTCATATAGCTCAGATAGGAGAAAGGAAAGGCAGTGTGAGGTAGTCCGAAGAAACATAAACAATACAAGTAAATATTATTTGTTTATTTCACATTTGGCATGCAGTAAAGATTATGGCTCCTAAATATTTTGGGTTTAGGAGCCAATGGCTTCCGCATTTTTTTTTCTGTCTGGAGCCTTGTTATATCAAAAAAGAGAATATGACGGTTTTAATGATTATGTGGCAGTTATCTTATTTTTCCTTTGTAATTAAAATAATGGAAGAATTTGTGAAAGAGAGGCAGCTCATCAAAATGTTTGTTACTGGTCAGCCAACTTTGGTTTAGTCAGGAAATCATGTTCTTCTATGTATGCTGGAGTATTATAAAGAGGTCCCCAGAAGTATTTATACAGTAGCTGTAGAGGTTATAATAATTGTTTGTGATGCCCGGGTTGCCCGCAGCTGACATTACCTTCTTGAACCCAGGTCATCGGACGTCATAGACCGAAATGGATTATGATGAGTGAGGGCACATCACAACAATAGCTGGTGCAAAACTTCTCAGTGCTTTTGTCTCAACAGAGTTCAATTCATAAATAAAGTGCAGTGCAGTCTCCTCTTCAATAAATAATCCAATAAAAACTGTGTCTTTTGTGGTTGTTAAAATTGGAAATAAATATAATAAAATCCAATACTGACATATTGTCCTGTATTGGGTTCCCATTTAAAAATTACACTCTGAGCCCAGGGTGTTTTCCTCCCTTGTCACCCCTGTTCACACTTTCAGGCTTCATAAGCTGACAGAGATGTAGGCAGCTGCCACTCTCTCCAGCTCTTGTCTGACCATCATTCTTCATCATCCATTGAGATGTTCGGAGCCAGACCTCCTTCCTCCAGCTACCACCCTGGAGCATTTGATTGCTCCTTGCTCCACTGTGGTGCTCGCCAAGAGTGACTCAGTCCTGGAGCACCAGGCTGGCTGTCATGATTCTGTCTGTCTTGTTCTTTTCTCTCTTCTCCACTATTCCATACTAGTCAGGTTCTGTTTATTCTCCTGTGAGTGTTGAGTCCTAATTATGACCCATAGATTGCCAGTTTGGAACAGCTAGGTGGTTGCACTTTCATATATACAAGTAACTTGCTTCCTCCAACACCGAACACCCTGTGGCCACCTGGGGCCAACATGCAGGCACAGAGCCTGACACACAATTTTTCTTTACTAAAATCTGTACTGCCACAGACCCCTCACAAGCAGCACCACTGTGCTCTGGCTTAATTTTGTCTAATCGGTTAATTATCTTGACTTTTCAAAATCTTTTAGCACTTTATTCTAATAGAGGACAGGATTTCAGGTATAAAGAGAAAACTTAAATAAATGGAAAGTATTGGTCACAATTTCGGGCAAACCCTATCTGCCTATTAGTTGTGTAGTATGCTGTGTAGGTAATGTGGCAGTTGAAGTTTTCCATTACGTTTTCTGGTTTTGACATCTTGTCACAAATATTCGCACTACTTTAGATTGATGTGTGCAGTTTTAGTTAATCCTGCACTATAAGAAGCGCATGGCGGTACTATAGGAGCTCCACAGGAGAGCGTATATATACTCCAGGCTCAAGTTTAGCTGTGAGGTATGTTTAAAGAAGCTGACTCTTATATGAAGGAAATGACAAATAAAAAGAGACTTCATAGAAGAAATTGGCATGATGAAGGGAACCATTAAGGTGAATATTGTGTGTTACCTAAAATAAGTCACTGCACCTGATATACTTTGGTGGAGTAACCCACACCTCTAATTTTTTGCTGCAGTTGTGCATGTCATAAGCTGTCAAATCTTTGTGTGACAGACTGTCAACTCTTAACATTTTATGTACTGTATATAGGTTTTGCTTATCAGTAGAACATTAGTGATCTTTCAGTCTCAAAATGACATTGGTATGGGCACAATAGGTGAATAAGAATTGACAAACTGTTTGTGCTAAATTACGTGTTCTTAAATTTTGCATGATAATATAACAACTCAAAAGAAATGGAGTTAAGATAATGCCGTGCCTCTGATATTCTTAGTCTTCCTTTTTTCCTCTTGGAGTATGCTTTCACCTCCAATGACCTTAGATTGCATTATGTATTAAGATTGAAGTGAAATTACTGGAATAAACAAGAAATGATATACAGTGTTCCCTCCTTGATCGCGATGGTTGCGTTCCAGAACCCCCCGCGAAAGGTGAAAATCCGCGAAGTAAAAACCATATGTTCATATGGTTATTTTTATATATTTTAAGCCCTTATGATCTCTCCCACACTCTTATAAACATTTCACGCCCAGTTATACAGCATAAACCCTTTGTATTCTCTTAGATATTGGGTAAGATTCGTTGAAATTATGTATGTAAACACACTGTTTATATACAGTAAAACCTAAATATTTTAAAGATATCGAACATCTCCGATATCACATATGTTACAGCCATTACGATAGACAGGCCACCAGCAGTAAATACGTGCAATGCAAGAAAAATTGTGTACAGTGACACTAAACGTATGTACATGTACTAAGTACTGTACGTAGAAAATTAATTATGGTTACTTACCAACAACGACACGACGACTTGTCCGATAACGATGGGTTTAATTTTAATGCACAACAAAGGAGAGTGTTACAGCTCTTCTAAAGGAGCCTCTTCAAGCGACTGTGTAGCACCACCGTTGTTCTTCCGGCAGTCTTCAATCTAAATCCCTAAAGCAGATTCCACCCGGACTACCGCCTTATTACGTCCACTTACAACTCGTTTTGCTCCCTTTTTAAAGGACGCTGCGGCCGTAGATCTTATATTCTTTTCCTCCTTTTTAAATAAAAGAATCATGGAATCATTGATGCCGTAATGGCGTCCTACAGCGGGGTAGCTGTTCCCTTCCTTCAACATATCCAAAACTTTTACCTTTTCGGCAATCGTTAGCATCTTCTGTTGGTGCTTGGGCACGGCCCCTGTAGCAGGAGCAGATCATTTTGGAGCCATAACGAAGGGTTTGACTATGCACAAAGATAAACACAAAAGAGCACAAAAGTTAACTCTTTACACAGCGAAACACACTGATGCTGAATGAGCGAGACGAGACTTCTTGGTTATCGCAGTGGAATCGAATTCGGCGCTCCATTGCTGAGCCAATCGGCACACAGAAACCTAACTGCATGCTCTGATTGGGTAGCTTCTCAGCTATCCGCCAATAGCGTCCCTTGTATGAAATCAACTGGGCAAACCAACTGAGGAAGCATGTACCAGAAGTAAAAAGACCCATTGTCCGCAGAAACCCGTGAAGCAGCAAAAAATCCGCGTTATATATTTAGATATGCTTACATATAAAATCCGCGATAGAGTGAAGCCGCGAAAGTCTAAGCGCAATATAGCGAGGAATTAGTGTATGATACTGTGGATATGCGCTCACCATAAGAATTTTAAGCTATGTCATGATGCTGATGCAGTGTTTCAAGAAATGTCACTTTTTCTCTCTCCCATCCTCTCAGTTGTTGTGTAACATAGTCCGCTGTACCGCAGTCTTTGTTTATTAGTGGGGTACATGTAAAATTGCTTAGGTCCAGAATAAAAAGTATTTTGGAAGAAATGTGTGTACACCTTTAAACATTGTATGCAATATGCACAAAAAGTGCACTAAATGATTAAAACAGAATATGCAAAATGCAATATGAAGGGCAAAATTGAATCTAAAATTAATAATGCATTTTATGGGTGCTTTGAGATTTATTCCTAAACAATATTTATAGGGTTTAAAAAGTAATGTTAATATTACCTTTTAAAATTATCTTTTTATCTAATTATTCTTAAATTAAACATTTTACCCAGAAGTTTAATTGCTAAATTTTGCTATACTGAAGCCTCAGAACATCTAGGTTGTCTTTATGTATGACTAGCAAAATACCCGCGCTTTGCAGCGGCGAAGTACTGCCTTAAAATTTTTATTAAGAAGAAATTACTATTGGAATGATAAAGGAAATGGGTACCTGAACAATGTAAAGTAAGTCTGAAATACCTAAACAATAACTATAATCGTAATAAATGAACAATATAACAGCAGAGAAGCCGTGGATTAAATAAAAAGGCTGTAGTTATCAGCAGGGAGACGTGAATCCCATGGCGAAGCAAGGAAGGGAATGTAGAGACCGGAGCGACGGACGGCCTTATATAGGCAGGCAGCCAACAACGTGGGAGGCGTTGGGATGGGGGACCCAACGCTGCCTCACACGGTGACTGAGCTGCAGGCTATGGACGTATATATGTACGTAAGTAGGATTCAGTTAGCGTTGGGAACCCGCGTACCAAATTCCTTGAAGATGGGCCCATAAGTAACAAAGACCGTTGAAAAGTTCAATATGGCGGCTGACAGTGGCATCATACCACCGAAATCAGCACCAAATTTCAGCCTTCTACCTACACTGGAAGTTGGAGAATTAGTGACGTTGGAAAGTTCAATATGGCGGCTGACAGTGGTGTCATACCACCGAAATAAGTACGTATATTGGTTTCGGTTAGCGCATTGAAGCCGCCTACCAAATTTCGTGAAGATGGGGCCATAAATAAGAAAGTTCAACATGACGGACGTTGTTGACCGTTATAACCGTTACGCGTAGAATTTCGAAATGAAACCAGCTTAACTTTTGTAAGTAAGCTGTAAGGAATGAGCCTGCCAAATTTCAGCCTTCTACCTACACGGGAAGTTGGAGAATTAGTGATGTTGGAAAGTTCAATATGGCGGCCGACAGAGGCGTCATACCATCGAAATAAGTACGTACATCGGTTTCGGTTGGCGCAGGGAAGCCGCCTACCAAATTTCATGAAGATGGGGCTATAAATAAGAAAGTTCAACATGGCGGACGTTGTCTACCGTTATCGACCGTTATGACCGTTACGTGTAGAATTTCGAAATGAAACCTGCTTAACTTTTGTAAGTAAGCTGTAAGGAATAAGCCTGCCAAATTTCAGCCTTCTACCTACACGGGAAGTTGGAGAATTAGTGAGTGAGTGAGTGAGTGAGCGAGTCAGTGAGGGCTTTGCCTTTTATTAGTATAGATCATTCCGTGCCATTTTTCAAATGCTTCTGAGAATTTTTAATTTGCATCTAATAATTCATTTTAAATACAAAGCAACTGACAGCCCATACAGTATGTACTGTATGTGAATATAAAAGCGAGAACTGTCCAAGAGCTAAACCAAGATGATGGGTGCAGTTATTCTATATGTGACAGCTGATGAGGAAAGTTGTATAAATAAAATTTTGAAATAACCTTGTATTGATGTTGATGATTGGGAATTAACTATAAAGCATCTTCAGTGTAAAAATTGTAGGTGTAATGGTCTTAGATTAAGATAAACACAATGTGAAGACAACTTCAATCCTTTTACATTTGGAAACAGAATGATACAGTTTTTACATTTGTATATGCACCTTAATAAAAGGTTTAGTGCCTGTGTGCAATGTCTCTGCCATTTCAACAGATAGTGCATCACAAACAAATAAGACTCCTTTTATAAATCCCATACCAAATTACATACATCAGGGACATGCACATTGCATTTGTCTTTCTGACAGATGGTACATCACAAACCATTTGTAGTAATGCTTTTTATTACTACAAATGTTTGTGATATGCCATCTGCTGGAATGACAAATGCAATGCATTTTATTACTGAAAGCATTTCAAAATACATCCCAATGGATGGTGCACTGAGGTCTGTGTTGATTACTTAAATTAACTCGTCTTAGATGGGTAACACACAGTTAATTAAATAAAGAGCACTTTGTGGTGAGAAATGGTGATATGTCATACTATTTAGAACTAAAGATAAAAACAATGTTGATCATTTGCGACTGCTTAAGTAGTTAAATCGGTCAGAAGGCCTCCCCTTCCCCCTCTCCCTTTTCAAATAATATAAAACAACTGAGCACAGTGACTTCCTTATGGAGGATGATAAATGTATTTTCCGCTAAGGAAGTGTTGTTTTTTTTTTTTTTTTTTTAAATATTCAGATCCAAAACTATTAACACTAACAATAAGGTGTCTTTCTTTATGAACTTGCTTAACCCAATTCTGGGTCTTGAAAAATATATTTGTTATAAAGCCTTGTATTCTATGTATGCATATAGGTGTGTGTAGTAATATACTTTAGGGGCACTCATGAACTTTTCCTTAAACACGAAGAACGAGTACTTGTTTTCCATTTATGGTACCATGCTTCAGCAGTCATTTTGATGCAGCAAGGAAATGTTTCAATACCTGTTTGTTGTTCTTTGGCTGGCTCCACCCTGGCTTAGCTCAACCAGCTCTAGAGACTGCTGCTGGTGAAGCCCAACCTTTGAACTTCATTAATAGCATCAGATTTTCAAGTCCTTAGGAGTGTAGCAAGATCTTCCATTAACTGGTGTGTATCCTGTTGATTGACAGATGTGCAGTATCTACATACTTCTCTGTGGAGACTGCTGGCTTACCTTTAGGGTTCCAGACTGATGTATCTGTCATAGAAGGGTAACATATCCATGTGGATTCTTTTGAAATTAAAAAACAAAACAAAAAAAAAAAAAACTTGAACTGCCATGGATTTAAAAACCTGGTAAATGGTTATTTGCCTACTTGGGTCTTACTTAATGGACTGGATCACTTTAAAATCCCTGTTCTTTTTCCTTGCTGCCTGCTTATACCACAGAATCTGTGTATTTCAGTATTCAGCAATGGAACACACATTCTCACGTCAGAATGAGAGCCACTTGGTTCCCATGGTGTTTAAGTGGAATCTTTCTGCTCTGCATTCCTTTATGCTATGCTTGATAGACATCATCACCTACCTGTAAAGAATTATTATTATTTTAACCTCTAACCCATTTAGTTACTTTAGTTGTTCCTTTTTTCTTCCCTAGTATGTTTTGCTGATTGCCTTTACCTCCTTATGTTACGCTCAGGGTGCAAGTAATGATATTGCCATTTATGCCTTTATTTAATAGCTTGGAAGGTGCTTTGGACTAGGAGTCCCAAAGTACAAAAATCTCAATAAGTTCCAAAAACACTTTCATATCCTCGCTAGAGGGGGATATCACAGTTGAAACTCAGCTAGTAATAAGGGCAAGCACTGAATCTTTATAAAATAAGTGTTTATTTTCACAGAATGTTCTTTAATAAAAAAGAAACCCCATAGAGCACAAGAAACAAACTGATTGCCCAGAAACACTAAAACAATCCATTGTAAGCAAATCCCAATACAGTAATCCAGAAACTTAGTCAAATAAAGCATGGACATCAAAATTCCAATGGCACAAGTACAGTGCATACCACAATTGAACTCTCCACTGCCATGATCTCGGAAGACTGTCCATATTGATAGGGCAGAGAGCAGTTCCTGGCGGTAATTGGTAGGCCCCCTCTTCTTCGGGAACCACCCACAAAACACACAGAACATAGCATAGGCAACTAATATACATAGACAAAACCAAAAATAAACAGTGATGTACTTAATCAACGTCAATAAAAGAATATAAAATGAGACAACAAGAGAGACTAAACATGAATTTGAAGCCCAGCCAGGGTTCCTCCACAACAACATGTCCCAAGCTAACTGTGAGAGTGGCAAGTTAGTTCTCTTTGTCTGTGCCCCCCACCACTTGCTCTTTTTGTCAAAATATTTGGGTGGTTTTGTTTTTCAATGTTGGCCTTTAGCATTTCTTTGCCTGTTTGCTTTGCTTAACCTTTAAGTATTGTGCTGTTTTTATTGCATTTTGGCTTTTTCTTCATTATGGTTTTTGTAGTTTGGCCTTTTCCTTACAGTATTTTTGGGTTAATGGCCTCAATTTTTTCTAAAAATTTGTATCTTTGATTTTTGTATTGCTTGACCTTTCTCTGTACTTTTGATTTTTGACATCTTTTGATCGATCATTCATCCATTTATGTAAATATTTGGGGCTGACGGACCTCTTAATCAGTTCTATAAATACATTTTACTTTATAAGAATACTGGATAGGGAGTAATTGTGTGTTATCAATAGAATTTCATTACAAATAAGCAGTGCATAGACAGAGTTTATTTTCTTAAACATTGTTGAATCATCTTCTTCATCACTGTCAGTCTTGCTAAAATAACATTTTATCTAACAGTCAGACTATTATCCTGTTAAATTAACCAGTTCATAAACGATTACTCAACATAAGAAGGCATGTGATGCTTAGTTGATTGGCCGAAAGAAACTTTTTTTTTTTTTTAATCTATGATTTACAATGAAGTGGTTTGTCTTGCTTGGTCAGTTGGGCCAAATTTATAAGAAGGTTGTGCAAAATGATGTATAGTATATGGAATTAGTGTGTCAAAGCTGTGTTTTAATGTGATAGTGACTGTCATTCATATGAAATTATTATAGTAATTGTAATGTGTAAAGCTTTTTTAATATAAGGGTAATTTTTGCCTTGACTTCCAGTATTGCTGAATGAGTGCGTGCAGTTAAATTTTCACAGGTTTATGTGATCAAGGGTAGCTGTACTGATTGTGATAATGTCTTCATCTGGGCAGGACAATCCAGAAGTGTTCTCTGTCATTAAACATAGGTTAAGTCGACTTGTTAGTAGAGAAGGACACACGGCTTCCTCACTGCACTTTTAAGTTATTGTCAATCAGCAGTGCTTTTCCCTTGCATTATTATTCCTCCCTATGGTTTGATATGGATCATTTTTAGACATTGCCTTGTCTTTAGCTTGTTATTTAGGGGAATTGTGTTGGTTGGGTCATAATATTCTTTGTCTCTGCAGTCTGTGAACCTCCATAACAGTCCATCTTGTCCTGGTTGGTGACAGGTACCAATGCTAAAGTTAACTCCTTATTGCAAAAAAAATTGCATATAATAGACAATGAGGCAGTATGCTAGTAAAATATTAAAAACAGCTTGTTTTTCCTTCGTGTGCATCACAGGTTCTAGCCTTTTCCCCTCTCACTATTAGTCTTTTTCTTTTCTTGCAGTTGTACTGTATTTTCTTCCCTAGGTTTCCTTGTATGTTCCTTTGTCTCCTTCCAATCTTATGTATTAGATAATCAGAGTTTAAAACAAGCTCCAGTAATGCAGCAGAAAAGCTGTGCTAGCACTTGCAGACTTACCACCCATCTCAGCATTAAGACCGCACAATTTCTAAAATGATGATGCTAACATTTAATTGCTGGAAAAGACTGAGAACAACGCCACTGGTGAAGAGTAATGGCTTTGTTAGCAGATGATTCCATCCAGTCTAAGACGGTTGAGAGTCCGTATGGGACCTCTTATGCTGCTGAACAGCTAGCTGTTATGGGTAAAGTTCACCCTGGGATACTATTCTTCATTTGGGCTAGTGATGTCTGGACTGTGGAAACAACAAAGTAATGTTACCCCTCTGGCAGCTATAACACCAGCCCACCTCCATGTGTCTCATTTAAATAAATCTCTGTGAGCTTAGCTAAAATGTCTTTTTTTTTTTTTTAAATTAATATTTTGACTATTTCTAGAAGTTACACCACACCAGGTTGGCAGGTGTATGGTGTTTGAAATATGAAACACATTTAGAATCCTTTTTTTTTTTTTTTTTTTTTTAAACTACTTTAAACTAGGAGTAGTACAACTCCTTTTTTAAGATGAGATTTATATTCCAAAGTTGTGTATGCTAGGTTTAATATACAACCTTAAGATGGACCCATATTGGTCAGTGCCAAAATGTGCTCAGCAGTGGACTGGTGTGCCTTCCAGTGCTGCCTCCTGTTTTGTATGTTATGCACCTGGGATGACCTCTAGGTCCTGGATTACAACAAGATGGTTATGGGCATTTACAAAAATTATAATGTTGCAGTGCCAGTTTTCCACAACTAAAGACCAAAAAAAATTAGTCGAGCAATGTGCACAATTAATTGAAAAGAAAATCCTTGCTATGTCATAGCTGTTAAATTCGCAGCTCCAATTACACAGCATGATCATGTCGAATAAAAAGTATCAAATAGTCATGCAAATGCAAGTAAAAGACTTCAAACAGAAAACAAAACATGAACTAGAGAAAAGCATGAAATCTAAATGCATTGTGTCAGTCAGTTATAATTTGCATTTCTTCAGTAGACAGATACTGGTGAAACATTTCAACTACAGCTGAGAAAAACAGATTGGCGAAGCTTTGAAGAACGGAGTATATAAGCGTGATATAGAAACGAACCATATGAGTGTTAAAGTGTGCATACAATATAGTAGGATTGTTGTAAGTATTGACATTTTTCATAGTATTGATTCTATAGTCTACATTATAATGTACTTCCAGTTTGCCATGGCTCAAGTTGAGGCACCATTTCCACCTACTGATTAGAGTTAATAAGATGTCTATTAGAGCAACATCAGAGCCTTCACCCAGCACACTTAATTGACAAAAAGGGCAACCGGAGTGGTGTCTGGAAATACTTTTGTGTTTCTGTCAAATGGGGACGGAAAACCACAAGAACTGGTTTAAGGAGAAAGTATGTGCTCATGCTTTAGTTAAGATGCTCAACATTCTTTTAAAAATGTGTTAGATTTAAAGTATTTAATTAACCGCAGTTGACCTCATTAACTTTAAAAGTCAGCTATTCCTTGCTTATAACTTGTTTTATTTTATGCAGTTATCCTCATTATACCTGAATTATCGAACCATGACTATGCTGTCCTACCACTCCTCCTTATTTGAAGTCTGTTTTTTGAATGCAATGACTGTTGACTCAAGTAATCCCTGATCTTCTGACTTTTAAAGTTAACATCATCAGGTTGTGCTGTCCTGGTCAGACTGAGTGTCATTTTACAGGATATTTGTAATTTTATGTTCTTGTATTTGTCTTGTTAGGCTGAGAAAAAGGGAAAAAAAAACTTAGCCAGTGCCATTTCTTACAGTGATAATTGTCTGTTGTATGTGTTAAATTTAGGTAGGAGTGATGATTTCTTGTGAATTAGTTTTTTGTCGGTCCTTCACATAGCTTAATTATTTAAGAGGACTATTTTTTGATAAACTAAAAAAGAAAAAGAAAAAAACCTCTGTGTCTTTAGTTCCAAATGGGCTATATTTACTCTTACTAAGCTCTTTTCTATGACAATTGCCATGTAAAAACTTGCGTCATAAACCTTTGGATTATCTGAGCTCTTTCTTTAGCATAGACTATAAGATTAAGCAGATTATGCTTAGTACAGCACTAACTTGAAAAGAAGGATCAATGGTAAATTTAAAAGAGATGCACAAATTGGTTGTTCACTAAGTAGGCTAGATTGCTTTGGTAATGTAGCGATTTGCTTAGCTTGGAATGGCTTTTTGCTGCCGTTTTGTGTTTATATTATGGAGGCTACATGTTTGATTGGAACATGCATGGGAATTATAAGTAATAAAACAAGAGTAAGGGCAGGATGTCTAGTTTAGAATTTTTAGGGTATTATAGGAATAATTTGTGCATTTTGATGATCATATGCTAATAGTAAAGGTACAAATTGTATGAGCATCCCAGATTTTAGAAATTCGAGACAATCAGCCTGGCAACTCCTACTTGCAGAATAGTCGTCTTAACAGCAAACAATTATAAGCTCAAATTGCTGTAGATATGTTGGGATACAATAGCATAAAGAACAATTTAGTATATAAAATTTAAATATAGATTTAGAGCAAGTAGAAGCATTTCTGTGTTCCTTGGATTGTTCTATTTGACATGCACCTTCATCAGCAAATTAAATTATTATTTTTGAGATAGCTAGTGCATGTTTCTGGCATTGCTGCCTAATGCATAGAGTGTAGTTTTAGTATTAACATATTACATTGTGAAGTGTGTTTAATTTGTTCACTTCTAGTGTGTTTCTGTAACACACTGTTTTCCTGTAATTGTGAAGAAATTGAAGCCTTGTTTAATTCTTTAGAAGGACACATTTTAATAGCCCTCAGTTACTGTTTTACTGTGCTGTTAAATTTTGACAAGTATGATGTGCCAAATATCTTACAAAATGTTACCCACAGAAGGTTGATTAGTGCTGCCTTCTGCCTGTTACAAGCTTGTCAGGATGGCATTACTTTATGGCTTTGTAAGGCAGCATCAATGTCTAATGTGCCTCAAATGGCAGAGTAATGTCTGACATCTGCATTGCCTATCTTGGATCTTGGAATTCAATTTTGTCAACTGTTATGTACCATGTGTGTAATTGAAAAAGTTTTTGCTTCATCTCCTCAATCAATCAAAATCTTTATTTTTATCGTGCCATTCAATTAAATTTATACAGCATTTAAAAAAATAAATACTAACTAAACCTTTCAGTTATGTGTAGAATTTATATAAGTTGAAGTAGTAACTGAGAAGTGGAGCATTACATCTGTAATAAATCAATTGTCTTCAGTAGCCTTTGCCAGATTGCTGCATCTCATTTTGTATGTTTATCAATACATATATATAGTGACCTAGGAACATCTTAAGTGAGGAAGTATATGTGGGATTGTGCCTGTTAAGAGTGGCTGTGGTCTATGTAGCTGAAAACACGGGTTTAGAAAGTGAACAATTACAAAGACTATGAACTTGCGTGGATGATTTACATTTAGAAAAATCTGATCCTTGGATGATGTGACTCAAAAACAGAGTGGAGGAAAGGAAGCAGCACATTATACATACATATACATACATATTTATACTTAGGTAAATTTTTAACTTCAAAAGAGACGTTTTCTTCATACAAATGATACATATAAATTTTTGTGTGAATTCCCACGTTTAGTAATTTGTTAAATACACCACTGTCCATTTAGTTTATAATAAAGAAATGTACCTGTGCAAACTTTTTTTTTTTTTTTTCTGGCTACTTAATTCGTGGAATATATGTAAATAAAATTGTAATACCTTCTGCTTGTCTTTTGAATATTTCAGCCTCTTTTGGTGTTAATCTATTTTTCTCAGTAAGGGCTCCATTTCAACCCTCAGATTGCATCTTGTTTGTCATTTTGTTTGCCGTTCATCCAAAAAGATGACATAACATTTTGCATGTAGATTGCTATTGGTCTAACTTGGCATCTAGGCTATAGGGTGTTTCAGAAACATACATCTGTAGGGTGGATTATAATGGTAGGTGCATCCCAATAACTGTGCAGTATTCTAAAACCGCTGAAGTGCTCTTCTGGAAATTTTGTGTGTATAATAAAGGTGTACCAATTTAAAATCTATACATTAAGACCTTTTCCTCTGGGAAACAGTTATGTCTACTTTACGAGCATTTTGTGTTTACATTTATTTATGTAATTTAAAATCTAATCATCATGGAATGTCAAGAATTTCACTGGGCAGTTTTAACGGGAGGATAAACACTGCAAAAACTACTCACTACTCCAAATCTGCTTATTGAAATTTTGCATGCATATTACAGTTAGCTCAACTTAACATATAGTACTTATGAAACTTCAAAAGTCTCATCATGAATAGGGGTTCAATTAAAAAAATGCAAAGAATAGTAGTTTTGCCAGCTTATGACATATCAATGATCAAGTATTCAACCAGACATCCAATTTATTAATTTGAGATTGAACATCTATTCCTGAAACCACAGTAAACCATGAAATACAAAGATCTAGCATTCATAGTTCCACAAAAAAAAGGGAGGTTTGAAAATCGAGAATACACCTTATGAGAAGAATTTAGGAGTTGTACTCTATCAACTTCCAGATTGTGTTCAGAAGCCATTAAGAAGGTAAACCAAATGTTAATATAGCATGATGTGTGGAGTACAAGGCCAAGAAGGTTATGCTCAAGCTTTATAATGCTCTGGTGGGGACACAGTTGGAAACTGTTATGGGTAAATTTTTCACAAACAATGGGAAGTTTCTGTTTGCACAGAGAACCGTAGACACTTGGAATAAGCTACCAAGTAGAGAGTAACAATTGAGGGAAGAAGAATAGAAGAATTAAGTGGATAGGACTGGCAAGCTTTATTGGGCTGAATGATCTTTTCTTGTCTAGATTGTTCTAATGTTCTAAAGAACAAACTTGTGAGAGGTGGTGTATAGTATGACAGATGTGACACTAGCATTTCAGTCAACAATGACAAGTTAAACACTTAAAAAACACTTAAAGTTAAACACTTAAAAAAACTCATAAGAAAAAAAAATATTTATCTTAACCTGTTCTACAAATATACTGGGGCTGTTCTGTGTACCATGGCTTAGTATTAGGATGTAATGGTGAAATGTTCTTTAGACCTGTGCTTCATCAAAGTATATGAATGAAGAAAATTTTCTGTAGGTTAGTCGTCGTGCTGTCATAGCCAGCCATGGGGTAGCACTGTCTTTTACCTGCTGTGTAAATTAATATTTATTTAGCAGTTACTCAAATATGTGTAATATATTGTACGTTATTGTGCAGTGAATACACTTGACTTGATCATTCATAGTTTTCATACTCTTTCTCTGTACATTTAGGATTCATTTGCTCAGAGGTTGATGTGCTTGCTGCTTACTGAACAGCTGTTCTTTTCTCCACCATAGCAGCCCGCTTCTTACCTTCTTTCATCTGCATCTTTTTGAGTTAAAAATTATTAAGTCCGTGTTTGTGTTGCAATTACTTAGTACGTTTTCCTTAACTTGTTCAATCTGCCTCAAGAATGATTTAAGATATGAAGAAGTAGGGTAAGTGATGCCGAAGGTGGTAGGGAATGAGAATGGTTCCTGTACGCATGTGCCGCATGGCCACCCTGCTGGCTGCTGCCAAGAGTTGATTCTAAAATAAAATAAAATTAAAATTAAAAGGGGAATAACCTTGAAGATCAATCATCACCTCCAAAGCGGATAGTAGATGTCATGTAGTATATTTGTGCCAAATTTCAGGTCAATAGTTCAAACGGTTTGAGAGCTACTGGTGATTTAAAATCCTAGATGGACAGACAGCTACAGTAGCGTATTATATAAGAAGATATTTACTTGAAAACTCTGTCCAGCTGTCCATGTTTGAATTGAAGTGCTGAATTTCATGAACAACACATTTTATTTAAATCTCCTGCACATTTTACTTTAAAGCAGGAAATTCCTGTAATTCTTTCAAAAACAAAATTCACCTCCTTATTTTTTCGTTTACTGTTGAGAGATTAAAAAGGTTTTGTTTTGACTGCCTTAATCCTTGCTGTTAGTTGACTGTGTAATTAATGTAGCCAGTGTGTCTGTTTGGCACTGTATGTTAGTGTTTACGCCACAGATAAACTGTTTTAAATGTTCCTCTTTCTGTGTTTATTTATTTTAATAGCTGGTCAGTTTGTTTTCCTGCATTACTTACGATTATACCTGTATGCTTGTGATGGTGAAGAGGTGAAAGACTGATATATACTGACTCATCATCTAATACAGTAACAAACATGTGAGCATGTTTAAGTTTACTATAATCACATAACAGCTGAACTGCCAGGCCAAGATTGGGAATTTATTCAGCTCAGTTAAGTAGTCTGCTTGTGTGGGGTGCCCTGTTTGAGCGCCACTTCTGACGTTTGATTTGGGGTGAGAGACAAGCTGGCAAATGCTAAGTGTGATGCCACGGTTAGTGGCAGTGTTTAATGTCTGTAGTACAGAAGGTCGTCTTTGGATCAACTATTTAGGTATTTTCGTGCTCACGTCACCATCATGGAATGAGTACAGCAGTAACAAAGTAACAAGTATGGATAACCTATGGATTATTGTAATTGCCTCATGCTTTTCATTTGGAATTTAATTTTGTGGTTCTAGCTGTTCATAGTGCAGGTCTACTCTTGTCGTGGTAGTAGTTATGTATATTTTTCCAGAAGGGGGACTCTGGCTGAGTATAGCTCATCAGTTCTCTACAACCCTTGCCTTACAGTTGCTTGATCATTGCTTGCACTCTTCTGATATGGTTTGGGATGTTTTGCAAAATGTGTCAGCCTTGTGATTTAACCACGAGCTGGTTAAAGGTGCTGTTGTGCTGAAATTTGTAAGGTCAAATTTCCATAAAACGGTGTGACTTTCTGTAACAAAATATAATCGGACCGTTGGCAAATCATTTTCCTTCTGACTGGCAATTATGCAATATACATATGGAATACCAAATACTGTAGTGCTTTCTGTATTCAAATAGTGGACCATGAATTGCTATCCATGTGTTTTGATTAGCTCAGCACATTCCTAGTAGAAAACCAGAAGAGAGATTTGAAGAATTTAGCTCTTCAGGCCTACTGACTTGTTTTTTTTTCCATGAGGAGTTTTAGAAATAAAATGTTTGTTTGTAAAAACTAGATTATTGTTCATAGTTTATACTTTTGTTTGTTGGTGGAAAGGTTACTTGTTTGCAAAATGAGGAGCCTCTCCCATTTGAGAAATACAAAGAGAAGAAAAAATAACTCAAATATCTCTTTAAAATAGAAATAAAATGAGAAAAATAAAAAATGACTGGGCTAGAGTAATGAATTGTCTTTTACAATGATCTGCTATTCATTCAGAACAAAGAGGTCGGTCTCTAACTGCCTTTTCTTTGTATTCTTATAAACTGCAGGGTAGTTCTTGTTAGAAGGGCTGACCTTCTGTAACGTTTGTTTAGTAGTGCTTAACTGCGTATGATGCATAATGTAAAGAACACTTTTAAAGCATGGTTACTTTTATTACATTTGTTGGACAAAAATGAACAATTCCCAGAGAGAGAGGTTAAAAGCATAGGATGGGGACCTCCGTCTCAAGGTTTCACATCTTTTTAGCAAAAACTCTTAACCTTGCTAACAGCTGATAAGGAGAAAAGAATTGCTTGTTAATGTATAACCAATATTCAGGAAAAGACATTTAGCAGTGTTGACCCTTATTTGCTTTCTCAAAATGTTGGCTGCTAAAATTAAGCTCCTCTTAAGGACCTCTTTGTTTTTATTTAAATTGGTTAAATATTTTATTTGAATATTTAATCAATTTAATTGGTTATACAAGTGCCCTTTTATAAATATTTATGTAGAATTTTGTAGCAGGTCCAAAAAGTAATGCTGGGAAGCATTTAACTTATTTGGGAAAAATGTCAATAATAAAACTGGCAAATTCTTACTGAATAATTAATATTGGTATAATGCTGCTGATGCTAATATTTTAACTAGCATTGCAGTTATAGTCTTCATGTAGAGTTTCAGATTAAGCGACTGCATCTTCAATTTGCATTTCACTGTATTCTAGAAATAGTACTATAATTTAGTAACTTAGTGGAGGCAAAAGTGTTTCGATGTCGCTGCTTGCGTAGTGTAGTGTCCCTCGGACAGCTCCCGGCAGCAAGCGGTGACCCGTGGTCCTTAGTCACCAGGGCCACAGCTTTCGCTCGTGTGCAGGATGGAGGCTTGATGGGGCGGTATGCTGCCCGCCCACCATGCAGCCACAGGCTGGATGGAGCGGAGGAGGGCATTTCACTGCCCACCCACCACACACGGCTGCCCCGTTCGTTATTGGTTGGAGGCTGGTAATGCTGCAAGCGGTGACCCAGTTGTGGCTGAACGGAGGCCATTGAGGGTGAACGGGGTGGTGGGGAGTAGCATTGTAGTGTATCTCAGATGGCTGCCTGTTGAATGGGGGCAGTGGTGGGTGATTCACTACCCGCCTTTGGCCGCACCATGTTCGTTCTCAGTGGGCAGACGCTGCAGGCAGCATACTGTAGTGGAGGTGACTGTGAGGTGGGCTGGTGGTGAACCGCCCCTCGCCGCCCCCATTCATTCTTAATAGCAAGCCTGCTTGTACTGTTACGCACATAGCAGGAAGTTCTCTTATCAGTACATCAGACGTGTTGACGACGGGTGCCTTCCTGCTGTGATAACGTGTACAGTGCTGTGCAGAAGAGCTCATCTTAACCTTTTGTTTTCACCCTTCAAGAATGTCACTGAAACACAAATCTGATGCAAGTGCTGGTGATACAGTAAAGAAGAGAAAAACCATCACCATGGAAAATAAAGTAGAAATAATAAAAAGGTCAGAGAGAGGTGAAACTCCATCATTCATTGGCAGAGCACTTGGTTACGGTCAGTCAACAATTATTAAAATAATGTACCTGTTCCGACTTATATACAAATTCAACTTAAGTACAAACCTACAGTCCCTATCTCGTACGTAATCCGGGGACTGCCTGTATAACAAAAAAGATTTGTAAGTAAAAATATTGCCACTCTGTCAAGAACCATTGTAAAGTAGTTTACTGGGCTTTATTGTAATGAAACATCCTAAAGATAATGAGGTTAAGGACTACCTCAAAGTGTTCTTTGTGTCATTCCATGTTATATGAACCGATTTTTCAACCCCCAGAAATTCCATGTACTTCTGTTAAGACTACCAGGTGTACCTATGCTATACAGGACACACCCTGTAAAATTATTTTGATGTAAGATCAGTACTTTCCAAGATATAACCAATTCACAAGACCAGTTCTCAAGAATTAAACCACCTAGCAGGCTCTTGCATACTAGTACCTTTATAGGTATAGTATGTAACAAAATCAAAATGTTTGGTCCATATGACACCACTTGGTAAGAGCAGACCTTCAAAAATGGGGGGGGCGGGATACTTTGTGTCTTCGGCTTTGTCATGTTTAGGCTTTCTGAAAGTATACTTCTAACGGATACAGTCTGTTGAATTTTTTTTTCAGTGTTTAGATACCTACACTGGGCTTTTCAAAAAGTTAAAAACAAAAATCTGCATCAGGATTTGACCAGCATACCTCTCAAATGTGAAAAAAATCATATTGGTTCTAATTTTTCAGACCAGCTTAATGCTGTGTGAGAGAACAGTGTATCCTACATGGCCCCTTCTTTCTCAAAAAACAACTCTTTTCTTATGTGAATCTTTCATTTTTATTTTCTATTCCGAACATGGATTAAATTCACCATTTGTCAGTAATGATAATCATCAGGTTCTTCATCACTAAGTTGGGTATAGGATTACTGGAAAAAAATAAATCACTAAAGGCACATAAAGCACAACACATGAACAACAGCTTCTTGATTTATCATTAAATACAACACTAGTTATAATGAAATGTTAACATCTTGGTATTGCAGCAGCAGAAATGTGACCCATTTAATTTCTGTTTCAATTGAAGTGCAGAGTGTAAGGCATCTTTGTCTTTGAGATCAAGATGGTACTGCAGTGCAATTGCACACTAATGGCACCAACAAATATAATCTGTAGTATCTAATGAAAAGACTGTGCAGGATAGTTTGGATGCATGAAACGTATCCAGATGTCTAATTCTGCTTGACTCTTGTCACAAATCACACCAATTCAATTTTTTTCATCATACATGTACCCAACATAGCCTCCAATAAGACACTGTGGTAATGTGAGGGACACATCTGAACCATCTGAAGTGTGTGACTGTGAGAGGACAGGATCTCTCTGCTGAATATTTGGACTGTCGATTGACTGTCTTCATCAGACACCTGGCTGATTTTTGCCATCTTCTATAGGGATATAACAGTGGTATTCTCAAGTACCAGGTACTCTATTGGCCTTTGGAGAATTATATTCTCTGTTCCACAACATGAGGTAGGACGTCGTCATTTGATATGGAAAAAAAAGTTTGACATTTTTGATAAGTTATTGATTGAAAACTCAATGATTACCATTTCAGCCTATGTTTTGGATGGAAAATAAAAATGAAAGATTTGCTTAAGAAAAGTAAGGTTTGTGTTTTGAAAAAGAAGAGACAATGTAGAATGAATGAAAAATTTTTAAACTTATCTGCATATGCCCACATGCTGTTAGTGTGCTCCGAAAATTAAATCCAAAATTATTTTTTGAGTTTGACAGGTCTACTGTTCAAACCCTGATACTGTTAGGTTTCTTTTTATTGCTTTTTCAGAAAGTCTATATAGTTACCTGAATAAGGAAAAAAAAAAGCAAAAGTCTGTGTTGGTTACAAATGTGTTTCTGAGGCCTAAACAAAGCTAAGGCAAAAGCTCAGATTTTGTTCAATTTGAAGGAGCTGCTTTGACCATACAAGGTTACCGGGACCAAACGTTTTAATTTCTTCATGTACTATACCACAGGTCACTAATAGATGGACCACGGTCCAGGTCTGGACCCAGACTCTGTTCTTTCCGGACCCAGACATATCATTGAGTTTTATTTAATTTTGGCGGAGATTACATTTTTACCGGCGACTCTTTTCTGACAGTGTTTCTACACCGCTACTCAGTGAAAGGGACCGCCTACTTGTCTCTGATTGGCTAATACTTATTGCCTTCGTGGGTTCGTGTTGGTTGGGTTTAAGCATGAAAACTGATATTGGTCAAAGTGAAGGCAAGAATGTCAGCCAATCACAGGCAGAGTAAGGCGGGCCTTCATTAAGTAGCTGAATAGAGGAGCAGAAAACCTGCATTCTAAATGAAAACAGCTGGTACTCTTGTGGCAGCAGGATTGACATGGAGAAAAAAATATACAGGAGTGAGAAGACAGAGAAAAGCGGCGAAATAGTTAATGTGCCATGGCTTTTGCTAAACGTCGGAAGCTTGACACTGAAAACTGGGCTTTTAATCTGGAATGAACCGAGGCATTTATGTTCATACTTCCCGTAGGAAGCTTGAAAGTGCTGTGTCTCTTCTGCTCTGAGACGGTGGCAGTGGTTAAAAGCGGGAATCTGAAACACCACTACGAAACTAAGCACAAAATTTACATTTGAGAAAAGTTACCCACTAAATTCGCCAGTTAGGCTACAGAAAACAAGTAATCTTAAAGTCAACTAACGATTGGTCGATGAAGATTTTAACACATTCATTTAGTGGCCAACAACTTGCTAATGAGTCTTCCCTCAGAGATGCATGGATTTTGGGACGTCACGAAAAAACATTCAGTGATGACAGTCTTCACACATGCATGAGGATGGCACTGACACTATTCCAGCCCAGATTTAAAATCCTGGCAGACCAATCAAGAGCTCATTTCTCTCACTGAACAAGAGAAAGTAGGCAGTGGGATATGAGGGAAAGGAGGGGAATATAGTAAATCTGAACATCTTTAAATAACTGAACCTGTGAAACTGGTTATGCCTGTTCAGTTGTGCACATATTAAAAAAACTCATATTTTTTTATATGAGGCCAAGTCTTTTTTTTTTTTTTTTTTTTTTTGTTGAAACGTTAAAACTTATTATTATTATGAAAGTACTTACGAGTATTTATAATTCTCAGTTGAATGTCAGTTACCTTGCTTTTACTTACTTTTACTGTTATTTATTTTTTCTTATTTTATTGTACTGTATTTAGCCCTCAACAAATATTGTTGAAATGGCATTGAACTTTCTTAGTTTGATTTGAGTCATTGACTTCACACAGTGCAGATATTGATACAGAGGTATAGAAACCAAAAGAACTAATACAACTTTGAGGTGAACCATATACAGTATACACTCACCTAAAGGATTATTAGGAACACCATACTAATACGGTGTTTGACCCCCTTTCGACTTCAGAACTGCCTTATTTCTACGTGGCATTGATTCAACAAGGTGCTGAAAGCACTCTTTAGAAATGTTGGCCCATATTGATAGGATAGCATCTTGCAGTTGATGGAGATTTATGGGATGCACATCCAGGGCACGAAGCTCTCGTTCCACCACAGCCCAAAGATGCTCTATTGGGTTGAGATCTGGTGACTGTGGGGGCCATTTTAGTACAGTGAACTCATTGTCATGTTCAAAAAACCAATTTGAAATGATTCGAGCTTTGTGACATGGTGCATTATCCTGCTGGAAGTAGCCATCAGAGGATGGGTACATGGTGGTCATGAAGGGATGGACATGGTCAGAAACAATGCTCAGGTAGCCCGTGGCATTTAAACAATGCCCAATTGGCACTAAGGGGCCTAAAGTGTGCCAAGAAAACATCCCCCACACCATTACACCACCACCACCAGCCTGCACAGTGGTAACAAGGCATGATGGATCCATGTTCTCATTCTGTTTACGCCAAATTCTGACTCTACCATTTGAATGTCTCAACAGAAATCGAGACTCATCAGACCAGGCAACATTTTTCCAGTCTTCAACTGTCCAATTTTGGTGAGCTTGTGCAAATTGTAGCCTCTTTTTCCTATTTGTAGTGGAGATGAGTGGTACCCGGTGGGGTCTTCTGCTGTTGTAGCCCATCCGCCTCAAGGTTGTGCGTGTTGTGGCTTCACAAATGCTTTGCTGCATACCGCGGTTGTAACGAGTGGTTATTTCAGTCAAAGTTGCTCTTCTATCAGCTTGTATCAGTCGGCCCATTCTCCTCTGACCTCTAGCATCAACAAGGCATTTTCGCCCACAGGACTGCCACATACTGGATGTTTTTCCCTTTTCACACCATTCTTTGTAAATCCTAGAAATGGTTGTGCGTGAAAATCCCAGTAACTGAGCAGATTGTGAAATACTCAGACCGGCCCGTCTGGCACCAACAACCATGCCACGCTCAGAATTGCTTAAATCACCTTTTTTTCCCATTCTGACATTCAATTTGGAGTTCAGGAGATTGTCTTGACCAGGACCACACCCCTAAATGCATTGAAGCAACTGCCATGTGATTGGTTGATTAGATAATTGCATTAATGAGAAATTGAACAGGTGTTCCTAATAATCCTTTGTGTGTGTGTGTGTGTGTATATATATATATATATATATATATATATATATATATCACCACAATATTAAAAATTTTATCACAAATGACATCTAATTTCTTGCTATTTGAAAGACATTTTTCACATAACATTTATTTCAGTTAGTAATATTCATTCAACCTCACAATCTTAAACTTTTAACTCTTTATTGGAATGATAAGAAAATGATTCCTTGTTTGGTGACGTAAGTTGGACATGATTAGAGCAGATCACTCTTATGAGATTGTTCATTTGATCTTTTATAATGCTACCAAAAGAGAACATCCATATGGATGACTAGTCAAAACAATAGCCCAGTTATGCAGCAAAAAGAAAAGTAAAAAGAGACATACATAAAAGACTTTTATACTGAAAAATAATACATTTAAAAAAGTAAATAATAATTTGAATAAGTTCTTTGAACAAACCACAAATACTGCAGTTTAATCTAATGAGAATGACCTTACAGATAGTTGGGGTGTTGATACCAGCCCTTTCTCAGGCAACTTTAGCATCAGCTCAGTTCTGTGGATTCACCGAGAGAGACAAGAGAAAAGTAGTGAAAAGTATTTTTTCTTGTTAATGCTAGGTAGGTTCTATTTACTTTCCATTGCAATAAAGTGTGACAGAAGTGAAGCTGCAACTTGCATATTATTTAACGGAATACAATTAAACTTATATTGGACATTCATTGGTCAAGAAGCCTTCATACATGTCATTTTTATCAGTTCCTGAATGAAACTAACTATAGCTGATACTAGTACTGCATTCCATTTGAAGTTGGAAGTCAGAATTTTGGTATTCCTAGTCGAAATGATCAAATGGAATGTCCCCTTAAGTCAGATTTCCAACTCGGAAATGTCTCATGTCTGAATTTGTGTGACTTCAGGTTATGTCGTCAATCCCAAATGGCGATGTACACCATGAAGTTTAGCAAAAACCTGTAGTATTACACTGTTTATTAGTACTCTTGTCTATTTGTGTCTTATTAAATCGATATACTGTCCAATCTGTTTACATGCTGCTTTGGTTTTAGATGTGCAAAATGCCATGCAATGTGTTATCAGCTCCTATTTACTCTAACGCAGCATGCAAAGCAAAGATTTTCCTGGATGCGTCCATATTGGTTTTCCGAATGTTCTACTGGAACATGGGCAACTTGGGTGTGAAGTCATTCCTAGCTGTTACATCCAACTTCCAAGATAAATGAAATGCAGCATAAGTGTACCTAATTGGCTGATATTGTAAGCTATTCATTGATCTGCTGTTTTTTTTATTATTTGAACCTGGAGAAGCTTCATGGATTTGTATTGTATAAGACAGACAGCTGTTGAAATTGTTCAAGTAAGGTTTGTGTATTGCTGCGGATTGTAATTTATAAAACATTATTGATTTTGTGAGTTGTAAGTAAACTTATTTTATGTATAATAACAGTTCAGCTGTAACCATCAGAGCAGTAGTTAGTAGCTATGAACCATGTGAACTGTAGTTTGGAGAAAACTTATTCTTTCAGTTTGGGAAAGAGGGGGCAGAAAATGAAAGAAAATTAGACAAATGGCAAAAATTTGTTTGAGAAGTTGATTAGCAATAACATGTCCTTCATGTCTTGTACAGTAAGATATGATCTGGCTAACGCGCTAATGCTGTGTTAACCCTTGTATGCAGATATATGGACATGCCTGCTGATGAAGCTGAGATGAGGTGGCAGCATCATGTGGATTTTAAACTGTGATGGGACATGTTAGAAACACCAAAAACTCAAGGGAGCATTTAAGTCGGGTTCTTATTTATTGTGTTGTAGATTTAATTTTGAATGTATACATTTGCCACTTTTGCCTAGCAATCTACACCTAATAACTGAAAGTGACAAAAAGAAAATGTGAAAGGTTTGCAGATTTATTAGTCATTTTGTTAAAGCCCCTTTAGCAGCAATTATAGTTTCCTGGGTAAGTCTCTACAAGCATTACACACTTAGGTTTCTGCAGTTTATCCCAATCTTTCTTCACATGTCCTCTCAAGCTCTGTTATATTGGATGGGAAACATCTTCAAACTGCCATCTTCAGGTTTCTCCACTGATTCTCTGTGGGGTTTAAGTCTGTGGTTTGGTTGGGCAAGTCAAAGAGAGATAGAAACTTGTATTAAAGCCACTCTAGCAATGTCTTGGCTGTATGGTTCAGTTCATTGTTGTGCTAAACTGAGGCTAAGGTTTACTCTGGAGCAGGTTTTCTTCAAGGACCTCTCTGTATTTGACTGCATGTTTTTTTTCCTCTGTTTTTACTAGTCTCCCTTTTGTGGAGAATTGTCCTCATAGCTGCCACCATGCTACACCATTTAGATGACATTAGGCAGTTGGTGAAAAGTGCCTGGTCTTCACCAGACATAGTGCTTAGATTTCGGCCCAAAGAGTTCAGCCAGTTGAAACAAAAACCGAAGAATCGTTTTCATTATGCTGCTTTAAATGCCGTTTGGCAAAATCCAAGTGGGCTGTCATATGCCTTTTACTCAAGTAAGGCTTCTGCCTGATTGATGGAGTGCTGGTGAGATGGTTTTCCTTCCAACAGGTTCTCCCATTTTAGAAGATGACTTCTGAAGCTCTGTTAGAGTGACCATTGGGTTATTGGTCACCTCCCAAGGAAAGGCCCTTATTACCTATTTACTCTGTTTGGAACCAGAATTCTTCCATTTCACACTCATTGAGGCCATTGTGCTCCTGGGAACACTAAAAGGTTTAGAAATGGGTTTAAAACCTTGCCCTGATCTATGCCTACCACACAGTTTTACTGAGAGTTCCTTGGACTTTATGGCTTGGATTTTATCCTGACATGCACTGTGAATTGTGGGTCTTTATATATACACAGGTGTGTGCCTCTCTAAACAAGGTCTAATCAATTCAGTTTCTCCCAGGTTAATTCCGGACACATCTCAAGGATAGTAAAGCAAACAGGATGTACAGTATGTCAGGACAGTTGGAGTGCCGAGCAAAGGGTCTGAATACTTTTTGTAAATAAGTTTTCAGTTTTTGATTTTTAATAAAGTAATGGACAAAAATAGCAAATCTATCCATTTAAAATCTTCTACAACACAATAAAGTGTGCAGAAAGTAAAGGAGTCTGAGTACTGTCTGAATCCACTGCTGACATATAATTGTAATGGTCAAATATTTGCCTATATAATAGAGGAAGGAATTATTATTGCCCCAAGTCCGCTTGAAGTACAGAAATTAGCCTTTACAGCGGTTAATTATTCAAATCATATATCTAGAAATATATAATTTATTGTTTTAGATAAGCCTTTTATAATATTTCTTTGTATCTTTAATTCTTATTCGTAGTGGTATGATGAGAGAGGAAAGTGGCTTGAAGCGCTGATGGTAATTTCAGTAGCAGTTAACAAGGTCCTGTTTTACGGAAATTGCAAAGCTATAAATAAAGCAAAGACTGAGAAGGGATTAATAAAGTGCAGGGAATCAGATGGCAGAGTAAATTCTGTGTACTGCTGCACATGCTCTTGGGATAAAGGGGCATACATAAGTCACAGCTTTGATTGTTAAATCGGACTAATTATTCACTGTTTCTTCAATGGGATTACAACTGGATTTGTTAAATAAATTGCTTTTGAATGAGCATATGGTAAAAGTGCCATTTCTGTAGCAAACATTTTTTTCCCCCTTTATATCTATCCTTTGTTAGTCTTCAGTTGAACATCAGCATGATCAGTCATTATGTGTATTTTTGAAATAATGGTAGCAAAATTGGCTAATCCTGACTCAACAGTCTAAAGGAGCACATTGTTTCTGTTTGTAAACTGTACTGTATAGCTGTATATGTATTCCCAACATAACCAGCTGTTTTTATGCCTCTTTTGAGTTTTTATTTGGAAGCTAGCAATTTATGATTAATAATGCCCTTAGCATTGCTAGCCAACTTGTTGCTGTTTTAATGTGTAACGCTGTTACAAGTGATGAGTATATCAGAATAATGTATTAGCTTTGCATTTATTCAAAATGTGCTTAAAAATTGTTACTGTGCATTTTTCTGTCAAGTTTTTTCCTCTTTTAAGCTATTTAGACTTCACTGAATGTGCTGCAGACTATGTCTTTGGGTGTTCTTTATGATTTGATATTGAACCGCAAGAAAGACTTTTCAGAGAAGTTTACAGGTATGTGTTCTTGATGTCTAGTCACATCTTTTTTTTATTTTTTTCCCTGCAGATTCCTCATTTAGAGGAACGCACTTGCACTTAAGTCAGGGCTGATTAGCTTTGTAAGCAAGTTGCTTCACATATGATCTCTAGTATGACTCCAGTAGCTTGATTACTTACTCAATCCTGTGGAGTACTTCAGTTTCCATACAGCCATGCTTGATGCCGTCTAAACTGAAAACTTGATCATGAATGCAGTTTTAAATTTAGTCAATACGCAAGAGTGAAACACTTGATTTGATACGCAGAATTTTTTTCTTAAACCTCCATAAAGTTTACTAACCGTGCCCCACTTGACTTCAGTTTACTAGGTTTCTTCCATGTCAATAAAATCCTTTAAGCCTTGAAACCCCTCTTTCTTGTCCTTAATGTTGAACTGCCAAAATGTCTTGCAGTCTGAAATTGGGTTAACACATTTTGCAAAGATGCGTGTTAGACAGAAAAGTGATAGAATAATGTGAACATAAACATAAATAGCTTTGCTTTAACATGATATATACAGGTGGAATCCCATTGTAATGAAATTCATGAAACCATTAAAAATATTTTGTTATAAAGGAAATTTCCTTGTAACAAATATTAGGAAAATTTATATACAATTGTGACCAGTGTCACAAGGGCAAAGTAATTGGATGTACTCTTCAGGGTCAGGCTTACTGCATAAAGTGCTCGTCGCACGATGTTTAGAACATTTAACACCAGGCTTTGAACTGCTTTTCCTCGCACTCTCCTGTTTTGCCACAATGCTAATTCCAAGCTGCTGGTATTCCTTTAATCTGAAGATGGAAGCTAAAGCAGGGTGTTTGCTTGTGTCGCAGCTCCTATCTTGAGTGCTGAAGTAACATCTCCTATTTTGAATGAAGTCTTGAGACTGTACCTGCTTTCTCTATACAGTAATTAAGAACCTGTAATTTCCTTGGAAACCTGAACTTGCCTTCCTGTCCGTCTTGCAACTCTGTGACCTAAGCTTGACAATATCTGTATATTTAAAAAAAAAAAAAAAAAAACTAAAAATTTTTTTTCATAATTTTATTTTTTATTTAAACTTTTTTTTTTTTTTTTTTTTTTTTTTTGAAATAGATAGGAGTACAGAATGAAAATGAGACATTAGATGCAACTTTTTTTTAATAGAAATATAGGTATGAATACAGTACACCATAAGAGATACACCAGTGCCTTTCTCTCTTAAAAACAAGTATTCAGACCTGTGGATTAATTCTAGTGAGTGCCTTACATGTACTTATTTGCTTTTTGAAAAGATAAAGTGGGACTTGTGTGGCTAGATGAATGTTGTGTTTTCATCCCAAGTCTTCTCACAAAAGTGCATTTGTAGGTGTAATATGTGTTTTATATCTCTCATTGTCTCTATGACGTTTTAGTAAAGCTCTAATTGAATTTTCCTTGATTAAACTCTACATGGAAAATTTCTTGGTTGTTTGTCATTTTGACTGGAATAATTGTGTAGATATTAGTCATGCTGTGAGTGCTTTTGCACAGCTGCTTGTAGACGTTGATGTCCTTGATTCCAGTTTTTGTGTTAGCAGCACCTTAACTATTATTGTTCATAAAATGTCAGCAAAAAGCTCCTGCTAAATGTACCTAAACTATTAAGTGCTAGTTAGAGTCACTGAGATCTGTAATTTGGGCCATATAGCCAGTATAATGAGCAAATGGATTTGCCCATCATTTTTCATTTATAGTCATAAGTATTTTGGGGTGGTAATATTTTGATTATGCTAATGATCACACCAGTTTGAAGCACATATTAATTAATATAACTTAGATTCGTTGCTTGCTCACATTTCATTTATTTTGTTAGTTACCAATATAACAGAGAATTGTCTTCTGGGTCTGATTTTTGAATGTTTCTAGTCCCGTGTTCCTTTTGGAGCATGTGTGATTTTTTTTTTTTTTTAAATAAAATAGCAGTGATCATCTTTCTACCTAGTTATGTAATTTTGGTTGATAAAATTAGTTGGGGGGGGGGGATAAAAATCCCATGCCATAAATTTGCAGTAGATGCTGAAGAAAGAGTCATTACACTTCTATAGTGTTTCAAGACACTAGGAACATTTTACATAGGAGTGAGCCACTTCAACCACCACTACTGTGCACCATCCACCTGGATGATGTGAAGGCAGCCATTTTGTGCCACTGTGCTCTCCAGACACTAACCATTAGATAGTGAAGTGGCGAGAGGGGTAGTTAAGGCAGTAAGAGACAGGATGATTGGGGGGCAGAATGATCAGGCTGCAGTGGGCACTTTAGTCAGGAAATCAGGGTACATCCAACTCTTTAAAAAATATACAGGGATGTTTTATGATCACATAGAGTCAGGACCTTGGTTTTATGTCTCATCTGAAGAACAGTGCCAGTTGTTGGCAGCAGTGTCCCCGTCACACAACCCACAGGGTAAGAGTCTTTTGTTGGCCTCACCAACACCTCTTCTAGCAGCAACTCAAGCTTTTCCTAGATGGCCTCCCATCAGAGTACTGGCCTAGCCTGAACATGCTTTGATTCAGATGGATTAGAGTGATCCCCAACCTATCGCGGACGTTACATTCCAGACCCATCAGTGATAAGTGTAAATTCGCGATATAGAAAGACCATATAAATAAACTTATTTTTTTTATAGTTTAAACCTTAAAATACCCATCCCACACACTTTAAACACATGTAAACTTATTAAAACTCACTTAGTAAACACATATGATATGTGGATGTCGGGCCAAGGCTATGAGTAACATCTCTCTATTATAAAACATTTTAACGTCACACAAGACAAGGCAGTGAGACAGAAGGACAGCAGCTGTACAGGCTTTTAAATGATTGACGCACAGAGCGACAAGCATCTTGGCATAAGCATCACAAAGCCCACTTCTCCTTAGTGAGCATTCAGCTCCCCCCCATCACAACGCGAAGTGGCAGGAGCATAGCATGCCTCCCGGTGGGGAGGGGGGTGATGTTTGAGTGAAGCGATTGAGACCAGGGGCCTCATGCATAACGGCGTGCGTAGAATTTGCACTATAACATGACGTAAGCACAAAAGCCGAAATGTGCTTAACGCACAGAAAAATCCAGATGCAGGAATCTGTGTTCCTGTGTGTACTCCAACTTCCACGTTCTTCCGCTCCATAAATCCCGGTCAGCATGAAAAGTAACGCATGCGTCTGCTGTCCCGCCCCAGTTCCTCCCAGAATTACGCCTCTTTAAATATGCAAATCAATATAAATAGCCCTTAAGCTCAGCATTCTGTGACAAGACAATGGGAAAAGCACGGAGGAAAATATAAGAATTTCAGCAAATACCAAGTAGAGGCAAAGGAAAAACATACTATTTGTTGATTTAAACAGTGCTATAATCAACAAAAGGAAGTTGATCGAGTGACATAGCGTGTCGGAGAAACTCGAAAGCTCAAGTTCACAAAGTCGCATAGTGCCAAAATAAAAAAGAAATTGCATATCAAAGTCACCGTGAAAAGGCGAGTTATAGCCCACTGTCTGAGCTTATTAGGGTACAGACAAAAAAAAAAATAGGCACACATTGGGGAAAAAAGCACGAAATGTCAACTTTAATCTCGAAATTTCCACTTTAATCACGTAGTTTATTTTGTCATTAAAGGAGAACATCATAAAATCATTTAATTTGCTCGTTTCTCAAATCCCATCTTAACTAAAGTAGCATGTTAAATGCTTTGTTTTGTATGTGGTGTTCTATGTGCTCTATGTGTGTGAATCATTATATGCTTCCTTTCTTTCTCTTTCTCCAACAGGACACAGAATCCATTACATTCGTGATATTACAGCTCTCTGAATAATTAGAATACTGAGATGTATACGTGATATCATTTTCATGATGATTGGAATGAGAGCATGTTATTAAACATGGGAACACGATGGCACAGTGATTGTTCATGTCTCATACAAGATGCTGCTATGCCATGCGTGACCTTCGATGAAATAATTTATTGTAGCAGTACTGTCTCTTTCAAACGTACTAACCTCCAATTCCTGTCCTTACTTTTCTTTCCCCAAATACCAAATCACCACACAATCAGCTCTGTAATAGACGTTAAACCATCTGTAAGCTTACGACGATTCTGCAAAACTTTTAAGGAACATTGAAATATCTTCATAGTACGTGTTTAATTATTCTATCCGTCTATCCTTCCAGTGTCGCGCCAGCCTCAGTAAATTTACAGCGCAAGGCAGGGACAATACGTGAACTTGCTAGCGCTGCGGCACCGTGTCCTCACATGTTTAATTATTAACAATACAGATTATTTAAATGAAGTTAGTTTTATCTGTATAATATAATCAACATATTTTGCTGCATTTCATCTTAAAAATGATATCGTCATCATATGTAAATATGCGCTTTATAAAGTGGCTCAGGTTGTGCAATATTATAACTAGTGCAAGTTTACAGTTTATAAGTACAAACAGTTCTACAAGGAGCAATTGATTGAGTGCGTTTATAGTTCTTGGGATGAAACTGTTTCTGAACCGCAAGGTCCGTACAGGATAGGCTTTGAAACGTTTTGCCGTGGCTGAGGCAGCGTGTACTTGATGCTGTATACCAATAATTCTCTTTCCGATCGGCTGCTGCTGTGATTCCCCACTCAGATACAGTGATATAAATACTCCGAGTGGTACAATGAGAGTAATATGGAAAAAGATGATCCGCTGTGGCAACCCTTAAAGGGAGCAGCTGAAAGAAGAAAAAGAAGAAGAAGATGGTGCTGTGAGAGTAACAACGCTAAAGCAGTTATGGTATTTGGAATACTATGGCTATTCCCTGGGTCATTATATTGTTACAGGTTAATTACAATCTGATGCATTACACTAATAAACAATATGCGGTTAGTTTCAGTGTATTTATAAAGCTGTGTCAGGAATGTGGTTCTAAGAAATAAAGGGTAACCACACAGGAACAGTAGCACTGTTTTGACGCTGGATGCCGCCAGTCTGCAAAACCGAACGGAGAACTTGCGTACGACAGGGTATGAGGTACCGTGGAAAAGTGCGTGGCTTTACACCAAGTGCAGGTTTTATTCATCGCAATTTGAACGTGGAAACATTCTTACACAACATTTCTACGCACCGTTTATACATGAGGCCCCAGATCATCTTGGACAGGCATTATAACCTTAGGAAGCAAAACCTGTGAGACGGTGGCTTTTGCACGTCACACCCTACTTACAAATAATTTAAAACAAATTCACTGACATCTAACCTAGCAGTTGTTGAAATGCTTTTGGCAGACAAACTTCAGGTGCTCCCAGCTCTTAAAACAACGACAATCAGAACACGCAGCTTGCCAGCTGCAGCTGCAGAAAGACAGCAGATGATGCGAGCACTTCTCCTTAGTTCAGCCCTCACACTCCCTGTCCCCCCCCCCCCCCCTTTCAGAACGCACAGAGCGACAAGCAGAACAGGCATACAGGCATCTTGGCAGAAGCAGCGCAAAGCCAGCAGCTGATCCGTCCACTTCTGCTTAGCGTGCGTTCAG
>JANRMT010027041.1:45139451-45185731 GCA_026402145.1 Polypterus bichir lapradei | reverse complement strand
CCCCCCCCTTCACAAAGTGAGCGGCAGAGACACAAAGTGACAAAAAGACAGCTGCTGCACAGGCTTTTAAGTGATTAATGCAAAGCGCGACAAGCACAACACACAGCTGACCAGCAGCAGCAGCAAGACACCAGCTGAACCGATCGCATCTCTTTTGCACGTTCAGATCCCCCCTCCTTCACAACGCACGCAGCATTATAAGTGCCGCGAGAAAGAGTTTTAACCACACCTGGTGCAAGAAATAAAGGACAAATATTGTTTTTACTAAAGTTTTAAAGTAAAAATGAAAATAATGCATAGGGTAACCATTCCCATGAAAATAACAGTCTCTTTAATTTGTTTATCCGGTAAACCAAACCCGGGAGTGGGTCAGCGAAGAGAGCGGGGCAGAGCCCCCTAGTAGTAATAATAGTATTAATAAATCCGCGTTGTAGCCTGGGTGCGATAGCTGAACCGCGATATAGCGGGGGATCACAGTACTTGTTTTGAAGTGCATGTCGTAAGGCTGCTGGTATGCTGCTTGTGTGGTGGGGTTTAAGGGTGTCAATATAAAGACATATAATAGCTGGATAATGTATTTATTTATTTTAATAACACTTGGTCATACTGGCAGATAGAAACCACTACAGGGAGCAAGACTTTATCCTGGTTATTTTAATGTAATGGGGCTGGGAAGTAGGACTGTTTGCAACATACCTGTAGTCACTGCTTTGGTCAAGTTTTGGTGTTTACAAGTGATGTATGAATCTGATGTGCATAAATGTTTGAAGAATACATATGTAGTATGTTTTTCAGCTCTTTTTTTCCTATACTAATACTCATACATTCAGTGTATGCACTGTATGATGATTAAAAAATGTCAAAATGGTTTATGGATCCTTCCCTTCTAATTAGTTAACTTAGAACAGCACCCTGCATGATTTCCTGAAGGAAATAAGAAATGTCTAACTTGTTTTCTGTGCTTTTGGAGTGAATATTTTTGAGTCAAATTATTTAAAAATGCTTTGCAGTCCTGACATATCTTTAGCATAAACAAATCTTTTATTGTGATGATTACAAACATTTTTTTTCCCCCCATGTTCTGTTTCTAATCTGGACGTATATAGAAATCATGACTAAAGAAAAGCACTTATAAAAAGCAGACTTTCCTGGATCTATGATTTTTTTACAAATTTTGTAAATTACTGGATAAAAAGTATTTTTAGACTATGACTCATTTGCTGGCTTATTTAGCATGTGCATACTTTTAGCTCTCCAAACTTAGTTCAGTAGGAAATGTGAAACCAAAATGGAATTTTCCACAGCGATTTGCACTGTTGTTGAAGCGCACCTAGGTTGACTTTTCTGTGAATGTTTTAAATACATTTTCTGGTATTGTACAATTGAAGTTGTATTTGATATAAGTGGCATTATTGAATGAATAGTGAATTTGCTTCTTTTTTTATTTTTGATGACTATAACATGCAGAGAAAAGGTCGGACTGTACTAAATTTAAGTGTATAGCAAAGCAGCCCCTGCAAATCAGCATGGTTTTCTGTTAAATCTTACTTTTATTGTCTGTCTTTGCTCACTAAGGCTCTCTAACCACTGTGGTCTTCCCCCTTGATGAACTATATAAAATGTTGCATTAAAATATGTAGGGTATATCACATATTCAAAAACATGTGATAGTAATCAGTAAAGCATTTTGTACATAAAGCCCTCCAAGGGATCTGCTTGCCAAGCAGGAAAGCTTTAAAATAAGGACTTCACAGATTCTAAAGCCAGCAGTCATCACAAGGGATCTCTGTCTAAAACTGCATCATCTGAGCCTGCAAATGACAAAGAACATGACATCAATTGTCAGAAGGAGGATGTAAAATAAGTTGAAGAATTTTATTTTTTTAATACTTTATTCGCAGATTAGACATTTATCTAGATTAGAAGGTAAATTCTATGAGCCTTGTTAGGCTGTTCTGTGAATTGACATTCATATGAATGGACAGACAGTATTGTCTGATGGCTAATGCACATGATTTAAATTCCCAAAGTTGTTAGTTCATCTCTCTCCTCTGACTTACTTTGACTCTTGGCAAGGCACTTAACCTGCAATGTATATAATGTGAAAGAGAGATTGCGTTTATACATATGTAAAGATACAGTATATAAAAATATCAAATCTTTTTCACTTGTTGTGGTGTTTTTTGCTTTGTCTTGCTGAGTGAAGTTGATATAATTGAAGAATTATTTCTAATTGTTCAGAAACACTGAATCAGTTTGCCACTTCTGCAGGCTACAGAGGCACTGGTCCTTGGTATAAAAAATCTGTTCTGTGGTTTCTTAAATTTGTTGTATTTATCCTCTTCTGATTGAATATGGCAGTTTAAATTTTTGCCAACAACTTGTAATCAAAAGTGTTTATCTTTAGTCTTTTGCTGCACCCTCTTGATTTTTTGTTGGGTTGCATTGCGAGTCTGACAGTGCATTCTAATTCTACTCTTTTGGGGACTGGGTTACTACTTTACTACATTTAAAGAAGAGGGCCTTCAAGTGGGACAAATGTTTTAAATATTTAGAATGACTCTTCCAAGCACACAGAAATTCTTAAACATGTAGGCTTGGGAAGTGTATGTGACACACTGAGCTTGCTTTCATTTACTACGATATGTTTGTAATCCTCTGCTTTAAATGTTTTTGCGTATCTTTATTGGGAAGAAAGCGTACCTAAACCATGTACTACTCTCTTGGTAGTGTAATGTGTTAAGGGGTTTCATAAAAATATGTTAATGCTGCTTATGGGTGCTGCAGCCTGTTCTCTAGTCAATATGAGAGGGTTAAGAAGTAAATGATGTATTGAGAGGCCCAGTGCTATCAGTATGCTGCCCATTAAGGGGAGCTGCTTCACAATTTATAGGGATAATCCTGCGTCTTGATAGATAACTCCCTGTCCTAATTATGATCTCCAATTGGTATGATCTGTGCAGGATCAACCTATGGCAGACATGGCACATACCTATTAAATATAATTAAAAAACAATACGTCTATTCTGTGTTATTTGCGATCTACAATTACATTTGGTTATATTTTATATATGGATGCCTGCTCTATTTTGAAAATACAAGCGGGGCTACAAAAACGAGCCATAATACATATTATTTGATCTGGTAGTACTGTAATTTTAAATTAAAAGTTAACTAAACAGAAAACAAAACTGAAGTACAGTGCATGAAATATACAGTACTATAGTTATTTAAGTTGAAGTTCATGTTTATTGTTGTTTACTTAGTACAGTGCGATTCTTATTTGCATGACTCCTCAGAACAGTTATATGAAAAAGTTTGGGAACCCCTCTTAATTCTTTGGATTTTTTGGCTGAGCTTTCAAAGTAGCAACTTCCTTTTAATATAGGACATGCCTTATGGAGACAGTAGTATTTCAGCAGTGACATTAAGTTTATTGGATTAACAGAAAATATGCAATAAGCATCATAACAAAATTAGGCAAGTACATAAATTTGGGGACCCCAACAAATATATTACATCAATACTTAGTTGAGCCACCTTTTGCAAATATAACAGCCTCTAGACGCCTCCTATAGCCTTTGAGTGTCTGGTCAAAAATACCTCCATCCAGAATCCATTCTTCCATACAAAAATGTATCCAGTTCAGTTAAATTTGATGGCTGTTGATCATGGACAGCCTGCTTCAAATCATCCCATAGATTTTTCAATGATATTCAAGTCAGGGGACTGTGACGGCCATTCCAGAAAATTGTACTTCTCCCTCTGCATGAATGCCTTTGTAGATTTCGAACTGTGTTTTGGGTCATTGTCTTGTTGGAATATCCAGCCCCTGCGTAATTTCAGCTTTGTGACTGATGCTTGAACATTATCCTGAAGAATCTGTTGATATTGGGTTGAATTCATCTGACCCTCGACTTTAACAAGGGCCCCAGTCCCTGAACTAGCCACACAGCCTTACAGCATGATGGAACCTCCACCATATTTGACAGGAGGTAGCAGGTGTTTTTCTTGGAATGCGGTGATCTTCTTCTGCCATGCAAAGCGCTTTTTGTTATGACCAAATAACTCAATTTTTGTCTCATCAGTCCAAAGCACTTTGTTCCAAAATGAATCTGGCTTGTCTAAATGAGCATTTGCATACAACAAGCAACTCTGTTTGTGGCATGAGTGCAGAAAGGGCTTCTTTCTCATCACCCTGCCATACAGATGTTCTTTGTGCAAATTGCGCTGAATTGTAGAATGATGTACAGATACACCAGCTGCAGCAAGATTTTCTTGCAGGTCTTTGGAGGTGATCTGTGGGTTGTCAATAACCATTCTCACAATCGTGCGCATATGCCGCTCCTGTATTTTTCTTGGCCTGCCAGACCTTGGTTTAACAGCAACTGTGCCTGTAGCCTTCCATTTCCTGATTACATTCCTTACAGTAGAAACTGACAGTTTAAACCTCTGAGATAGCTTTTTGTAGCCTTCCCCAAAACCATGATACTGAACAATCTTTGTTTTCAGATCTTTTGAGAGTTGCTTCGAGGATCCCATGCTGTCACTCTTCAGAAGAGAGTCAAAGGGAAGCACAACTTGCAGTTGAGCACCTTAAATACCTTTTCTCATGATTGGACACACCTGTCTATGAAGTTCAAGGCTTAACGGGCTAATCCAACCAATGTGGTGTTGCAATCAATCAGTATTGAGCAGTTACATGCATTCAAATCAGAAAAATTACAAGGGGACCCAAATTTTTGCACAGCCAGTTTTTCACATTTGATTTAATTTCATACAACTAAATACTGCTTCACTAAAAATCTTTGTTCGGAAAACACCCCAGTATTTAAATGTTCCTAGGAAATGAAAGACATACCACTGTTCTCTTTTTTTTTGTTGAAAGTAGAGTCAATTATTATGCAGGCTGGGAGGGTTTCCCAAATTTTTGTGTGTGAGTGAGTGTATATGTATGTATTTGTGTGTGTGTATGTATCCATCCATCCATTATCCAACCCCACTGAATCCGAACACAGGGTCACGGGGGGTCTGCTGGAGCCAATCCCAGCCAACACAGGGCACAAGGCAGGAACCAATTCCAGGCAGGGTGCCAACCCACCGCAGGACACACACAAACACACCCACGCACCAAGCACAAACAAGGGCCAATTTAGAATCGCCAATCCACCTAACCTGCATGTCTTTGGACTGTTGGAGGAAAGCGGAGCGCCCGGAGGAAACCCACGCAGACACGGGGAGAACATGCAGACTCCACACAGGGAGGACCTGGGAAGTGAACCTGGGTCTCCTAACTGCGAGGCAGCAGCACTACCACTGCGCCACCGTGCCACTGTGTGTGTGTGTGTGTGTGTGTGTGTGTGTATGTGTATATAGATATATAGATAGATAGATAGATATATATGTAGGTATATAGATATATATGTAGATATAGATATATAGATATAGATATAGATATATAGATATAGAGATATAGATAGATACAGATATAGATATAGATATAGATAGAGAGAGAGAGAGATATATAGATATATTTATTAGATAGATATATTAGATAGATATAATATAAATGTAGTGTGTGAATAGTGTCTCTATTCATTTTTCTTTATTTAAAAAATTATAGTCTAGTTAGTAACTTGAATACTACAAAGATAAACAGTTAGGTTGCAAAAAACTGAAAAACAATATAATTTTCACAGTTATCCAAAAAGGTCTTTGTAGGGAAAAAGAAATGGTTTACAACTTACAGCTTTTCTGCAGCAATGGCCGTTAATGAAGCCTTGAAAGTTTGCAGAATTGCTACAGGTGTCCCAACTATTTTTGGATACTTTCAAACCCTTTGTTTGAATAAAACCAATGTTGGAACAAACTGTGTTGCTACACCCATCAGTGCATTATTTGCACTTATGAATATGCTTGTATGCGTCACTCGCTTCATATTCTTTTGCTGCCTTCTCAATTGTGTAATGCGTTTTTTGTTCAGCGCTCTTTGAAGCTCTTCCTTGTTCTCTGCGTACTGCATTCACAGTCAGTTCCCGTGAGCTGCTCGGAGTACATGCATCGAAGGTTCTCAGCTGTGCTTGCGCTATCTCGTGCGATGTCCACGGCTTTATTTAATGTTAGCTAAGACCCGGCACTTAAAAGTTTCTCTCGCACTTTCGCTGAGTTTGTGCCAAACACCACCCTGACCATCTCATCTTCGTTTGCATAAGCACAGTCCTTCACCTGCGAATATTTAGCGGCATAGTGTTTCTTTTGGATGGCCGCTGATGGACGGCCTTATATGGGCAGGCACTCAATTACGTGGGAGGCATGACAATGAGGGACGCAACTCAGCCTCACACAGCGACCAAGCTGAAGGCTATGGCCGTATATACTGTATGGACGAAAGTAGGTTCCAATTATGACCGTTAAGCGTAGAATTTCAAAATGAAACCTCCCTAACTTTTGTAAGTAAGCTGTAAGGAATGAGCCTGCCAAATTTCAGCCTTCCACCTACACAGGAAATTGGAGAATTAGTGAGTGAATGAGTCAGTCAGTCAGTGAGTGAGTGAGTCAGTCAGGGCTTTGCCTTTTATTAGTATAGATTATAAAAATATCAAACTTAACACTTGACTATAGAACATAAGGCTCCTATGTGTAAAAGTTTTTAAACAGATAAAGAAAAACATGTTGCTGAATCGGCTGATCCAGTAACATTATACATGTCTGCGATTGGTGTCAACCCTAAAAATACCTGATCAGAGCATCCCTAATTTGTATTGACCCTTAGTTTTCCTTGTAAAACAGCATGTTATAGCACAATACTGTAGTCCAACTTAATTGTTGCCACAACTGTACTGTGATTTACAGTAATTAGAAATATTATTGTTAACAAAATATATATTTGTGTAAATATTAGAATTACTTGTATCCTTATATTAACTTGACCTTTTTCATGTATGTTGTCGTTGGTCCTTAAAATATAGTCTATATGATGTATTGTGGAAAGTGGTTGTAATGGAGGGGAGCAACACAAAATCCAGTGCTGATTTTTGGAACTGCAAATCCCATCAGGTAGTAGGAGTGCACTGGGGTTCACATCACTGCATCCGGACCTTTTTTTTTTCCCAAAGTCAATATGTATAGTGACCCTGAAGTTCATTATACAGAAACAAATCAGGAAATGCAAACAAGTCAGAAAAATGATTTGTGACAGGTGGGTATCAGCAAGAGTGAAAGGGAAAGTCCACAGGATGGTAGTGAGGCCAGCTATGTTGTATGGGTTTGAGGCGGTGGCATTGACCAAAAATCAGGAGACAGAGCTGGAGTTGACAGAGTTAAAGATGTTAAGATTTACATTGGTTGTGATGAGGGTAGACAGGATTAGAAATGAGTACATGGGTGCTTTGGAGACAAAGTCAGAGAGGCGTGATTGATTTGGTTAGCACAAGTGCAAAGGAGAGATGTTGGGTAAATTGGGAAAAAGATGCTAAGGATGGAGCTGCCAGGTAAGAGGAAAAGAGGAAGGCCTATGTGGAGGTTTATGGATGTGGTGAGAGAGGACATGCAGGTGGTGAGTGTAACAGGGCAAGGTGCAGAGGACAGGGTGATATGGAAAAAGATGATCCACTATGGCAACCCCTAATGGGAGCAGCCGAAAGAAGACGAAATACAAATCAGAATATGCAAAAAAAACCAAATCAGAATATGCAAAACCAAATCAAATATGCAAAAACAAATCAAAAATAACAAATGCAAATGGAGCTGCACGCAAACAAACTGAGAAATATTACAACAAAAAGATTAGTACATAACCCAAAGTGATCCAGCATGATTCTGGTACTTAGCTCTATACTTACTCATACTTCACTTTCAGTTTTTGATATCACCATATTTAGAAAGTGAGTATGAAAGAGCCAGACATTCTTTTTAGTGTATGACAGTTTTATATTAAATTCCAAAGTCTCTCATGTCTGTCTTCATATTTTAGTCTGGCCACTCTTTTCACTCTTTTAAATCTTATGACAAATGCCAGCAAAGCCAGAGGTTAGAAAGAAAAGAAATAGAGAAGTGAGTAGGAAGCATGTCACACTTAATTGGTGATGTGGTGGAAACATTGACACTTAATTTCTCCTATTTACCTATTTTTAATGATTGGACATAAAACTTTTGCATACCAGCCAGAGAGCCATTTAAAGTATTACACACACAGTTTTGTTAGTCGTGCACGGACTGTTATAAAACCATAATGTAATACTGAGAGCATGACAGCAAGTAACTATTTATACAAGATCCAGAGTGTTGCAGGATGCACATAGCCAACTGAAAAGCAATCGTCTATGACACATGTGAATTTAGATTTTTTTTTTTTTATGCAGTTTTTTAGTTGCCTGAATTTAGAACAAACCATATCTAATATTGAGGCATCGAATTCGATAGACATATTAGATTTTGAGTGGATGCAAACCCATTTTACTGGTGAAATCACAGCAGGTTCTGCCACTGCTTTGGCCGAGAGTGCTTAAAGTTATGCAAATGTGTTTTATATATATATATATATATATATATATATATATATATATATATATATATATATATATAAAAATAAATAAAAAGAGAGATCTCTTTTACCTTGCAGCGTTCTTACTTCCACACCACTCATTGAAAAGCTGGGATTGATGTATGTTTAGGTTTCACTGATTTTTCTACATTGATTTGGGTTATGCACTGCTCTTTTTGTTTTCATGCTTCTCAATTTATTTGCACAGTCATTTTGTTTGCGTGTTGCTACATTTGCCTTTGGTGTTTCTGATTTTTTTTTTTTATTTATTTATAAATGTATCGTTTTACATTGTCTATTTAATTTATTTTTGTTTTCTCATTTATTTTTGCATTTTCTCATTTGTTTTTGTGCATTCAAATCTGATTTGTTTTTATGTTGTTCTCATTTGTTTTCAGAAAATGCAATTTGTTTTTGCAGTTCCTGATTTGCATTTTGTGATTTCTGATCTGTTTTTGCATGGTTTCATTTGTTTTTGTGCATTGCACTTCAAGGCCACTGTAAATAAGACCACAGGTAAAGAGGTTTCTTCTCATCTAATTTGGTTAACAATTTCATTGTCTCACATGATTGCAACCAATGTCTGAGAATGTATCATTTGGTTTAATCGTCTTTTGGAAATTAAATTGGACTGTGCTTAGTCATGTTGTTTTCCCCCATTTATTTATACCAGGACAAAAACAGGTACTTTAGCCAATTAAGTTATATAAAACAAATCATTATGTCATTTGATGACACTGAAGACTGTATATGTTGATTGGGGGTGTTTTGGGGGTTTAAATTTTGTGATTCTTTCAGTTTATTAGCTTGTTGCACTCTTTATTACAGCATTTCTTCTCACCCACAGTAAATTTGGCTCATTACTCTTCATAAGACTGCTTCAACATAACTATTTTTGTTCTATTATGAACTATTTCTTCTCAGGTCCTGTTACAATATTCCATTTCTGTTAGCATGCAATTTCTGCTGCCTCAGCTATTTTCTTGCAAACATACTTTAATATCAAAGAATGTTCTTGTGACCCACATTTGATTATGTTTCAGTTTGTGGATAGGTGCCCAAAATTTGTCTTGTGGAATTTGCTATCAAAATAAAGAATTTATTACTTAATGCTTATGAGGAATCTGGACTCAAACCTTTTTACAATAATTTGATCTGCCATGCCTTATTATCAGACTAACATTCTTTTTTTGCAGTGGTTCAGTGTTTATTTAATAACATTTATCTTGTTTGCTTAAAGTTCCACTCATCTTGTAATTATCTACAAAACATTCTTCCAAGGCCTTATTTAGGCTGTTGTCATGTTCAGAATTGGTTTCTACTTTTCATTTAATGATGTGTTGGGTTGTGGCAGCATTTCTGTACCTATGCTCAATTTTGAACACTCTGACCTGTATTATGCAGGTTAAATATTGGATTTATTTGATTAGACAGCATATGACACAATCACAATTGTTCTTTCTGGAGAGCATGCTTTTTCTCCTGTGTCTCCCTCTATTTACACCACTATTTTCCCTGTGGTGGACTGGGTATCTCTCATTAGCTGATTCAAAAGAGGCCTGCAGTTTTTTTTTATCTCGTTATTCTTGAGTTCATGTGTAGAATTTTAGTGCTTTAGTGAGTTCTAATTGCATTATACATCTGCTATCCTGGAATCTTATCTCACTCTTGAGCATTCTCTTCCTGTGTCTGCAAGGGTTTACTTTCAAGTACATGGGGCTTACCTCTCACATCCCAAAAACAAGTTGCTTTACTTGATGGTTGCAAATTGTCTCTGAATGAGCATGAACGTGTTCAGTAATGAAGTGGGCCCTGCAGTTGAATTGCACACTGTCCAGAGTTGGCTCCTGCCTTTTACCTGATGCTTCTGAGATATGCTGCAACCCCTGACAACCTTGAATTACATTGAGTTTGAGGATATTATATTTTTTACATTGTAGTTTTCTGTGATCTATTTATTACCTCCCCAAATCCCCATTGATGATATTTCCTTTTTGATTCTTCAAAATGTCTTTTTGATTGGATTTTGCAACTCAAATCTTTGTCATAAAAATGTAAATCCTGATGTTGACGTAGTTGGCATGTTCTCACCCACACCTCAGATATTGAAAGTTTTCTGAGATTTGTGTTTGCCATCTGTTGACTGGAAGCACCCAAGTCCATTTATCCTGTTAAATGTGTAGATTACTGAAGGAATTCAATATTAAATCCACCAAAGACTGAATAACGGATCAGTATATAAAACATGCTGATGATAAATAGAGAGTAAATTAAATTTTAAGTGAAATAAAATCAGGGATTCCAAACTCTAAAAGGTTCTTATTCTGTAGCAATCTGTTGAAAATATCAGGGTATGGATGCATCCTTTTTTTTTTTGTTTAGATTTTGGTTATGTTTAATTCATTTTTTTTTTCTTAACTCTTATTAGCATTTTTCACTTAAACAGGTAAAAATACAAAAACCATATACTTTATGTGATGGAGATACATGAAGTAGTTCCATGTGACAGTCCAGTGTCTTATGTGTACAATTTCAGCCATTCAGTTTTTAAGAGAATATCCTTCATTGTTTGCCAGGTCACTATATTTCAGTACTATAAATCTTTATTCACATGTACTGTATCTAACTTAGGGGTATTGAAGAATTGTGAATGACTGCTCCTACCCCTCCCATGTTCTCTTTGTTCCACATCTGTCTGGCAGAATGTACTGTAGCATTTACACCAGTTCCGTCAGGTTCTTCGACATCTTCTACACCTTGCTGTGCAGACTCTGAGCTCTGTGCTGCCCCCCAGATGCTTTCATATCTGTTCCTAGTAGCTTATTTATTATATGCAGTACATTTGTTACAGTTGTTACTTCTGTTTTTTATTATTAGTTGTTGTAATTTATTTGCTACTGTCTATTTAAAATTATTACTATGTATTACAATATATGACTTTACTTGTCTAATTTGGTTTAAGAATTAAATGCATGGCTTGTTGGTTTCTGATTGTGTTATCTTTCTCTTGCAACTTTATTTTGTAGTTTAATATATATTTAGTTTAAATTGTACAGCATTGGTCTGCCAATTTGGTCTTACCAGAATATCTCCTAGCCATCAAGTTGTGTTTAGTTGGTTTTTCTTATCATTAAGATGTACAACAGCATGCATTTTTCCAGCTCTAAGAATGTGGCTAGCTCTTGATCTTAGCAGTACTTTCAGCACATTATGAGTTTTGTTAAATAATATGATGAAATTGTGATTGCTAATGCACTAGGACAAAACGTTCTCAGTTATTGTGCTCTTAGGTTTTCTTTCAGTTGTTAAATTGTTTTTTTTATATAGTTAAAATTTGTGAGAATGTTTCAGATTAAATCAAAGTGACTTTGTAATACATAGTATATTTAGTATATCAGTACTGCACATCTTCTGTATCTTGTAAGAGTTACAAGAATCTGAAATCTAGCCTAGTAATAACAGCTTTATTCAGTTCAGAGCAGAAAGTGTTTTTGCTTGCATTTATTCACAATGAAATGGGTGAGAACATGCAGACATCTCATAGAGAAGTGGACTGGAGTCTAAATGCTGAGAGTTGAGAGATCATTGTCTGAATTTAAAATAGTGTGACACATTGTTTAACAGTTTTAGTATCCTTGATCATAGTGTTTCAATATTTCACCTGAAACCTTAGACTTGAAAAGTTGAAGCACTAGTGAAACTGCACCTTTTGAAATTCTTTCATTGCTTTAATGTTAATAGTATTAAAAAATTCACTTCATTGCTTACTTTCTATCCATACATGTATAATTAGACTTTGTCTCAAAGTAATGGAGATTTCTAATTGAAAGATAACATCCATGGCGCATATAGTTAAACCTCAAATGATTGCATTGGTTGTACAGCAGTCACTTTTTGACTCAGTTCCTTTTACTATGCCTCCATGTTAACATAATTCTTAACCATTTTCATTTTTCCTTTTATCATGTTGTCCAAGCAATTAAATTGTGCTTATAAGGGTGTGGCATAATTTACTATAATACTTTGAAAGTGATGAAAATTTTCATTACTTATTTTTTATCTCTGGTGGGCGTTGACTTAAGTGTTAATATTTTTCAACTGGTTAACAAAATTGTGCTTTGAGATAGTAATGCAAATTTACACAAAACAAATGCTCCAGATTTTCCAAGGTTAATGTTAATTAGTACTTGCTGCTTTTACCAAAATTATTTAATCATCCTTGTCCAGTGCTATGATCATGGTAGTTGGAGATGGATTCCTGAAATCAAGCAGTATTTTACTTTCAAGAACTGCTTCCAAAATTTAAAAAAATAGGTTTGTTTGTTTTGAGTTGTTGTAAGATGTTTAAATACATACACAATACAATAAGCAGTGTTGTTCCCCACTGAAATCTGATTAAGGCACCTTGTTGGCCCCTTCGTGAATTCATTCTGTTGTAATAATTAAGCTGAAATCTGCACTTTTGGTTTAATATTTTAATACCGGCTAGCACCTCATCATAGTTTGTTTTTTTGTCTTCTGCCCAGATAGGCTGTAGCAGGGCAGATTATGAATATTTTTGAAAGAGATAAAAGGATTCAGAAACTAATGAATATCTTTAATTTACTGTGGTAACTTTTATGACCAATGGCACTCCATCCACTAAAGACACTGAGCTAGTGTATGAAAATGAGATTAAACAAGCAAAGCCCCATGGATTTTAAAATGTTAGATTCACTCTACTGCTGAGTCCAGCAATATCAGACATTGCACACTTCCTTGGCTTGTTTGTAAGCAGCAAGATAACATTATAACACAATAAATACACTTAGATAGGTTCTTTATTGATCCCAAGGGAAATTTAAGTACCAGTAGCCAAGTTAGATATAGATATTTAAGTGCACACACTATACAAATAACGTTAAGTACATACAGGCTGTCAAATGCAATCACAGTACGCTGGTGTTGGAATCGCACAGTCCAATACATGTGGATGGTGCATAAAATAAAGACAGTGCAATGGGAATTGTGCAAATAATGCTACTAGCAAAGTGACAGGTGGCACATAATATTGAAGTGACATAATATTATTTGCAGTCTCAATGCTCTTTTATGTAGGATGTCTTTATTATGCTTTTGTGAAGTGCTCAGTAATGTAGTTTGTGAAAAACTGTCCCTCATTTTTCCCCTTTTGACAGATAAGTTTTAGCCTAATATAGTGACAAGATGAATGTGAGCAAACAGTAAAAGTACTTAAGTAATCAGACATGTCTCATGCTACAAAAGGCAATTTCTTTAGTGCTCTTTTCTCCCTCATAAGATATCATTTAATATGCAGCTTAAATAAAGTTGTTTTGAATTTAATATTCAAGCACTCAGCATATTTCTAGTATTCAAAACTTCCTAAAATGTAGTATTTTGCACATTTTTAACTAGAAATAGTTTTATAGCAAGAACTTTTTGATTAAATTTTTGGGAGCAAATGTTGCTTTTTGTTTCATGATGAAATTGGTAGGGTATGTGAATAGATCTGTCCAAAACAGAACCACAACTCGGATATTAATAAAGAAAATGAGAATGGCAAGTCCAACAAAGGTTTGAGTGTTAATCCTTTGGACCAATGTGACTCATAAGAAAAAGTCCAAATAGGCAAATGAGGTGTCTCAGTGAGGAGGTTTTCTAGATGATAAAAGATTTGCTTAATGTATTAAAATGAATGCATCATCTCATTGTTACTTTTATTTCTAGTTTTTCAAATATTTTCAAGGGTGCCACTCCATACATCTTAAAACAGTTACCCTTGCCTCATTGCTTTGTTTTCTTATAAATTTGAATGCCTGCCCTAAAGCCATAATTTCAACAGATGCATGTGCTTTTCTATTTTCTTTCACTCGTCTCCATGTGTGAAGTAGAGTGAATGTTGTGGAAGCTTTAATTTCAGGCCCCAGAAGGTGGTGTTGAGGTACCACTCATCTATCACCATGTCACAGTTTTTTGTGAAATCTAGTAAAATTGTAAGAATTATTGAACAAAGTCCTTTATTTCAATCTTGTTTTGGGTTTTGAAAGCTTTTTATGCATGCATTTGCTATTTGTAAAGTTTTGTGTTATTAATGTATCATTATCATTCTCATGTGTGTATGTGTGTGGTCTTCTTTTAAGAAAGAGCACCAAGTCTTTACAACAACAACAACATTTATTTATATAGCACATATTCATACAAACAGTAGCTCAAAGTGCTTTACATAATAAAGAATAGAAAAATAAACACAATATGAAAACAAAATAAATCAGCATTAATTAACATCGAATAAGAGTAAGGTCCAATGGCCAGGGGGGACAGAAAAAACAAAATAAAAACTCCAGACGGCTGGAGAAAAAAAAATAAAATCTGTAGGGATTCCAGACCATGAGACCGCCCAGTCCCCACTGGGCATTCTACCTAACATAAATGAAACAGTCCTCTTTGGATTTAGGGTTCTCACGGAAAGGCTTGATGATGATGGTCACGTAGAATTCTGCCTTTTAGTCCATCCATCATTATTGGAGCATCATGAAGCTTTGAGTAGGTGGAGGTGGCGCAGGCCACCACCACAAAGAAACCGGAAAAAGAAACGGAGAAGAGAGTAGGGGTCAGTACGGGTTGTAGAGCTACCCTGAATAGTTATTATGAGGAAATTGAACATATAGAGTATCAGGATTAAGTTAAATTAAGTTAAATTGAAGTTATAGAAAGGCCATGTTAAAGTAATGTGTTTTCAGCAGTGTTTTAAAGTGCTCCACCGTATCAGCCTGACGAATTCCTATTGGCAGGCTATTCCAGATTTTAGGCAGGTTTATATACATACCGTATCATATGAATGGAAAATGGGGGGAGGGGGGAAATTGTTGTGATTTTATTTTTAAATGGACAGCTGTAAATGATAGATTTTTCTCATATTTGTTCATAAAGTAGCTGCTTTAATAAATAGAACTAAAATGCACTAAAGTAGTTATTGGGTGTCTTACTACAGAATCAAAAGGCTTTTCTTTTGATATGTTTATTGCATCATAACAAGATCTGAACAGATTGTGTAATTTTTGTGTAAGTTTTGGATAAAATTGTGTAATGTGCAAGATGTGTTTTAGGTTCATTGCACTAAAGTTTGGCTTCTAATTACAAAATCGGTTTGGACATAAACCTACAATGTCTCTGGCTCTGGTAGAACTCAATTAAGTTATCTGTTAACTCAAATTTGTTATACTGAGTAAATTTTTAAATTATGTTGGTAGGCATATCCATGAAGTGGTTTTGGTTTGCTCCTGTTGGATTCCCCTGAGTACCTCCACATTGATGCTTCAGAGGCTCAGCTGCTACATTTAGAAACGCTTTGAAGATGTCTTATTTATGTACAAAAGTCAGGAGAAATTGTAAAGTATTGCTATAATTTTAATGAATTGCTTTTCTTCTTTGGTGAAAAATAAAAGCAGCAAAACATTTTTTGTGTTAATACAGTTAGAATATTTAATTTATAGGTTTATTATATAATATTTGCTGAAAATTATTCAGATTGTTTTTATTTTTCAGAATGGTCCCTCAACTTCTACTACATGAATACTTAAATTGCTTTGAAAGGGCAATATACATTAAGTTTGTTTCCAGTGTAATCAGAAATTTTATTTAGATCAAATGGTCTGGTTAAAGCCAATCCATTATCTTTAACCCCTTTGTCTAGTTCAGGTTTGTAGGGGCTGGAGCCCATCCCAGCATCAGTGGTTGCACGGTAGGAACCAAACTTACATAGGATAACAATCTTTTTCAAAGTATAACCATCCACATATACATGAGCCACATCAAACATTTGGCAGTCAGACTAACATGAATACCTTTGGCTTGTTAGAAGAAGACTGGAGCATCTGAATAAAAACCTTAGGGAGAACATTCAAGTGCTGGATAGACTTTATTTGACTAGTATTCTTACCCAGTCGTCTTGATCTGTGAAGCAGAAGCAGAAGCCACATAGCCACGGTTCTTTCCTTTCGTTAAGATTTAAGTTTTCTTGTACTCCTGTTAAAGGCTTGAACAAAATAGAAGGCACAGACAACACAATATAAATGGAAAGCAAAAACAAAATGGGTAAATGTCCGGGATTTCTGCTAAACACTGGCAATTCTGAGTCCGAGTTTAGCAGTGGCATGTAGCATTGAATGGTGTCCAGACCAAATCAAATGTATTCCTGTTTTTGTAACATACTATATTGCATTTTTGAATTCCAAATTTTTTTTTAGTTGGAATTTTACTGCTTCTCCCTAAATATTTGCTCCATGTTCCTTTAAATATAATAATTTAAGGTTAAGAGATTAAAAAGCACCAGTTAACCAAGACTGTTATAGACCCTCTGTCTTAATGTTTTACTTTTGTTCTTAGCACTGGAATGAACTCTGGTTGCCATAAATTCTATAAAGACCTCAAACCATGTTTCATTTAACTATGTGATTATATCCACATCCGGACAAGCTCCAGGTGCTTCCTGACACTCCTCCGCCGACACTCCCCTGTGTGGTGGCTGTGCACCTGGAAGCACTCCGGGTGTCCCTGTTTCTCTTCCCCCCCAGCACTTCCGGGTGTGGCGGAAGTGCTGAGGTCCAGGGCTCCGAAGGTAGCGGTGCGCCCCCTGGCAGTGACCACGGGCCCCTACAGGGTTGAGCTTCCAAGCTCTCTACCTGTGGTCCCCAAACCAACCAGGGCGCTCGCCCCCACATGGTCTGGGGAAGGCGCAAGCTCTTCTAAAGTCCTCCTTGGCGTCCCGGCCAGGTGGTGTCCCGGCCAGGTCGCCTCCCCAGCCATCTCTGACTCGCTCTCTCTCTCTCTCTATGTAATATTCACTCACTCACTCACTGACTCATCACTAATTCTCCAACTTTCCGTGTAGGTGGAAGGCTGAAATTTGGCAGGCTCATTCCTTACAGCTTACTTATAAAAGTTAGGCAGGTTTCATTTCGAACCTATTTTCGTCCATATATACGGCCATATCCTTCAGCTCATTCATCATGTGAGGCGGAGTTGCGTCCCTCATCATCACGCCTCCCACGTAATTGAGTGCTGAACAAAAAACACATTACACAATTGAGAAGGCAGCAAAAGAATATGAAGCGAGTGACGCATACAAGCATATTCATAAGTGCAGCTACTGCGGAAACAAAGCATACGGTGCAAAAAGTCAATGTCCAGCTAAAGGAAGACAGTGTAAAAAAACCCATGCATGCAGTGTGTGACGTCTCAGATAAAGAGGAATACAAGCTGTTTATTGATGCAGTAAGAAAGGAATTAATGAATGAAACCTGTTATCTTTACAACGGTTGACAAACACGGAATATAACTTGAACACAACACATCCTCCAAATACAAACCTGATTGAAAGAAATAATGATAATCAAATCCTTGATGACAGCAACACTCATAACTGTCACAAAACAATTACATTGACAGTCATGTTACGTTATTTTTAAAATGTTCCCTTTCCTTTTTCATAACTTCTTTAATGCACTACTTCTCCGCTGTGAAGCGTGGGTATTTTGCTCTCTCTCTCTCTCTTTCTCTTTCTCTCATATATATACACACAGTACAGGCCAAAAGTTTGGACACACCTCCTCATTCAATGTGTTTTCTTTATTTTCATGACTGAAGGCATCAAAACTATGAATGAATACATGTGGAGTTATGTACTTAACAAAAAATGGTGAAATAACTGAAAACATGTTTTATATTCTAGTTTCTTCAAAATAGCCACCCTTTGCTCTAATTACTGCTTTGCACACTCTTGGCATTCTCTCGATGAGCTTCAACAGGTAGTCACCTGAAATGGTTTTCACTTCACAGGTGTGCCTTATCAGGGTTATTTAGTGGAATTTCTTGCTTTATCAATGGGGTTGGGACCAGCAGTTGTGTTGTACAGAAGTCAGGTTAGTTGGACGATAATTTATTTTTCAACAGGACAACAGGACAATGACCCCAAACACACCTCCAATTTGACCAAGAAGTAGAGTGATGGAGAGGGGCTTTTCTCAAAGAACTACATCCATTACAAAGCACTCAACTTCACAGCCCTAATCAGTGGGTATAGTTTTCGAAGCAGTGTATATAGCGGGACAGTTGTGAGGATGTTTGTTGTTTTATTTGTGCTCTTTAACCACAAATTCAGAGTTGCAGTTTTTTAATGTAGCAAATATAGCAGTTATTAGCACTAAATGGGTTATGATTATTAAAGAAAGTCCAAAAAATTAAAGACAACACTAGTTCACCTTTCACTTGTTTTGCAACCCTACCAAAAATGATCTGATGGGTAATATGTTGTCATGGCATGCCTGAAAGAGTATGTTCAGTTTTTAACATGTTGACATCTATATATCTGTCCATTATCAGACTAGTTCAAAATGAAAAGTTTGACCCAATCTGTCTTCAGTGTCATGCAGGAGACCGGAGCCAAATATCAACAGGATGCAAGTTTAATACAGGGCACATCTACACATGTCCACAGTCACTCAGATCTGGCTAATTTAAAACAATCCTTTATCACAAAGATATGCATGTCAGGAAAGCTGAAGGTCCCTGGGGGAAATAAATCTCATAAGAAAATGGAAAAACCAATGTGAATTCCACACAGACCTCATCCAGTCTGGGATTTGAATCTTGGATTCTTGATTTGTGATGCACTAGTGCCTCTGTGACACCCACATTTTTCTGATCAATACAGAAAAAAATAAAGAATGCCAGAAAGATTCCCCTGGGGAACGGTTTCATTTGACATGACTAGGGTTACCGTACTGTATGTATATATGTAGCTTTTGGCTAAGTTACTTCAGGTATATGATAGCTAATTTCTCCATTCTGTTCCAGACAGTTTGTTCCTCTTAGCTGATGTACATGACAGCTCTCTGGAGCAAAATTGTTAAACACCTACTCTATATGGGGGGAATTTTATTTGCTCACCCACAATGAGCAGAATGGTGGATCTGTTGCTAATGATCTGTGCTGGTATCTGGAAATTTGCCAGTTCAAACCCAATTACTGCGAGGAGGAATCTTTCCAAAGGAAATATTTCCATTGGGCCTCTGAGCAATGTCCTTAACTTGAAAATTGCTCTGGGGCACTGTACAATGGCTGACCCTGCACTCCAACCCCCATACAGTCATGCAAAATGACAATTTCCCCTTAGGGATTAAAAATTTCAATTCAACAGTTGATTGAATGACCACAATTTGTCATTTAAGATCGTGATTTAGGCTTTTTTAAAAACTTAATTTCAAAAATGTAGTTTTTATGGTTCTTCCTTTAAGAAAGTCAAATTCCTTGCGTATGGATATCCCACTTTGCATCCATTACCATTGTTCTGTTTTCACACCCCCATACCTGTACAGTTTTTGAGGGTTTTGCTGTCACAATTGAGCTCAGTTTTCTTGTGTCATGCAGATAAACCAATCAAAGTTAGGTGTTAGGTTATCTGCACAGTCCTGTATTTTGTGGATTGCCCTTGAAATTGAATTCCAGCTTTGCTTTGCCTTTCAACCTAATGCTGCCAACACATTGCCATTGCAGCAGTGTAATAGTTGGCAGACATAAATTCCTACACTGGCATATGTTCCTTACTCACTGAACTTGGCTTTATTTTACAGCAAAATAAACTTGTATTAAACATCTCAATAGCTGAGACCAGTCTGACAAATGAAATTGGTAGTAATGTTAGCAATTACTGTAAGTGATAATTTAGAAACATTTAAGAGTTCTTTGGTAATATGCTATTGTGTTAATTGTTAAAGCTCATTAACATTGTGTTATGGCTAGTGCAGTGGACTTCAAACTGCAACGCTGTTGATTCGAAGTGTGACCCAGAACAACTGGCATAGCCTGTTTGTGTTCCAGGCAGTAACTTTTTTTTTTTTTTTTTTATCAGTACAATTAACAAACTAGAAGAGGCAATATCGACTGCTGTGTCTGCTGCAAGGCTTAGCAAACAGAACTTCCTTAGTGTCTTATCTTAAATGTCTTTATTTTTCTCTGAACACTGAATAATTTTAAGCATGTGAATCAAATTAGGGCCAAGGCAGTTCATCTCCTACTCAGAGTTGTGTTCAGTTTCTAGTTGAATTTTTCTCCAGTTACTTGATTGTTGAATAGAGAATTTACTTTGTGTTGTCCAAGCAATGGATTAGTGTTTCCTGTTTTTTGGCAAATTACAGACAAAAGCTAACATTTACACATTATGCCAACACATTTCTTTTTTTTATCATAATTATACTGGTAAGTTTTTATTTTTTTAGTGTACTCTTGAAATCAGCTTAAAAACTATTTGCATCTATGTTCTTTTCTTTTTATCATTTTTGCCTTGGTTGTTGTTCAAAGCTTTTAGTAAAGAAAATCTTTCTCGAGGTCATTTTGAGTCTAGCCTGCCTTAAATCATCTAGGTGGTATGTTCTTGGCAAAGACAAAGATTCCAGCCAATTTTAAGTAGCTTAAGAAGAATGATTGCACTGCATATTTGTCCTTTGTAACCTGAAGTGTTCTTTCCGTTGGTATAAATCCAAAGAATTTTAATTTCTGATCAAGTGCAGACTACAAGAATTAGATCAGCCTATTTTATACGGCAACTTTCCTTAGTGGGTACCTTCTCTGGGTGCTTTATATGTACTCTTGTTTTCCTGTATGTTTGCATTTTTATTTATGTGAACACTACCACATTAAAAGATCATTTCAGTGTCAAATTCTGAGTTAGAGGCAAGGATTTACCCTTATTTCTGTAATTTAAATTCCCAACATGTTAGCCACTTGGTCACAATGCCCCTTCAAAAAAGCAAGTTTCTTATTTTAATTTGCTTAGTGAAAAGAGACTATTTGTTATGTTCAATAGAGAATGTGTATGTTAGAGGTTATATAGATTATGCATATTCATAATCGGTAAAACAAAAGGGGAAGGGAAAGGAAGAGGAAATGTAGTTGAATAGTTACAAGGCAGAGGATTTATAATGAACAAAAGGTTCTGACAGTTGTGCAGATGTTGGAGGTTCATTTAGCCTGTCAATTAGTGTGCCAAAAGTTAGCTGAAGAACACTCATAGTAATTGGTTGAAGAAAGAAATTAACGATGTATGTATGGAAATTGAGAACTACGTACCTGACATGTCTATTATGAGGAGACAATGTTGAAATCATAGGCAAGACAACTGTTAAGTAAATGCAGAGTCAAGCTTAATAAAGCAAAAAAGGAAACATTTCAGTTAAAGACCTTTTTTACATCATTCCATTTTTCATCAGATAGCATCATGAAGATGTATTATTCAGCAAATAAAAATTACAATTGAGCAAGTATATAATGTATTAATGTAATGATGATACAGTGTTGTTTTTTTTTTTTTTTTTTTTTAAGATGTGTAGATAGGTAATGAGAGGGAAAGGGAATAAATACCCTGCAAATGCTTGTTCACCACCTGGGTTTAATAATTACTGTACACATTCAATATATTCAGATCTGTCGTATGGTTTCATGACGGTGGAACAAGTAGCAGTGTTTAAATGTCGGTCTCATTCCTGTCTATGGTTTGCATTTTCTCATTTGTTTTCTTACATGCACTCTGGTATTCCTCGTCAGACTCTAATTCACAGCAGATACTCAACTGCTAATGTTTGAATGAAGGCGAATGTGCCGCTAAGTGTAGGTGAGTGTTCTTTCTGATGGATTTTTGTCAACCAGTCGTCATGAACAAATATACCTTTGCTAAGCTAATAACCACAAACCCAGGTGGATATAAAACTGCACAAAAAATGTAAAAGTAGTACATTGTACCTACCTTCCTAATCAATTCCCCAAAGTCTGCTTTTAAGCATCTTTTTAATAGAAAGGTATAGATTTGATCTCTGTGATTGCTTTTGTGTTTAGTTTAAGCCAGCATTCCCATTTATCGCTGAGACTGTGCTGCAGAAATTCTGAAATTAAGATCTTTTCATATACATCATGAATTAGATTTGTAGCTGGAAATTAAATTGTTTATTCTTGATTGTCTGCTGATGTTAACAAGGAATATTTTCTAGGCCTTTTTTCATAAAGTTTCATGATTCATTAATTCCGATATGTGGCACCAGCATAAACAGTAAGTACACTTCACTGCCAGATGGTTCCTCATTTCCAGTTTTAGTAAAGAACAGGAAATAACATTACTGGTGTATAGTGTTGGGTTGGTACTAAAATTGTGACTTTGGTATTAATACCTCCTTTCAGACCTCAGTATGGGTACCAAAACGGTTCTGAAGCAAATAATGAATAACTCCAAAAAACCAACCCTCTGAAGACTCATTTGCATCAAAGCGTGCAATTTAGTGAAGTTTATGAAATGGAAATTTTTTTACAATTGCGATAGCGAGTGTCAAGGGGGTAGGGGTGGGGAAATTGCGGGAGCATTGCGGACATTTACTTCTGGTCCTGAAAGTCCTAAACTGCTGATACTATTTTAAAAAAATATTTTTTTGGTAATGTTCCAGTTTCTGTATAATGTGCAACTCTTCCGGTGGGTAATCTGCATTGTGGGGCAGGAGATAATATTCCTTCACAGTCTCAGAATCCTGATTTTAAATCCCTTTCTGGGCATGGGCTGCATAGAATTCTATTGTTCATCTTGTTTCCATTTGGGTTTTACTCCCACATATCAGATATACAGTGATCCCTCCTCGATTGCGGGGGTTGTGTTGCAGAAAATCCGCAAAGTAAAACCATACGTTTATATTGTTATTTTTATATTGTCACGCTTGGGTTACAGGTTTGCACAGAAACGCAGGAGGCTGTAGAGACAGGGACTTTAAAACACTGCAAACAAACATTTGTCTCTTTTTCAAAAGTTTAAACTGTGCTCCATGACAAGACAGATGACAGTTCCATCTCACAATTTAAAGAATGCAAACATATCTTCCTCTTCAATGGAGTGCGTGTCAGGAGCAGAGAATGTCAGAGAGAGAAAAGCAAACAATCAAAAATCAATAGGTGCTTTTAAGTATGCGAAGCACCGCCCGACAACGCAGCCGTAAGGAAGGGAGCAATGTGAAGGTAGTCTTTCAGCGTTTTTTTAGAGGAGCGTCTGTATCCAATAGGCCAGTGTGCGAACAGCCCAGCCCCTCTGCTCACACCCCCTCCGTCAGGAGCAGAGAATGTCAGAGAGGGAGAGAAAAGCAAACAATCAAATATCAATAGGTGCTGTTTGGGCTTTTAAGTATGCGAAGCACCACGCGGGAATCATATTGTATATCATTGAGGAGTTTTATTTAATACATAATATGTGCTCTGATTGGGTAGCTTCTCAGCCATCCGCCAATAGCGTCCCTTCTATAAAATCAACTTGGCAAACCAAGTGAGGAAGCATGTACCATAAATTAAAAGACCCATTGTCCGCAGAAATCCACAAACCAGTGTAAAATCCTTGATATATATTTAGATATGCTTACATATAAAATCCGCAATGGAGTGAAGCTGCCAAAGTCAAAGCGCAATATAGCGGGGGATCACTGTATCCATGTTAGGCAAATTGGAGATTCTGATTTGGCCCATCTGAGTATGGATTTTGTATGAAGGTGCCTTCTTATGAATGAACACTAGGTAGATTCGAAACTTGCCAGCTTGTCTGTACATATAAAAAGTGTGTTGTCAAGACACTTCAAATATTTTATAGTTGTGAGGGTCAAAAATGAAAACAAAATGAGAAGTTTTAAAATGGTTAAGTTTAAAAAAAAAAAAAGTCCCTGCACTTGTATATATTCCGATTCAGTTTCGATTCACATTGCCTTTATTTGATTCAGTATCGATTTTATCTTGACTGAAATAGCATGTGTGCATTGATATTTTTAAAGTGGTGTTTTTTTATTTTTTTTTATTTTTATTAAAGGTGTTACTTAACCATTCATAAAGAACATTAATATAATGTGACAAATTTCAGTTACACTTTATTTGAAGGGTGTCTTCATGGTGACTTCATAACATATGCTTAAGCATGGAATGACATTTAAGAAGAAATACTTAGATTAGTAATCAACAGTTAACATCAGTATTTAGAAGATGTGGAATAAAATATTGCTTTTTTTTTCTCACAGCACCGCACTTATTCAGAATTCACTATAATTTAACTAACATGTATTCCCACATCAGACAGAGTGCACACATATTATGGGGGGCTCCTTGTTTTAATACAATGCAATGGCATCTACTCTATAAAACATTTATATCGTCTTGCGAAGAATAATATATAAAGTAATTAAAAAATGTTGCTTCTTAAATGATGTTATTCAATAACCTATTTGAGTTTTATGATTCTCCATGTAGACACCCTTCAACTAAACTGTTAGCCAAATTTATTCCCCATTTGACATTTAAAATCTCAAATTGGTTGAAATTAAAAATATGGTGGGAAGTCTTCTGTCTTTCTGTATTTCTTTTGTTGCTACCTTGTAGCAACTGTTAATCAGTCTAAAATGTGTCTTCACAGTCCTCAGATAAAAAGCAAGCATATAAAAATGAGGATCTAGAGCTCCTGCATGTTGACGGCTGCATTGAATGAATGTAACATAAAAGAAAAAACCGCCATCGTAATTGATAACGGCTCTGTTATGGAGCTACTTCAGGTTGGCTACTTTTGAGCACACGTTGTCTTTTGTATCATATGATGCTCTGAAAATTCCAAAAACTGCCTACTTGCTTTACCGGGTGAGTCACATTGCAAACGTTTTCCATAGTAGCAGTACAGCTAGACATGTGCTTAAAGAGAAGACATGATATTGGACTTGCCAACACACAAACTTGTGATTGATGTGGTCACACAATGGGACAGTGCATTTGAAATGTTAGAAAGATTTTTGGAAAAACAGCAAGTCAATTTAGCAGCTCTGCCTATAGGTTGCTCCCGGTGTGATTGGCATGCATCACACTTGTCTGCAACACATCCGCCACAGGTGCCCAGTCTTTTGTAATGTCCGATTGTCATGTAGCAATCTGCTGCTGTGGATGTTCAGCTGTCCACACATCTGATTTAAGTGTCGAAGACACTGATTTCAGTTAGAGGACATGCCATTCAGTACAAGATAGTAAAGTGCTTTTTCAAACAAAAATCCACATACAGTAATTTAGCAGGATAGAGATTTACAAGATTGATCTTGAGACTTTAAGAATCTATATCAAATTGGTTAAATGAAAAATAATGGTAAAAATTGATTTTCCAATTAATCAAGGTCTATTCCAGTTTATGTTAAAATCCCCCATGCACCTTATAATTGTTCATTGTGCTTCAATGCAGATTTGTACTTCTCCTTCTAGTAATTAGTGCTCTGCAATTGGAAATCAGAGTATTGACCTGTCATTGGCTTGACACTGAGGAGTTTCGTTCTTTTTTTAAGAAGTTACAATAACTGATCTGATGTCCAGAATCTCCAATATCATTAAATAGATTACAGAATCTGATGCTTGAGTGTTTTCTTTATGTTGTGCACAGCTATGATGTGAGAAGTCTGTGAAAAACGCATCTGATTAATGGTGATCCTTCGTTCACTCACACTTCAGGATAATCCAGCAGCACTCTGAATGTCATTTGCATCTGTTTATTCTGGCAGCTCAAAATGCTTATCTAACATTGTAGTGTAGAATCTGACTGATCACCAATATGCAAAATTTATTTTCAAAAGTATTTCTTTTGATTATAGCGACAGCTGGTAGTAAGTGCTATACCTATTTGGAAATCAGTCAGTATATTTAACTTTTGTTAATGCTTAGCAGTACTTACCTTATCTAGAAAGCCTGCACCATCCCAGGGCAAGCCCAGGACACACTGGAAGCTTTTGGAAAAGAGGATGTTGTCAAAATTGGATGCCATCATGTCTTTGAGCACTTTTAGCCACAGGCTCATTCCACCACAGTGTACGAAGAAATGTCTCTTGGGAGTCTTTTCTGCCCACTGGTAGCAGGCAGTTCAGTGCTTTCTCATGATGTACTTGTTAAGTTTATTTATTTATTCATTATGTATTTATTTAATCAGTTGATTGATTACGTGTGTGTTGTTTTTTATGTTTCTGCTGCTGTATGTATTTGAGTTTCCCCATGAGATTAATAAAGTTAATCTAATCTAGTTTGTTTTCCACCCTTTAATGTCAACAGCTGCCGTGAAATTGTTCAGTTTGACCTGAGTTAGTAACAAGACATGTTGCTATTCACGTTTTTTGGCAAATTTAATTTTAGAGCAGACAAGTACTGTCATTATGAAGGAAAGCATTATGGATAGAATAAAACAATTTTTTTATAAAGATGAACACTTTTTCACAAACTTTGGATTAATTAAAACACACTTTTAATTGAGAAAAGGCTGTTAGGAGCAGCCTGTGTGTGTGTGTGTAACATGTGATACCTCACAAACTCCATTTTAAACCAGAGATACAGGCACTGTACTTGTCTATGCTCGTATTAGTCTAACTAAAAAAGATCTTCGGGCAAGATGTAATCAAGGGCCTGAGTTGTCTGGAAAGCTTGCATATTGTAATCTTTTTTTTTTTTTTTTTTTTTTTTTTTTTTTATAAAAGTTAGCCAATAAAAGGTGTCATTTTACTTGACTTGACACTACATTCATAGTGGCTAACACGGTACAACACCCTAGTACTGTAAAATTTGAGGATGTTTTAGAGCATCGGTTTACAGTTTGATTGAGGAAGTCCAAAAATGATTGGGTGAGCTGAAGTTAGCAGACTTTGAAAAGAGACCTTGCTCTAATAAGGCATTTATGGTTCATGTTGAAAGGACTACCCTCTTACCTATGCTTGTGTAAGAATAGGTTTTGGATTTATGTAACCGGGACATATAAAAGCAGACATAGGAAGAGAGAGCACTGCCAGAAAATAAGTGAGTGTGTGAATTCCTTCTTTGCAATACAAATTCTTAAGAGTTATCTTCAATATTACTTTAATCTCATTCTGAAAATGCCAATCTGTGCAATAAGTCTTTCATTTGTTTGACTATAGTGGATATTTACTCTTATCCTTGTATTCTTTGTTTGGATTTTTTAGCAACTGCTAGAAATGCTTGATAGCCAATTTTTAATATAGGAAGCTTAAATTCTTGAGCAGCATTCAATAGTGTGTAGCTCTATTCTTGCAACTGACCTAAATAAAGCAGCACATAAATAAATTATATCTCTTAGTTCATTTGCATCTGTATTTACTGCTTTGGGGAAGAGCTCTAGTGTTTAACTCGTGAGTTACCGTTGTAATTCTTGTATTAATGTCTAATGTATGTTTTTTTATTGTTAACCCAGTTAACAAAATGCTACAGACATTTTTATCTCTCAGTTCACTTTGTAGAAAAGTTCCCATCCAATCCATATGCAAATCCATGGCCCTCTGTAGTGCTGAAAGTATCATTTGGCTTTTTGGAACTCCTGTATATCATTTAAAAAAAGTCTTGTATATTACAACGTATTTCATTATCATAATTTATATAATGATTATGGGGGTATAAAAATGTAAGGATTTTTTCGGAACGATTTTTCTTTGTTAAACAAAATATTTTTTTATATATTTGCTATTAAGACATTAAAGCTGTTTGAAAAACAATTGCTATAACCTGAAATAAGCAGGAGACTTCACAACTAAGTTAGCTAACACTTTGAGCATGTTAAGGATTTAATTTTTTACCCTTCTAAAATGCTTATTGAAACCATATGACAGTACTTCTAAAGAAACAGGGAAAAGTATTATGTAATTTCTAACTTTTATAAAATATTTAATATTGCTGTGGGTTTGTTGTTATAACTGCACCACATTTTTTTTTTTTTTTAACAGGAATTTGATTATAAAGTTTAGACATGTATCCATTTGACTCTTTAAACTGCCCTGTCATCACCTCTTTTTTTGCTTTGTGTAAAGTATACTGTTCATAACTTACTTTAGTTGCTTAATGCCCTGTATCTGGATGATTTCCTTCTGTTTTTGACGAATTATCTTCCATTAACCAACTTTTCTTTAAGAGTGTTCAACTAATCACGCTTTGCTTGATCTGTACTTTTCTGTATGCATGTTAGTGACTGCCTTAAATGGTTTTAAATTGTTGATATTGCTTCTTTGCTAATTACACAGGACAGCTTGCAATTTTTTAATATAAATTGTTATGCTATTTTAGGTTTTGTATCATGTAACTATTTGGTAGTGTTCTTTTTTTTTTTGTGTGTGTCAATTTAGTTCTGTTTTCAAAGAAAATAATAGTAAACCATGAGAAATCTCTAAGAGTAAGCTGGAAGATGCCATTTTATCAGAATTCATTAATATATTTCCACTGTACACACACCAGAATACTGACATTTCAAAAGAGTATAAGATACAAGTGTATTATGTATTCAGGAGACTTCTATTGTGTAGTCACATCAGAGGTTTTCTTTCATTTTAGTGATTCAGGTGTATATTTGGGAGATTCTGTTGGTGTGTGTTAAAATATTTATTTGTTAAGCTTATATAAAAAGCTAATTTCCACCCTTGGGACAAATATTTATTAACACCACACTCTTCTAAAGATATATGAATAAAAATAATAATGAAACATCCTGACTTGCACCTCCATATGTGAAAACAGTATTGAGGCAAATCCATTTGTTGAGCTTGCAAGTTTAAATCATGGCCTGTGTGCAAGAGAAATCTTTAATTCTGTGTTATGTGGAAAATTAGACTTCCTGCTTTCTGTTGGATTAACTGAGCGTTTTAATTGTCGTTCGATAAAAAGTAAGACAAATACCCTCTCATAAGTTTGACTTTTTTAGTGTATTCTTTGCTCAAGGCTGCCTTAAATCACACTGCATTAACCTGAACTGCACAATAAATTTGTCGAAGGCTTAGAGTAAAAAACCTCTAGGTAAAAGAGATGATGTTTGGAAACAATATAACTCTGGACAAATGAATTCACAAACAAGAATCCTTTTTTTTTCTGTAGCTAAGGAATCATGAAGAAAAAAGTATTTTAGTTACTAGCAAAATAAAGTGGCATGAAGAACAAGAAGATGATTAACTCTTTATTGCTGCTTAATGCCACTTCATATAGAGAATTTTCTGTTGATCCTGGACCATGAAAAAAATATATGAATTGTGCAAAATATTAAAATGTTGTGAGGTTTATTTTCATAAACCTTATTGTATTTTATATACTGCAGTTGTAATGGTAAACACTGCAATTGTTGCTCTGTGTGTTGTATGTGTGTGTATGCGTGTATAATGGGTAAGAATTTAACAATGCACAAATCTCACAATACAATAAATAATTTTTGTATTAGTGGTATGTTTTTGTGAGAGCACTATATGATTTGGGATGTTCTAGCATTCATTTAATTCACTATCCACTAGCTATCCACTTATCCACTAGTTGTATCTGCTTACCTACTCAGCACTGGAGGTTAGCTTTAATTAAAAAATAAATAAATAAAATAAAAATGGAAACAGCAAAACATTTTAAAGGTGAAACTTGAAAGATGTGAGTTATGGCAGCAAATCTGTCTGAGTGGAAACGATAGGTAAATTAAAGAGTGCAGATTGGCAGATAAAATTCCCTTGAGTGGAAGTTTGTTAATTAGTGGCTCTTAGAGATTGTTAATTTTGCCCAATTTTAAATTGAATGTTTGAATTTTCAGAATATGGTAGCATTTACAAAGCTACTATTGAATACATATACAAACAGAGATTTCAGACATTTTAATCATTACATTTTTTTAATCATGGCATTCCATTAACAAAGAAGAGAAGAGCATCACCTTTAGATTTATTTAGTTTCTGCCTCAGGATTGTTTCCATATTAAGAACAAAAGAGAATCATCTTTCCTTAAACATCACATATGCATCAGGAAAAGCTCCAGCTCCTTGTGATTTTTGTACATTAAAGCTAAATTAAGCTAAACTGAGAAGGACACAAGTGTGTATCCATTTGTGTATTTTCTAAGGATTGTGAACATTGCCCCGGACACAGACAGGCAGATGCGCTCATGTCACCCAGCACACGTTTATTTTTCATCTCTTTACACAAGTCCGTGCTCACAAGTCCCCCAATACCTCTCAGTCCAGTCCAACACAATGCCTTCTCTCTCTCTTTTCTTCTTCAGGCCGCCTCCTGCCTTCTTCAGAGACCTTGTCCAATTCTTCCACCCGACTCTTGTTCCCCTCCGAAGGAGGTGGCCCCTTTAAATAAGCACCCAGATGTGCTCCAAGTGTGTTCCCTGCAATCTCCCACCGACACGCCCCAGTGTGGTGGAAGTGCCGGCTATCTCCCCGGAAGCACTCTGGGTGTCCCTGTTCCTCTTCCCCCCAGCACTTCCTGGTGTGGCGGAAGTGCTGAGGTCCAGGGTCTTTTAGGTATTGGGGTCCCCCTGGCGGTAACCACGGGTCCCTACAGGGTTGAGCTTCCCAGCTCTTTACCTGCGGCCCCCAGGGCGGTCGTCCCCTCGAGGTCTGGAGGAGGCACAAGCCCTCCTCCGGTCTTCTCGGGCGTCTCAGCTGGGTTCCACCTCCATCCGGGTACCACAGGATTTAGAGGAACCAGAGAGGGAGAAATCATCTATAAAAAGAATGCTTTCACGCACACACTGAACTATGGACCCCAAAGCAAGCTAATTCAAATATAGGTGTCACATGCGACCATCACACACAGGGGCATCAAGCTGATAATGAGCACATTTGCACATTGGGACTGTCTAACATGGACAACGCCCTAGCTATGAGTTATTCTCAGTCTAGGGTAGATGTGTTGCTTAGTCGTGTTCACCACAAGAAAGGCAAATAACCAACACCTAAGCTGTCCTCTTTAATGAAAGTCCTTTCTCTCACTTAATTGGTTTGGTTTTTGCCTGCATATTCTCATCTTACAACAGGGTCTCTTTACTTGAGCACTGTTGTATGAGTAATGCAACTGCAGCTTAAGATGCAGTTTTGTGTGTTTTCATTTCTTATGTGCTCCAGTTGCTAATGTTGCCAAGTCATGTGATTGTTTCACTCATTTATTTCATGAAGTAATGAAGGTCACCCCTGCCTTATCACCTAGCCAAAGAATGGCATTTTGTACATGGCAAATCATTGACTGTGTGAGCACAGGTGAATACTAGCTCATAGGTACCATTAATGCAAAGGACTCTATACTGTAGATGCACTCAGTTCAAAGGTTGCACAGTATAGTTGCAAGGACCCTATGTTGAGCAATATGAATATTTACTATATATCTCTGTACCATTGTACCACTAAATAGAACTTCTTTACATAAAAGGAACAGAGCAGGGTTGCAAATAATACAGTATATACTTTACACCTTATGACATGCTTAAACTGTTTGTAATCCAAAGAGTAGAATCACAGGAACAAACTAATAAATAAATCTTACAAAATATTAATCACGGAAAGAACATACATATTAAAAGATTACTGCTAATACAAAATTGTCTGTGTTTTCTGTTTAATTTATTTAAGTTTTCTTTCCTTACAGTGAACAGAGTATCTGTCAGGCTCGAGCTGCTGTTATGATATATGATGATGCTAATAAGAAATGGGTGCCTGCTGGTGGTTCAACAGGTTTCAGCAGAGTTCATATTTACCATCATACTGGGAACAATGCATTCAGAGTAGTTGGAAGGAAAATCCAGGACCATCAGGTGAGTCAGAATTCTGTTGTTACACATGTGAAATGTACTACTACTGGCTACATTATCACTTTATTCTGTAATCATATTTTATTCAAAAAATTTTATTCAAAAAATTTTCAACTGCTGAAAGTAATTTTAGCAGGTTGCAATGGAAAGTGATAATGTTACAGTTATGCATCTTGTAATTAATGGGGCAACTTTCACTATTTCATTCTAATGCTCAAGGGTGTGAGTTAGTTATGATTGGAAATGCGTCTTATCCTAAAATTAGATTAATTAAATGCTAGGGATGCACCGATGCCACTTTTTTGGAAAACGAGTACGAGTACTTGCATTTCAGTACTCGCCGATACCGAGTACTTACCGATACCGAGTACTTAATAAAAACATGATTTAAATTTACAGGTAACAGCTTTAGTCATATAATTTAACAAAAAAAACAAGGGACTAGTTTGGAATTAAGAACATTTATTTAAAATGAAAAGCATGTTGTATGCAACATATTACAGAATAAATAATTATAAAAAAAAATTTAAACAGTGACAGTGCAACTCAAGTATTTTTTTCAGTTTGTTGTAAACTCTGCCACTTTGGACAACACAAGGGGCATTAATAAACATCTTTGCTATTTAGTGCACAATATTTGAATAAACTAACAACATCCACCAACATAGAACTGTGGCAGTCAGTGCAACTGAGGTAGGTATTAACATCAAGTCTAAGACGACTCACTTAATGGAGCCTATTTAGAAAAAGTGGGTGGCAAGTTTTTTTTTTTAAGAAAAGTAGCTTTTCTGCATTATCAGCAGTCAGCCTGTTTCTGTTTTCATCTATAATGTGTGACACTGAGCTAAAAAGCCTTTCACTTTCCACACTGCTACATGGGGCTGAGAGGTATTTCTGGGCCATTTTAGCCAAAGTGGGGAACCTGATTTTGTTGACACCCCAGTACTTCAGAGGACTGTCTTCACGAGGGCTTGGGGCCTCTCCGAGGTATGTGTCGAGCTCAATGGCAGCACCTGCTGCCAGCGGCTGTGCTGCCTGGGGCTGCTCCTTAGTGATTTCTTCAAATACAGTGTCCAGACTGCTGCTAGTGCTGGCCTGGGCCTTGAGGAACAGTTTAGCAGGAGGTTCTGCAGCTTCTGCCCGACTCCCCTCTGCCTCAGCTCTGGACATCATCTGCACCTGCTTCAGGTGCAGCTTGGCGTCCGGAGCAGTGTTGTTGGAGAAGAAGCGATCTTTATACCTGAACAAAATTCATGAATGTATTAATATGTGGAAAAATAGGACTGATTTTAGTTTCCCCTAAACCACTGTCACAAATGCCAGCCATTTGGCTTTCTGGTAGTAATAAGGGAAATATATTTCATATTATATATATTGCATATATTTTGTGTATTTTAGTTACAAAAATATAATATTTCAGATGGAAATTAATCTTACATTTAGTACTGTAGTTTATCATTGAATACCTATAGCACACAGACTTTACCTTGGGTCAAGTATGGTGGAGATGAAGTACAGTGGGTTGGTCTCGACGTCACTGAAGCGCTTCTTGACAGCTTCCAGTAAGGTTGCTTTCATTGTCTTGACGCCGTGGTCCTCGTCTGTTTCTCTGTTTAGAAGTCTCACTAGCACAGTCACAGCTGGGATGACATCAGAGGCTAGTGCGTCGTAGCTGCTCACTTTTTTAGTTAGTTCCTCAAAGGGGGCGAGGATGGCAACAGTCTTCTCCATAAGAGCCCATTGGTGAGCGGTGAGATAGTCAGGGAGTTCATGCTGGGACACATACACCCCCAGCACTCGCTTTTGCTCAATGAGGGACTGGAGTATGTAATACGTGCTGTTCCAGCGCGTCTGTACGTCCTGCTGCAGTCTCTTTATTGGCTGGTTGAGCTGTCCCTGAATGTCCTCGAGGCTGGAGTAGGCTAAGGTGGAATGTTTAAAATGCCCAACTATTTTCCGCCCCACTGCTATAGCATCGGCTATGCTCCTCTGTGCTAATAAGACCTCGTGAACAGCCAGTTGGAGCGTGTGCGCGACGCACGGCAGACTTGGGAGCCCTGCGTCATTCATGGCTTTAATCATGTTTTTGGCATTGTCACGAAGCACAACATGTACTGATGTTTTAGGTATACCCCATGTCTGGAGCATTTCCTCAAACACATGCGCTATAGCCTGACTGGTGTGCGAGCCGCGGAATTGTTTCGCATGTAATATGGCTCGTTGTGGTGTGAAACTCTCGTCTATCCACTGGGAGGTTAGGCTAATTAGCGACACGGGGCTTACACTGCTTGTCCAAATATCCGTGGTGAAACTAAACGTAGAGGAGGCTTGCAGTAGGCTGTGGATATGTTTTTTCACGGAGTCGTGTAGTTTAGGCAGCTCCGTGTCAGTAATGTAGCGGCGGCTTGGGACATCATATCTGAGCTCCAGAACATGGAGGAGACGCAGGAATCCCACATTTTCTACCTCCGAGAGTGGCTGGTCACTCAATGCAATGTATTCGATAATTGCCTGTGTTATTTTCACAGCACGTGGATTGTCTCTGGACATTTTCTCTCGTCTTGCAAGAGTTTGCTGCAGCGTGGGTTGTGTTGGTTTAGAAGCATGGGTAAACTCTTTGTACTCGTTGTCGTGTTGGGATTTTAGGTGCTTGATTAAATTACTTGTGTTAAATGCGCTACCTTTTGAGCCTCCTCTGGACAATTTTGCTGAGCACAATTTGCAGTCCGCCTTTGTTTTGTCGTCTTCATTCACTTTGAAATAGTTCCACACGGCTGACATGTCTCGCCTCGCCTTCTCCCCGCTCTGAGCTGCAGCCGGGGCCTGTGGGCGGGCACTCTGCGCCTGTGATTAACCCCTTACACGCCGCTCAAACATAGACATTTCTCAGACCATGGTATCGGTCCCCGGTATCGGGGGACTTTTAACGAGTACAAGTACTTTAGAAAATGTGGTATCAAGGTCGATACCAGATATCGGTATCGGTGCATCCCTATTAAATGCATTAATTTTTATTTTTCACAATAACTAATTGCAATAAATTTGAAGTGGTAAAGAAATGTATACATTATAAATGTTGTTAGCAAAGGTAATTTAGATAAACATTTTCTTTTTTTGGTGTGTATATTTGGGTTTCTTTTACCTTTTAGTCAACAGAGTAGGGTGGTTTAGGAAGGTTTAATATAATTAAGGTATATATGAACATGTATAGTTTCCTTTGTATATTCATTGCGAAGGTAATCCACTCCTGAAAACTCCTTAGGAAATGTGAATTTTTGTAACATGGTGTATGAGTACCATTAAGGATGCCACAATACCAGAATTTGTGTATTTGATATTAATATAGATTAAATTTTACGATGCTCAATATCTTTCAGTGCCACAGCAAAAACAGAAATCCAGTTCAATATTATGAACTGTACCTCCTTTATTTAAGTGAACAGTATTGTGCATCTTTATGTAATAGTATGCATTTATTTTATATTCTAACAGTAACAACTGCTTTCAAATACTAGAATATTTATCAAGTAGTTACACAACTAGTATTTAAGTAAAATAGTACAGACATGCAAGCCTGAAATTGTATTTTGATAATTATGTATTTTAATGTGTGAGGAGTACAGGGATTCCTCCAGTTTTAACAACAGGGGTGATGGGATGTTATTATCTTGGGGGATATTCTATCTTAGAGTTTACAAAGAAAGATATCATCACAGATTATCTGATTTATCTTACCATGTGCATATTCTAAATTTATTCTGTGACATTTTCATTTCCATAACAGAACAATACTGCCTAAAATCAATACTAAAAATAAAAATCCAAATATTTCTCTACTTAATTCCAATGTAATTCAGAATACTGTTTAATGATGTTTTGTTAGAAAACAACTTTTTTTTTTTTTATCTGGTTTGTCAAAGATTCACTCTGTCAGTTGTATAACTTTTTATTATTGTAACATATATATTTACATTATTAACTGATCAAAAAACAACTTATTAAAGAGTAATATTTAATAGAAGTGTCAAATTGATTCAAATGTTACTTACTTATTGCGCTTTAATTGCCCTAATTTGTCCCTTTTTTTAATTTGTCTAAACTTTTGTTTCCTCTGTGAAATCAGTCTTATTAGTTTTATGTTACTCAGTTTTTTCAGAGCTCTTGCAAAACAGCTTTTGTTGTGCTGTTTTCAAAGATTCTTGTGTGAGTGGTCAGACTATTTTTGCTTAGCATCTGTACAAACTCAGAATTAGGAAATGAACGGGATTGGCATTACCTGTATTTGGTAAATCTTACCCATTTAAATATATTAAATAAGTGCTTTTTCTACATTTGCTACATTTTAGGGGTTATGCTAATCAAATTTAGTTTGCCTTCAGAAATAAAATTACAAATTTTAACTTTTGCATATTTGTATTCAGCAAAGAAGTATGTATGCAGTTTTGCCTATTCTGCTAACTGCATGTCTCAGCGAAAATGCACTTCTGTTAAAAGAGTACACATTGTATTAACATGGAGATACTTTGTGCTTCAAATTATTAAAACACTAATTTAATACTTCATTTTGGTATTATAAATGGAACCGCTTATTTCATTGCCAGTGTAGACCAGCCAAACAACCATTTTGTTTAAAACTTGCCTTGATTTTTTTACTTACTGCAACTGTTGGTGCTGCCATTGTGCAGTCTCTCACAGTCCTGTCTGCATAATTGTGGACGTGTGTGAGGTTTCCCCCACAACCCAGAATTGTATACACCACTTAGAAAGTGAATGGATACTTGGATGACCATCTGTAGAGGTGGTCCTTAAAATTAGAGAGTAAATGCAATGCCTCGTTTCCTTTTTTTGTGACTGTTTAGGACACTATTACAAAGAAACTGATCTCGCCATCATTTCATTTCCTTTTACAAATTTGTGACACTGCAAGTTAAACAATTACAACCCGCATCTGATCAGTCACATCATTCTTTTAAAGCAAATCAGTTTCAGAAATAACCTCATAATAAGATAAAAGTGGAAATAACACAAGCCTAAGTGTTTTTGTCTGTGTGTGAATTGTCTTTGTTATATTTATAAATAACAAGCGTGATTCCTACAATCTCACAGTGAAGTTTTCCTGCCTTGAACACTAGACATTTCCAGGTGAGATTTGAGACTGCTGTTTTTCTTTTCAACGTGTATTGCTGCAGCGCTGTATCATCACTACTGTGAGTCATTTTTATATGTAGTTTTTCCTCATCCCTGATCACCTCCTTCTTTTGGCTTCTCCCATTAGGGGTTGCCACAGTGGATCATCTTCTTTCATATCTTTCTTGTTCTGTTACACTCATCACCTGCATGTCCTCTCTCACCACATCCATAAAGTTTCACTTAGGCCTTCCTCTTTTCCTCTTCCTTGGCAGCTCTATCCTTAGCATCCTTCTCCCAATATACCCAGCATCTCTCCTCTGCACATGCCCAAACCAACACAATCTCGCCTCTCTGACTTTGTCTCCTAACTGTCCAACTTGAGCTGACCCTCTAATGTACTCATTTCTAATCCTATCCATCCTTGTCACACCCAGTGCAGATCTTAGCATCTTTCCTCATCCCTAATCAACATTAATTTTAAAAAGAATATTTTTTTTTGCATTACCAAGCTGCAAAATAGAATCCTGTTCTTGCTCAAGTAAAATCAAAATACATGAATATAGCCACAATTAGTAGTACAATAATAATTTTTTTCCCAATATGTAGTGTATCTGCTGTAGTGTGTGTGGATGAGATACTCCCAAGTATTTTTGGTATAACAAGCTAAACAAAATGCTGATGTGGCCCCTTACCCACAAGACTCTTCATTCTGTTGAATTCATATACTTTTTTGCTACAAAGGTTAAGGTAATACCTGTAAAAATTCACATAACATTTCTGATTAATTTATCCAGTATATTGAGAACGTTCAGGTTTTTAAAAGTCATTTAAATGGTATAACTATTATAGGAGCAGTGGGCTCCGAACAGGAAGCTTTCCTGTAAGATAGTGTTTCTCAAACTTTTCGATGTTGCAACCCACTTTTTCCCATGTAAGTGTTTTGGCAACTCTGCCCACAGGGGAATGGAAATCCTATGTTGGGAATCAAGTAGGGCTTTGTGGTAATTGAATTGAGTATGATTGCCAGTGCAGGGTGGGGGGCAAAGTCAGGCGTGATTGTCTAGGTCATGACCCACTACCAATACAAACAGTAACACCTGCAACCCACACAACCCAGTTGTTGAGAAACACTACTGTAAGTAATGCACATATATGCACAAACACACTTTATTCACGGATGGCCTCTGTAGCGTTAAGTCTCTCCAATAACATTGAGAGTAAGTGCACTTTTTATAATATTAATAATCATCTTTCTTAATGTATATTACTATATAGTAAAGATTGAGCAATTATTTTAATACACATTATATATATATATATATATATAAAATCCTAAGCCTAAAAGTGCAACAATTTGATGTGACTTTTTATGTCCCGTTTTGTGTCACATGAGGAGCGACTGTGTCTCCTTGGGGTGCATTCAGCCCCCTCTTCACAACACAAGTGGCAAAGACGCAAAGTGGCTGGTGCGTAGCGCTGGCAAGGGGGATTGGCAAGCAAAGCGAGCAGGGGGTAAGCCCCCTTGTATGTATATATGTGTGTGTGTGTGTGTATATGTGTATGTTATGGCCAAAGCGGGAAGTGGCCAGCCAAATTGGGAAATGGCCAATGTCGCTGTAAATTGACCTGCCAACGTCCAGTCTTTTCCTCGATTTTGGAATTTGGCCAGCCAGTTTGCGAAATGGCACGGGGCGATCAGCCAAAGTCAGAAGAAAAAAGGCATGAGCAGCGATTTGTTGCGCACTTAGTAGTGCAATTGCATTCAGTGTAGCCTTGGTGGCTGTTGTTCAGAAAGCGAATGCCACTTGGTGGTTTCACAATAATAAAGATTAGGTAGATTAGGTTTCACATTTCTGTTATCATTTTAGCCCTAAAATAGTGACTTAACATCAGGGACCTATTTTATTGACTTTAAGGTTAGTGTTTGGGTAAGGAGAAGGCCGTCTAAAGTGGCGTCTTCTTTCTGAACGACACCCGCCTTGAGCAGTTTCTCGTGCAGAATGGAAAACTCACTTCTGAATCTGCATCTGAAAGTTTTTAAGCATCTTCGCACCTTGAGTGGACAGTCTTACATCAGCGCATCAGATTTTGGCCAGGGAGTTCTCGCCACTTTGCGAAATGGCCGGCCAAAGTAGCATATACACTGGTCATTTTTAGTAATTTAGACTTTGGCCATACCTCGCGGCCAAAATGCGAAACGGCCGGCCAATTCGGGAACTGGCTAAACTTCAGGTTTATATATTAGAGTACGGCATCAAGTCAGTGAAACTTCTGGGCTATTGATCTGGTCAGTTAAGTTGCAAAGGGTGTTGTTAGTCAGTTTCAGCTGCTTTGGTGTTAATGAAATTAACAACAGGTGTGCTAGATGGGCAACAATGAGACAATCCCCAAAACAGTAGTGGTTTAACAGGTGAAGGCCACTGACATTTTCCCTCATATTTTCTGACTGTTGTTTCACTATTTTTGCATATGGCTACAGTCCGTGTCACTACTGGTAGCATGAGGCCATACCTGGACACTACAGATGTTGCACAGGTAGTCCAACTTCTCCAAAATGGCACATCAATACCTGCCCTTGCCAGAAGGTTTTCTGTGTCTCCCAGCACAGTCCCAAGGGCATAGTGGAGATTCTAGGAGACAGGCAGTTACTCTAGGAGAGATGGACAGGGCATTAGAAGGTCCTTAACCCATCAGCAGGACCGGTATCTGCTCCTTTGGACAAGGAGGAACAGGATGAGCACTGTCAGAGCCCTACAAAATCACCTTCAGCATGCCACTGGCGTGAATGTCTCTGACCAAACAATCCGAAACAGACTTGATGAGGGTGACCTGACGCCCTCTAGTGGGCCCTGTTCTCACTGCCTGGCACTGTTGAGCTCGATTGACATTTTCATACAAATAATGTAGCTCAAAGTGCTTTACTCGTACATGATGAACAAAGAGGAAAAAAGACAAAGTAAGAATTAAAATAAGAGAACACTAACATAGAATAAAAGTAAGGTCAGATGGCCAGGGAGGACAGACACCTTGACTGCAATTAGGTATCGGAATTAAATCCTTGGACCCATTGTCAGACACTATGCTGGTGCAGTGGGTCCTGGGTTCCTCCTGGTGCATGACAATGCCCAGCCTCATGTGGTGAGAGTATGCAGACAGTTCCTGGAGGATGGAGGAATTGATACCATTGACTGGCCCCCATGCTCGCCTCACCTAAATCCAATAGAACACCTCTGGGACATTGTTTCTGTCCATAGAACGCCACCAGGTTTCACCTCAGACTGTCCAGGAGCTCAGTGATGCACTGGTCCAGATGTGGGAAGAGATCCCCCCAGGACACCATCCGTCGTCTCATTAGGAGTATACCCTGATGTTGTCAGACATGCATACAAGCACTTGGGAATCAAACAAACTACTGAGTATGATTTTGAGTTGCTGCAATTAAATTTTTGCAAAATGGACTAGCCTGCTGCATCATTTTTTCACTTTGATTTTCAGGGTGTTTTTGAATTCACCCCTCAGTAGGTTGATAATTTTCATTTCCATCCAAAAAAAAAAAAAATGTATGCATATATGTATGTGTGTGTAAATCTTTTTTATTGAAACAAATTGCTCTTGCTGGTATAGAATGGCCATTTAAAATCCGCAAAAATGAGCCTTTGCTGGTGCAGTTCTGAATCAGCATTTCCTCTCCTGTAAAGTACTTTTCAAGGTCTTGATGCAGTGTTGTGGATGGCATTCCACAACCTTTAATACCCTTCAGTGATCAGTTAGATCACAGAGCACAAAAACTCTGACTTCCCTTTATTAATAATATGCTTCATCTGACTGATGGATACTTAAGCAGTCCAGACAAATGTCTTCTTTATTAAAATGCATTTCTTAATAAAATGTTGTATTTCAACTTTTTTTAATCTCTTCTATAATGTACTTTTAAAATAACTCAGCAATTTTCTTTCTATACTTAGGGAGATTGAGGAATCTTCATCAAAGTGCTTCTTTTAGGCTTACTAAGTCCTAATTATATTTGTGCCCTAGACATTGGCAGCAAGATTTGGAATCAGTAATACACTTTTAGTAGTATATTGATAGGAATTTTTAATTATGTTATACTTTGAATGTTTAGTTCCTTTGTATTTGACATTATTTTGCAGATAGATGTCTTTCTGTTATTATTTATTTTTCTTGAGGATTTCTTTGCATAACACATTGGTTTCTTTTTCAGGTGGTTATAAATTGTGCCATTCCTAAGGGACTTAAATACAATCAAGCAACCCAGACCTTTCATCAGTGGCGAGATGCCAGACAAGTTTATGGTCTAAACTTTGGAAGCAAAGAGGATGCCAATGTATTTGCTAGTGCCATGATGCATGCCTTGGAAGTGTTAAATTCACAAGATTCAGGTATGGGATGCTTTTTTTTTTGTTTTAAATAATATATTGAATATTCGGGTAACTTTATCTGCACTTGCCCATGTAGAAAATACAGTAGCTGTGTGTAAATTCCACACTAAATGCTTTGACAATGGTTTCCTTTTTCCTTGCTTCATGAAACATACCTTATGTTTATTAAGATGATTTAGAAGATTATTTAAATGTTATGATAGAGACCCATTTAGACCCTTTGACTTTTCCACTTGGATGAACATCTAGTGCTATGTGAAATCTCGGGAGATTAATAGTTCATTCATCTTATTTATACATGATGTCTGAAGTTTTTGAGGAAATTAAATGTTGGAACTTAGTTTTGTTGTTCTCAGAAAATGACATCTTACAGTGATCTTTGAATATGCTTATTTCTAACTCTTCCACAGTTTTTGATTTTGCAGGAGGTGTTGTTTTTCAGTGATAATATTCCAGGCTTCCTTCTTGTGTGTTTGATGTGCTGGTGCAATAGTTACGATTTTACATCACTTAACCCACCCAGTGTTTCTTGGACATAGGCATTAACCAAATATATAAAATTACGCTAATAATAACATAGTAACATATCAGTCTTTTGTTAACGTTTGTGAACTTAGCAATATGGTGTCATTTTTAATTGCTGAACGTCTCTTGATTTTTTATAGAAAACTTCATTATGTGATCTGCTGTATTCTTTGGTGAAGATACACATGAAAAAATCTGTTTTTCTTGTGTTTATTTTCTTATGTATATTGCATAATACCTTTTGATCCCACTTTCAAACTTAAGAGGATTGCTGCAGAAATTTCAGGTGTAACATTTGTTTATTCACACATTTTTGAAGATTTAACAATTGTTTGTGAATAATAATAATAATCCTAACAATAATAATAATAATAATAATATTTGTGTAATAATATCACTCCGCCTGCATATTTGCAGCTACATAAATGAGCTCTCTATGCCTGTTTCTTACAGCTAATAGCACTGTTATTCTAGTACATCTCCTATTGATTATTGTAATTCTGTCCTTTCTTGTCTTCCTCACAAACTCCAAATGGTTCAAAATGCTTCTGCTAATATCATTACCAGAACCCCTTTTGCGGAACATATTACTCCTGTCCTTCAGCAACTTCACTGGCTCCCTGTTAAATATGACACTGACTATAAGATTTTGTTTTTTACTTTCGAAACCCTTCACAATTTGGTACCTCCATATCTCTCTGATCTTCTTCATATCTCTACTCCTTCCTGTAGTCTTACATCCTCATCTCTACTACTATGAGGTTTAGAGCTTTCAGCCGTGTTGCCTCTCGTCTCTGGATCTCCCTCCCACAAGACATCCATAACATTGACTTTCTTCCTACTTTTAAATCTAGCCTTAAGAGAAACCTCTTTAATCTTGCTTATTTTAGTCAATATATGTAATCTTAATTAACTGGTTTTATAGTAACTGTACTTTTATTTATTCTGTGTTGTGGCTATAGTTATTAAAGTGTTCTGTAAGGTGCCCTTGAAGGGTGCCTATAAATATAATAATTTAGGCATGAATTTACTATTTTGAAGCTTGTCATTGTACTGTTGTAACTCACAAGCAAAATCAAATTCCTCTGTGCTTAGCATGCTTTTTATAAAATGAGTCTTCACTACCTTAAAATAGTGAGCTTGCTTGTTAGCTACAACATATTATGAGTGCCTTATGAATACTACATTCAGCTAAAATAAACATGAACTAAATGCTGTGACTCATCACCAGAGGTATCTAACAGATGCCAGCTTTTCTTATTGTCATACCCTTATCATAACTGTGCAAGGACAAATCGTGCATCACTTTTTATTAACACAATATGTTTTAGTTGTGTTACAAGTTTCAGGTTCAACAATCCCAATGAGACAACAGTTAGTGCTACTTTAGCCCAGTTCTTAGAAACCGAGTTTGAATGCCAGCCTACTATTTGTCTGTGTGAAATTTATACCTCCTTCTTTGTGGCTTTACTCCAGATGCTTCAGTTTTTCTCACAAATCCCAAATACATGGAGGTTACATAAATTGGTTAATGTTGTGGGGCATGTGGAACTGTTAGTGGCCAGCAGCTCTACATTATCACACACATTGTGTTTTCACCCCCAAGTTTTGTGCTCTTGACAGAATCCGTGTTTCCTCTGTTCAAGATGATTTTTCACATCTCCCTTGTCTGCCGTTTTCCTCCTTGACTATGTGCAGTACACAGTAAGAGGCATAAACATGACCAGAATTGCTTGTATGCTAGCAAAAAGTTTCAACTCATCATATGACATATCAACTTGAAAGGGGAGACAAATTCAAAGTGAAAGTTGTCTTACCTGTTAAGAGTTTTTGGTGTTTGACACCGAGCCTAATCAGGTGTGCACAACATGTCTGAATTGTTACTTAAAAGCATTTAGCTTCAGTGCTGGTTCCACATTTTAAATCTCTTTTGGTGCACAACTGTACCTTCTTTTGGGGAAAAGAAAAATCACATTATTAGTTTATGTTGTATTTTCTCCGTGGCTAATGGTGTATCTGTTTTTATTTTACCGAAAGCACTGTACTTGGGTGTTTGAAAGCATGCAAGTATTTGAGCTGAACAAGATTTTAAGAAATGGGTGTTTTACTTTACATGGCATATTCCCTTTTAATCATTTACAAACAAACTGGGCATTACTTGATTTCATGTTTATGGTGTTATAAACCATTGATAAGTTCACTTTTGATTAAGAAATGTTCCTCTTTTATTATACTCTTTCAGGAGTCTTGATATAGGTTAAGCTGCTTCTCTGTGTGAACCTGCATGCACACGTTTATATAAAAAGCTCAACTTCTTTCAAGCTTTTGATGGTTTACCAGTGACCTTTGTTCCCTACATGACTCCTATCTGTTTAATCCTTCATATCAATATTATTTTTATGTAACATTGTTTAGAATGCTTTGAAGATCACATTTTTATGTAATTCTGATTTATTTTTGTAGTAGGTTGGCCCCTTAATATTTTTTTCAGGCCTCTAAAGGGCCCTAGGGCAGTATCACAGATACATTTCTGATTCTCTCTTTCAACTCACCTGAACAAATCAATAATTACCTCAGTCTTTTGTTGTTGTTTTAGTATAGCTGAATGACTCTTGTCCTAAATGACAGTTCTTTTACTAGAAACATTACTGGAAGAGTTTCTTCACATTTCCTTTCAAACCATCTTTGTCTTTGTGAAACTTTCTCTGCAGTGTACTGCTCTTTATATAACGTTTTGCTCAGCCCTTTCTTTACATTGTGGTAATGAAGACAAAGTCTGTGATTTACCTGGTTGATTTGCTGAAGGTTTCCTTTTTTCCTTTTTTTTTTTTTTTTTTTTTAAACAGTATGTCATTAGCTTTTTGAAACAGAGTCAGAAACTTGTAATGGTTATGACCTTTATTCTCCTACTGATCTTACATGTTGATTTCCCCATTTGCTTGATTTTGTTGGATGTAGTTGCAGCAAGGGTTCAACAAATTGTGTGCATAATTTTGTAAGCTATAAACCAAGAAAGCAGTATTTGTCAAGTCTGGTACAAAAAAAATGTGAGCTACTTTTCCAGTGAATTACTTTTTTCAGGATAGTAGGTTGTGTAATTTGCATCTTTTTCATTAACCTGTTGCTTATTTTAGCCATTTTTATTTATACACATTTACTGGCCTGTGAGTGTTCATTGCTAGGTGTTTCTTCTTCTGCAATACAAACATCAAAACTTGTTTTGATAGTCACTTATTTACATCTGACAAACCTGACAAAATCCAAGGCTGTGTATTTTCGCAGCTGGTATAATCAAACCGTGGAGAAAATGAAATAAGTTCCAAATGAAAGCTACAACTTGGAATTATTTTCTGCCAGTGCATTCTGACACACTATATAGCCTAACATTAATACTGTACCTATTGTCAGAATTATGCAAAAGATATATAAACAGTACTAAAGTTCTATACCATTTAATAAGTGAAATAAGGAAACACTTTGACAGGTGCTGATTCACATTTTTATTATGTATGACTTTAAACATACTTGCACGCTTGATTTGAACAAAGTGATGTTTCTATACATTGGGGAATCTTTTAACCTAGGCAGTATTACTTTATATAAAAAAAAAAAAAAACTACTGAATTAGTCATGTCCACATTAAGGCTAATTAGTCAGGCATACATAAGCAGTGTGACTTTGAAAGCAGCAACATTTCATTTAGTTTCCTCCTCTGCCTCACTGTGTGCCCCTGAAGAAACCATTTAATTTGCTTTTCTTCCCAGTTTTATGTATGTATGTATGGATGGATGGATAGATGGATGGTGAGATGTGGCCGGCTTGTCATCCCGGCCAATACCCCCAGGCCACCAGATGTAACCCTCCCTGCCGTATGGAGGTGTCCCGAAGACCAGCAGGGAGTCATGAAACTATGTAGTTTTTATACAAGACCCTGCTGGATACCACAGGGAGGAACAAAGACTTATTTGTGCCCTATGACCCGGAAGTTTGTCAAAGGAAGAGCGACGGGCTTCCGGGGTGAAGAAAAGAACTTTTACCTGACCCGGAAGTG
>JANRMT010027041.1:45085916-45109451 GCA_026402145.1 Polypterus bichir lapradei | reverse complement strand
TTTTTTTTTCTTTTTTTTGTTAGCATTTAATGTTTATGGTAAAGAGGGATGGTATTTTTTTAGTCTTTTCATTTAACATCTGTCTTTGCAACTTTAGGGTGCCTGTTTTTGCAAATTCCATCTGAAGTTGTGTGTGAAGTACAGTATCGAACAAGTCCAATACTGCATGTTAATATACTAAAGACTGGTATAGCTTATTTAATTATGTTACATCTTGCCTGAAGAAGGGGCCTGAGTTGCCTCGAAAGCTTGCATACTGTAATCTTTTTAGTTAGCCAATAAAAGGTGTCATTTTGCTTGGCTTTTCTCTTAATTATGTTAGATATCCATTTTAGTCAATCAAAAGTGTAGTATAGTACTTATTTTAAAAGGAATATGGTTTTCTTCATAGAATATTGTAAGGATTATACTGTTTTACAATTACACACATCTGAAGAAGTTGTATTCTGCAAAATGAGGCAAGTTTCATTGTTCTAAGCATTGAGATGCATGATACAGTGTGTATGTGTATATTTTTGATAGATATAGATGTATAAAGATAGACAGAGATATATACAATAAATGTATTATTTATTGGTTCCGTTTTGGACCACATGCTTTGGAAATGTTGTATAACAGATTTTTTTGTGCTTTACAGTTTGTAATACTTAAAAATGAGTGCTGGCTTATTTCTACTAAGTTGCTTGCTTGAAGCTGATAACTGGTTTATTGCTAACTGTGCCAGCTAATCTACCAGTCTGATATTCCAGCAGTATAGCATCTTGCCTGAACCTGTGGCACTGAGTTTAAAGCAAGTGTCAATCAGCTATTTTTAAAATTAAGAAAAAACACCTAATTTCCTCCCAAACAACATACTTGTTTAAGTAAAATGTACACTTTAAATTTAAGCATTATTCTGTTCATTTTAATTTAACTTTGAATTTACATTTTTTTGACACTGAAAATTCTAAAGGAAATGTATTTAGTAATTTTTATAAATGTTTATTCAATCCATGGCTGTGAGAAGCCACTATATCTTACAAAGCCTGCACCACTGATTAGTTACTTTAAAGCTGTGTTTCTCAGTCAGGGCTATCACTAATGGGTTGTAAGCTGCTAATGTTTACAGTGGTAGTGAGTTGTGGTGATTGCTAGTGCCCTCCAAAGTGTAAAAACTGGGTAGCGAAACACTGCTTTAAATGATATTTCCTTATGGATCTGAATCTGATTATATATCATTTAGTTTCAGCCGTCTTCGCATACACTAAAAGACCTTCTACCAAATCAGTTTTCTTGGATTGAGTGGAAATGTTTTTCTTTTGAAACCTTAATGTTTAGATTCAAGTTAAGTGTGTAGTTTTTAAAACAGCCCCACATATATAATATGAGTACTCCATTAGTACTCTGTAGCACATAATAGAATTGTCCTTTTTTTCTTAAGCATAGCATATGCGACTTACTGGTGTAGCTGCCTGTCACCTTCACTGACACCTTATCATCTGGATGTCCTTTTCTGTTGAAATGCTTCCTTAAGCCTCTCTTTCGACTGAAACATCTGGGTCTCAGTCTTGTAAGGTTATACCAATCATAGCTGAATGACACTTCTGCTGGTATATGCAGTTCACAATCATCTTGGTCTTGTATCAATTAATGCTCTGATTAGTGAGAAAGATTATCATAACTAAGCCTTTGCCAACCTCAATGGACAAAGCATTGCAATAATTATTATCCTAAAGATTGGGTTTCTGTACACCCAAGAAATCAATAGCAAACTCTTTACTCCATCCATTAAAAACCATCATCAGCAGGAGTTCTCTGCTTCAGTGACAGCCTGCTTAACTTGACTCAAGCCTTGCCTAAGGACAATGAAGTGCATTAGTAAGAAGGGCCATATGTAAAATTAACGTCTGTCTCACTGAAGGAAGACATTTGACTGATCAACAAAAGAGCACCATTGTATGTGAGCATTCATAGTCTATAACTCTAGTCTACACAGTTCAACGTACAAGACTTTTGTTCCTTTCTTTCTTTTCCTTTCTTCCCCTTGCAAGTATGAGTGGTGTTCTTCCGTCTCCCGATTCAGATTCTACCTCCGAGGAAACGGAAAACTCGCTTAGCCCCTAATAACACAAGCCGGGACAGCACGTCAGCAAAACAAAACCTCAGAAGAAAGACAGTCGCTTAGCTGCTAACATTGGCAAAACTATATCCCTTTTACTTTTCCTCCCGCCGCTTATACACAAGCGAGATGTGTTTGTCGGTAAAATGAATCCTCCTAGGAAAGAGATGCCCAAAGTAGTTCCTTTCAATTACCTGACATACATATATTTTTTTACCTTAAACAGCGCAGATGCAGTTTTTAGTTTATTTTAGAATTCTATTAATTCTAAACAGGTCACTAAATCCATTTGCAGAACTACAACCCTAAGCCTTGAGGAAACCTCTGCCATGCTTCACTGTTGTATGCAGATGCTCATCCATGAAGAGCTCTCCTGCTCTTCAATGGAGATCATGTCTCCTGTCTGAATCAAAAATTTCAAAGTTTTAGTTACACTCCATAATGCTCTCTGCCATTCTTCACTACCTTAGTCCTTGTACTTTGGTAAGTAAATCTCTTGGCTTTCTTTCCACTTTGGAGGAATGACCTTTTGGCAGCAACTTTTCCATGAAGACTTCTTCTGATAAGATTTCTCAAAACTTATTTTTAAAGTTTAACTTATTTCTATGAATTCAGAGCCGATAGCAGTACTGAATAACTCCTGATTTTGAAGGGATGTCAATTTGGTACATCTCTTGTTTTCTGCACTGGGTTTCTGGTCCTTAGCCTTGCTTCTTTTCTTGTGCTTCTTCAGAAGTGTTTGGACAGCACATGTTGAAATTCTTATCCGTTGTAAGATTTCTGCTTAGGAGAGACCCTGCTGACAGAGGATTAAAACACTTTCTCTCATTGACATGCTCGCTCTTGCTATGATATAAGAATTGATGATCTGCAGGTTAAATCGTCCTATCTCCCACATCCTCACCTTTTAGTTTAATTCCTTCTTCACCCATTTATGTTTCAGTTAATCACTTAGGTTTATTCACTCATTTCATTGTCTGTTATCTTTGTTTAATCAAGCACTGGGCTAGTATGTACCTAGAAAGTAATAATGTTTTTAATTTGAAATGGAAATTACTTAATGTTACTTTCTTTAATGAAATACAAACGTATTTCTGTAACATTTAATTTTTTAGAAAGTGAATGTTTGGAAATTAAACATTTTCTCTATTCTACTGACACACTAATATACAAGACCAACAATAAAAAATTGCATCCAAGGTGTGTGTGCGCGCGCATGTGTATGTATACAATATATGTAATTAATCTAAATAGGGCATATATAATATGATCTCTTCAATGTTAGTGTTTGAAAATTATTGAACTGAATTAAGTTCAGAAACCAATCAATTAATGAATCATTTTGTGGTTAATTTTAGATCTACTGTATATGTGTGTTTCAAAATAAATCAATTTCAATATTCACGTTGTGCAGAATTTGGGTTAAAGGGTATATGCTGTTTTGCAATACTTCATCAATACTCAAACGTTTTTGACTTGAAAAAAATGGATGTATTCTGTATGTTTTAAGGCATTTGTTTATGTTAGGACCCCTGTACCTATTACCTCTATTATGTGTCAAGTTAATGTTCCATGAATATATATAATATACCATGAAATAACTTTGACTTGAAAAATACAGTGCTTGTCTGTTAAATATCATTAATGTAATTATTTTCTGTCCAAAACTATTTCTAAAGATTGTTTTAGTTAACACACCGTAAGTAACTGTTGCTGCTGGTGTATTGTTTGTAACATGTTTTCCTAGGTATTGAAAAATAGCCTGAAATAAAGGGGAACAAACTTTTTTGTGTGTTTAGCCTGAAAGTAAGGCTGTGGTATTAGGAATAAGAAAACCAAATTCTAGTGGTGCCTTTGTTGTCTTTTGTACTCTCTTGGGCTGTAATTATTATAGAGAAGTGAGACAGCCTGTAATAGAACATATGAGACCAGTCCTAAACTACTATAGTGCACACTCTGATGCAGTGTACACCCATAAACATAGCAAGTTATGATCCCATGGAAGAAGTTAGGATTTTTATCCCCAAATGATTTCTTTCAGCTTGGAGGAAGCAGGCCTACCTTTTGGCACCCCTGTGTTTCCTCCTTCACAAACACACACTTCAGTCAGAGGAAATGGGGTCCATGCAGTTGAATTTGCATACAGATTGTTAAAAGAATAGCATTCTTTTTCTCTCATAGCCTGATCTGCCTTGCAAGAGCAAGAGCACAGCTCTCCTGTTTGGAAAGGACACTATCTCAGTTATATCTAAAGAATGGTTTGAACATCATTACAGAGATACCCTAAATGAGGGCACCACTTTTGCATTACGAAGCTATGCACTAACCCCCTCAAATACCACCAAGCCCTTACCCATTAACATGGGATCAAAGATCTCTGTTAAGATATTTCGCCTCTAGCAGAGCTTTGGCCAGTGAGGCTTATTTGTTGCTGACTGTCTTTTGTGCTTTTCGAGGGAGGGCTTTGTTTAACAGCTTCAGATTCTTTTGTGATTTATTTACTGGAGGATGTTGTTGGGGCCTTGGCAGTTATGTCTCTAGAGCCAAAGCTCTCTACATGTGTTTAAAGGGCCTCATTCAGCTGAGAAGCAGCAGGTTTCTGACCTCTGGCCTAACTGTGTTCTGTTCTGGGTCACAACAAAGATTAAAAGAAAAGAGAGATTTTTTTTGTGTGTGTGAATACACTCTGTGTAAACAGATGCAGAACATAATACACAAGCAATTCGGCAACACGTTGTTGTCGCCTTAGCTGCTTTAATTAACTCTCTTGTTAGTTAAACTTTGATTTTGTTGGATAAACAATTTAAAACCTTAAACAATTACATGTTAAACTTTTATATTCCCAATTCAAAGCATGTAATGAACATGAATCATTGCAGTAGGCTTTAAATACAGCTGATGTCCTATTCCAAGTGCTGTCATTTGAAACAAAACTTGAATTCTTTACACAACATAAGCTACCAATGCTGTTTGCTTTTTTTTTTTTTTAAATTGGCAGAATTTTCTGCTGACATCACTCAGACCGCACAGCTGCTCTTGATGTTGCAGACTACTTTTTCCCCTGACTCATTCATTTGTTGTGCTGCCAATGTGTTCACATGCCTGTTGTACTTAATCACAAGTTTTGCAGCATTTGTGCTGTCTGAAAAATTTTAATGAACCCTTTGACCTAAGCGCTTGCACTTGGCAGTAGCAGCGCTAACAGTACCCTGTAAGTTTTTTGGATATGGAAGGTCATAATGTGCTTGCCTTAAGTAATTAGGAAATCATTTCTTAAAATATTTAATGTTAATATTTAAATATTTATTAACCTGAGTGTACTTTTTCCTTATAGTGAAGAACTCTGGTCTGTCTTTGCATTTTTGACTCAACTATCTTCAGTCCCAACTTTATCCATGTCACATAGATGTTTACTGCTAATTCTACTGTATGTAGCCAGGATGTGTCTGAATAGTAGCAGCTTCTTTTTTTTTTTTTTTTTTTTTTACATTTCTAAGAATCATAACATAAATACTAGCGCTAAAGGAAATGTGTCAAAATATTTTTGCTGCTCATAAAAACCATGATATAAAAGTATTGTATACTCCTCTAATACTAAACATAATATAGAATGTTTTGTATAGGTTAGGACTACTTTTTTGCACCAGAATATTCACTCATTAAATGTTTTATGCATTAAATTTTACAACTTTCTGAATCTTAAAACTGAAACCATTGAACTCAAGCTATGCATTTTTAAACAGCATTCAACAGCCGCACTGAACAAAAAAAAACTTACTATGCAATTTCTAAAAGCAGGTTTTGTAAAGAATCACAGATAATAATGTCTTAATGGAGTAAAAAATCTAAACTTTTTAAAGCAGATTGAAACTAACATGTTTCTTGACCATTTTACATGTAACGTTGAATCAACGAAGAATAATATATAAGAACGTAATCATGTCCTAGAACTCTGCCTTCCTGAATCTCTTAGCAACTGTTTCCTTGGCAACAAGAAGCCAAAAAGACAGATGGTGGGGAAAAGAGTTGCCTCCGGAGCGAGTTCCTCAATTTCATACCAAAGAGCTCTGAAAAAATAAGGAAACTAACTGCAGTACTCTTTGCTTAAAAAAGAGTAAATAAATATTGCGGTAAATAAGGTAATAAGTCTGGCTGTTTGTACCATGTCAAATTCTTTTTTTGTTTCTGTAAAAATATATAATAAAATAAAACTGAAAAGACCTTAACCATTTTCCATACCTTTTAGCCTTAAGGTCTCTTAAAATTTATTCTTTCGTGACTAGTAATGATGAAGATGATGATGATGTAGGACATTTCAGCTGTCATCCTTTGTCAGAACACAAGTGAAGTAGCATGATGAAAGTGATTTTAATAATATTTACTTGAAGATTCAAGACATTTTTAAACGTGAAGTAAATCAAGTAAAACTAAATTGCAGAAAAAAGTTGGAAGCAGCTGAATCCAGAGTGCTTTATGGAACTGTCTTGATTATCTTTTGGTGTGCAGTACTACTGTAACACTTTTTTTTCCCCATGTATAAAGTATGTTGCAGTTTTTGATTGTGTACTTTTTATGACAATGTGTTGCTTTCCACACTATTATCTTTTATCCATCTATTTTCAAAACCTGTTTATTCTAATCTTATGATCAAAAGGAGACAAAGTCTATCTAGTTAGCAATGGTTGTATGCTCAGTCCGTTTTAGTGTGAATTTAGAATTGCCAGTCAGAATAACCTGAAAAGGCCCACACTGGCAAGGGGAGAATGTGCAAACTGTACACTGACAGGATTCATGCCCACTCTTTTGGACCTGTGAGACCTCAGGGCTAACTACTGCACAGTCATACTGCCACACAAGTATAGTGCCTTGGGATAACATTCAGAATATAATATATATGGAATAATTATGTACTAAAAAAAAAACCATGCTGTTAGTGTTAGCAATTAAACAAGTAATTATTATCTGACACCTCTTTTGGTGTTTTTGGTAGGGTGTATCAGATGTTTACCTTATAGAAAACTTAATAAATAAATGATAAAAAAAATGCATTCAGACAAGCTCTTAATATCCTTTTTATTAGGTTACTATGAATTTACTCTGATCATTTAAGAAGAAATTTTTTACTTTCCTCAAATTCAAATCATTTTATGGTTTTCATTAAAAATCCTATGCTATTTGAAGGTTACAACTATTTCCATGCTCATTAAACAAAACAAAGGAAAATTACAAATTAAAGAACATACTGCTGGCTTTAATTATCTATTTTAATGCATTTGATGCAGTGGTAAAGTTAATACATGCTAATATTTTTTTTAAATGATACACTTCCATATATTTCTTACAGTGTGTGCGCAATTAGACCCTTCAATGGCTCAAACAGTGCAAGTCTACGGAGCATGCACTGGTGTACAGCACATTGCTACACGCACCACACAACAAAACAGCTCAGGAGCCTGGTTGGCAACTCCAAAAGCAGACACACGATTCAGTCCCACTCTCTGGAAATGACAGATAGTTGTTACATGGGTGTCCCCTTGGCCTGGTCCAGCCACTCTGCATGCCAGATCACCCTCGGGGAATAGTGTCAAATGGCCGTAGTGACATAACTGACACTCCCTCACAGTGCAGGTAATGTGTCTCATTTCAGACTCCATGGGCAATCGCTCATTCAACACAAAGTCAAACCAGTGATACCCAAAGATTCTCCGAAGAGATACAGTACAGGAGGAGTCCAGTCTTCATCTCGGGTCACTGGATAGTGTCCATGTCCCACACTCATATAGCAAAACAGCAAGCACCAGGACTCTAAAGACTTGGACCTTTGTCCTATTGCACACCCCTTTCCAGCGACCTCGTGACCTCTCTCCCAAACCCCAACTGCTCTCCTAATCCGTCTACTGACTTCATAGGAAGAGTGACAAGAGACATGAATGTCGCTGCCGAGGTAACTAAATGTCTCAACGTGGTTGACGCTCTCTGACAGCAGTGCCCAAGAAGTTATTGAAGGCCTGGATCTTGGTTTTTATCCAGGACACTTGCAGGCCCCCAGGCACTCAAATTCCTCGCTCAGTTTCCCGAGAGCTCCAATCAGAGCTTCTAATGATTCCACACAGCACAATTGGCAAAGTCAAGATCAGTGAATCTTTCTTCACCAACAGATGCCCCACAGTCGCTGGACCCCACAACCTTGCCCAGCACCCAGTCTACAAGCACTGAAGAGAGTAGGAACAAGACTAAACCCCTGACGAATCCCAGAATCAACCTGGAAAAATGTAGAGGTTCTACCTCAGCTCTGCACAGCACTCACAGTACCAGTATAGAGGCTGGCAATGATATCCAGCAACTTTAGGGGATCCCGCGAAGTCTCAGGATGTCCCACAGGGCAATTTGATCAGCTGAGTCAAACGCTTTATGAATATCAACAAAGGCTGCAAAGAAACTCTGCCGATATTCGCTTTGTGCTCAGTGGGATTACTCAGTGCTAGGATGTGGTAAATGGTAGACTTCTTAGGCGTAAAACCAGACTGCTCTGGTGGCTGGTAGGAGAGCAAGTGATCATGAATTGTATTGAGGATGACCCTAGCGAGGACCTTACCCAGAACCAAGAGCAGTGTTATCCCCCTGTAGTTGGCGCAATCCAGGGGATCCCCCTTCTCTTTCCAGATAGGGATAACAAGTCCTGTTTCCAGTCAGTTGGGATGATGCCTATCTCCCAAATGGAAACAAAAATTGCCTGCAATGCCTTACCACCAGCCAGAAGAAGTTCACCCTGGCTATCACAGATCCCTGCAGCCTCCCCTACCCTCCGCTGCTTCACTACCTGTGCAATCTCAGTGAGATTGGGTGGTTTACAGCTAATTGGATCAGACTCAAGAAACATGGATCTAGAGATGTTCAGCAGCCTAGCCAGAGGATCAGCTTTAAATAGCTGCTCAAAGTAGCCAGCCCAGCTTATTAGAAACAGCCTGATCTTGTAGTCTGGCAATGTTCAGCCTCATTCTTCTACTAGGTGGAAGCCTACTGGACTTAAGCTGCATCTTCAGAGTATCAACAATAAGTCCTGTGGTCAGAATTCATAAGCTGGGCACTTCTGTAGACCCTGCAGTTATGTAGGAGCCTCCATTGTCTACCCACAAAGATGTGATTGATCTCCTTCACCACACCACCAGTATTAGAGTACCAAGTCCAACAAAAAGATCCACAGCCCGTGACCTTTTGCTAAGTCAAGGAGCATGGAACCGCTTTCACCATGGTCTCCAGACCCATTGGGACCGACACAATCCTCATAACCAGCCTTTTCAGTGCCATTGGTCACAGATTCGACTCTTCTGGGGATGAGGCTATTAAGGGCTTTCCCTCATCTCCTTCATAATGCAAGCAGCCTTCCTTAGGGCGGCTGCAGCAGAGCTACTCCCTCATAGAGCAGAAAGGAGTCCTTTCTGCCATTTCGGAGCTGTGTGAGGTTTTTTTTTTATGGTGGCTGGAGTGTCGAAGCTAAACAGCATGTACTGTAAATCAAAAGTCCTAACAGGTGTAAAATATAAACCTTACAAATTTAGTGATATAAGCCTGACAAATAACCTTAAGTTATATCTGTTCCTTTTAGAAGTATGTGTCAGTGGAAAAAGTCAAAATATAAAATTAATATTGCTGCCTGTTACTAAGTGTCATTTAAGTAACATTTAAACTTTTTATGAAAGATTTATGTGTCCCATACACTTTAATGTATTTTGTGGCATCAAACTGTATGAACTACAGTATATATTTTTTATGTGCATTCCTTTTTTGAACTGTAGAAATGAAAAATAAATTAAGCATAAGAGAGTAAAATATTGTACATGGTAGCTAGTTTGTGTTTTATATTTTATCCATAAAAACACCTACATTTTTCACCTGACTGTTTGAAAACCTGACTGTTTGGAGTGATGATATGGCATTTTGTATTTGTGGACAACACAGCCCTTTAGAGATCAGCACTGCCACTGTGCTGCCTATTTAATTAATATTATGTAAAGGCTTTAGAGTTCACTTACCAAGCTAAAATAAAAAGCTCCAAATCCCTACAACAGTGAATGGAATTAAAAATGGGAATGGATGGATGAATACCTGGATAAACAAATAAATATTCAAGCAGTTTTTAAAAAGATATCTCTAGGAAACAAGATATAAAACTAATTTACTTTGTTTTGTTTTATATCTTTTTACTTGATCTTTTTTAAAATAGGCTTGTTTTTACTGCTCCCACACACTTAACAAATCATTTTTCTCTGATGTTCTTTTTCTCTTATCAGTTTATTTGTAATGTTTTTAAACAATTCAGGAGCTTTTGGTTTTTACATTTATTCTGCCTGCTATAGAACAAGATATCATATTAGGTGATGCAATTGATAAGACACTTGTAAATCAAGATTAAAGTTTGTTACATTAACACAAGAGGAAAAAAATGCCCAGAATGTGTGACATAAAAAGTAGAAAGCAGTAAATAAGATTAAAAGCCATATGGACCAACAGGATCCTCCCTGTATGTGCTCACTAAAAGTGAAATATATGCAATGTAATGTTAATTCAAAAGTGGGTATAAGAAAAGTATTTCCAATAGAATGAAGTAATTTATATTTGAGTTATTGTCCTAAAACATTCACCAGAAAATAAATAAGTAAAATAAAGACTTACTAGAAGGGAATAGCGAATGGTATGAAAAAGAACGGCATATTGTTCCTTTAATGCATTCCAAGTTATATGAATCTACCCATCATTGTTATATGCTTATGTGACACTTTACTGGGGGAGAAAAAGAATTGGGAAGGGGAATAAGCATACACATTCTAATGAATTAAGTTAATTTTCGTCTTATCTTATCTATAGCCTAGCAAAATTAATTTTCTTCAAACTCACGTTGTAGTGTTACATCTCTTCTGGATTGAGTGTAAAGAACTGCTTGTTGTAATGCATGGTAAATCCATAAAAATGCCATAAAACTCGTTGGGGTTTTATGCTTTGCTCTACTAGAGATGAAGCCCAATGTGTTATCCATTTTGCCTGTCTTAATTCTGTGCTGTGGATTAGGAGTTTTATTTCTGGGTTTCAAGTACCTTTTTCACTGCTGTTGTTGCTCCCACCGATTAAGGCCAAACTCCTTTCTTAATCAAATTACTTATTGTTGCTCTAATTTTCTACATTCAGAAATGCTATATAATATATTTTTAGGAATGCTGTGTGCCATAATGTAGTGTTGTAAAGAGAAGAGTATTTCTCCTCAGATGCCTCTTCTAAGATTCACCTATAAATAATCTAGTTATGGTTTTCATTAAAAAAGGCATTAAAAGGCTTGTTTTAGAGATATTTAAGTGGTATAAACAAAAATTCTCTTGGCTCATTTCTCAACTTTTGCTACACTGTATGATCCTGAATATGCTACATAATTTGCCAATTTTCCATATGTTCATACAATTGTGCTGTGTAATTGTAATTTGAGTTATGATGTACTAAAATATGACATTAAAAAACTAAATATTGATGAAGCACGCAGGTGCAGTAAAGACATAGACATTATAAAGTGGCAACTATCTACAAGGCTCATTTTACTTCATCCTTTGCTTATTGTTTCATTGCTATTTGTAAGTAATTTAATAAGAAAAAATTAAGTTAATTAAAACAAAGCAAAAATGAGCCATTTAATATATGTATGTGCCTACATTCATCAAAACATTTAAATCATTTGTTTTTCATTCTTGAGCACACTGAAGAAGAGTTTTCGCACCTCAAACTCTTGTAAAAAGAGTCTCATCAATAAAATGTTTAAAATAAAAAGCAACCACCACAGAGCCACTTGAGTTTGCTAAAGTTTGAAAACCCAGTGTCTAGATGGAGATTACAGCTGTGTTACATGGGGCTGTGATTGAGAACAATTTAGAAATTTGTGTGAGAACAGAAAAGCTCTAGTTGGGCTCAACTTTGAAAGTGGTATTTATTCTAGTCGATGACATTTACAGAGTTGAGAATCATGTCAAGTGAGCACAAAGGCATTTGAGTGCATTCTTTGCTTACTGTGTTTTACTTTAATTCTTAAAGTTTTAATTCTTAAATTCTAAAAATTAATTAGGCATACTATGCATAAGATTAGTCAAGCTTCTATCAAAATATTTCCATAATTTCAAAAACTGTCAGTTGGGTGAGTATACATAAAAATGGAATAAATAATGTATATACAGTAGATATAAAACTGCTAAAATATATTGAGGTGGTGGTGAATATAAAGTAGTTCTGCATTGGCACTTGATCTGCTATTGTCCATAAGCAGTAAATGGATAAATCAACTTTGACTGGTTTGCACTAAATTTGTGAATTTCCAATCTTTGATATCCTGCTCAGAATTTTGTATTGAAGGGCGCTGTGACATGTGACAAGTACCTTTCAATATTCTTTGTTAGCCACCAGGAAGGTAGACTTGAATAGATGCAGCTTGTATACGCCATTTGATCCAATGAATCAGCAGATGGTAGGGTGTCATTTTGTTGCACGTTTTAAAAAAATATTTCCACACAATATATAGCAAAAGTGTCGGCTATAAGTAATGATTGATCTTTACCTTTGCAACTTTTGAATCGTCCATTCTTTAAACTATAAATATTTAATATTAAATTCATATGATGAACATTAAGATTGCCCTAAAATTCTTATACACTTGGTATTATTATAATCTTTTAAAGTATATGTCTTGAGCAGACTAAAGTTAAATCCAGATTCCAAAATCGGTCTAGTTTCAAATCAAATTGCCAATGCATAAATCTTCAGCTGTTTTTGCAACAAAACACAATTATTTTTATTTATTTTTTCTTCAGTTGAAAGGCTCAATGTGTAACTATTTTTCTGAGCGCTTACTGATGTAGTTTTTTACAAATTTATTGTAATCGCTTTTGAAATTGCATTAATAAATTCACTTTTAAAACTTTAGTCTAAACACTTGCAAATGTTTCTACTCATACTAACCTGTATAAGATATTTTAATATTATTCTTGCTTATTGCCGTTTATGATGTAGAATTAGTGTGCCCCATCTTCATAATGAATAAACATTCTAAACATACAATAATGTAAATTCATCAGGAGCAGTATAGAGTCTTGTTTAGAAAAAAAATAATCCAGTAATATCTTCTGTTTTTGTGGCCTAAATGCAACAAACTACCACAGAGCAAGAGAGAGACCCATTTGTGAATGATGCTTTGTATTTTAAAAGTGAGAGTGGGATTATGTGTCTAAATGGAGGAATGAGGGAGTATAAAGAAATATGTGAGGAAAAGAGGATGAAAACTGAGCTTGTTTTAAGCAACGGATATGAAACAAAAGGAATAGGGTAAGATTTGAGTTTGGAGAAGGATTGTCTGTGGATCATAATATCCTCTTGGTTTCATTGCACTGATCTTTGATGCCCACTGGAACGTTTTTGGTGGAGTCTAAAGCATTTAGAACACGAATTCACACCTGCAAAAATCTGTCATTCATCCACACACCTCAGGGTCTTACTCACAAGTGGTGATAGGGGTAATCTTTTTATTGGCAAACTAATCAGTGCAGCTGCAGCAATTCTGCAAATGTTGTACATGACCTTGATGGTGAAGCAAGAGCGAAATCTACGGCTTAAATTGTTAATTTATCAGTCATTCAACATGCCCATCCTTTGTGGTGGTCACACATTCTGGGCTGAAGCAGGGATATCCCAAGTACTTGTACAAGTGGTCAAAGTGAAGTTCCTACACAAAGTTTCTAGACTTACTCATAATGAAACAGTAATGAGTATTGCAATATGGGAGGACCTTGCATTAAGCACTGCTGCTTTTTTGGATTGAGAAGATCCACTTAAGTGATTTTAAATATGTTGGTAAGGGTACCTCCTAGATGTTCCCAAACTGGGAAAAGATCATCCAGGGGGCGTTTCAAACTATGTGTGTTTTTTTAAAAGGAGGGTTGGTTAATCTAAATTGCAAAACACTAATGTACAGTAGGTAGAATACTAACTTTACTATTATTAATTCTTCTGGCTAGTTGTGTATTAAAATATAGCACATTCAGTTAGATTACTTAAATTCAGTTTAAATAAACCTTTAATCCAAGGTGATAACTTATGAATTGATTAAAAGAGAAACAAGAGTTAAATAGATTATTATGCAGTTTGTGCATTGAAATTAAGTCCATTTTACACTTTTACTCCATGTAATGATATGTTACAGTATTTTCTTATTACTAACTTTTTATATACTTATATTTATTAAATGCTTGCATGTCACTTGTTTAAATTTTAATTGATTACTTTTTCTTATGCTGTACTGTAATTTATCACATTTTATTTTTTCTATCAGCCTTTGAAAAACCCAGACACAATTAAAATCTTTTTCTTTCCTTCTTTCCCTCCTTCTTCCTCCCTCATTTTCCTACTCATTTCTCATTTCTTCTTATTCCTCTATCTACTCATTTCATAAAAAGAAATCTTAGTGATGGTGTCATGTATACAGAAAATTATTTTAAGAGCAAACAGACACCAAAGGACTGTACATGTTTGTGTGCAGCTACAAGGATGAACAGGCTTTGAACTCAACATGGCATAGAGTGATGGACATGCTTTAATAAATATGAGGGATAGTGACTATGCCATTTTTTTTTTTTTTTTTACACAGCAGGGTCATAGATGCATTGAAAACTTGTTCACTTTTAACAAAAATTTGTTTAGTCATTGCTGGCTTTAGGTGGAAAAAAAGGATTAAAGGTGCCTGGGGAAGCTGGTACTTCTACTGAGCAAAAGATGAGCTGTCGGAATGTATCATTTATTTTCTTTACTGTAGTGTTCAATCAAATATCTGTAGAATAAATTGAAGTTAGCAGTTTTGGTAAGACACTACCACAGGCAAACTTTCACCAGCTAATGAGACATTTTCTGTACGAGAGCCCACTGCCTAGTGGCCCCTCTCTGTATTGTACTATTAGGACAAATTTCTAGGCCTCACCTTTCCCCAATAGAGCAGTGTGTTCTATTACTTAACTATGTGTCCGTTGCTGCCCTTGAGGACGTAATTACCATAAATCCTCACACATACTCTGTCCTAAGGCCTTCTCCACATTGTATCTCTTTTATACCAGTATCTACAAAACACAGTATATCATGAGTCTACTGTCCTGTCCCCCACTGCCATCTAGTCTGGCAAGCTGATCCTTTCATGTCATAATTTATTACTTAAACAAAGAAATGTGTCAGATATTTGTGAACCATGTACAAGAAATGGAAATGGATGACTGGTTGTGGTAAACAAAAAGCTTGTATTAATTCTCCTGACTTTTATTTCCAAATGTAATAATTAGGCTTGACTCCACAATAGGCAGTTTAAGTTGTTTTCTTTCTTTGTGTTTAGTGTTTAAAAGGTAATGTTGACTTTTTATCTTGTTAAGTATTTACTAAAAACAATTCAGCAATTTTTTTTTAAACTGCTTTATTCTGCTGCCTGAACTAACATCTGTATTTGCACAAATCTTATCCTCCTTTTCTAAATAGATGATCTACATTAGCTACTTTACACAGTGCACATGGCAGATCATTTCCATAATGTAATAGCAGGGATTATCGGCAGGTGGCCACTGTAGCTGCCTGTCTCAAATAACTGCCGGTGGCTGCTGGCGTTAATACAGCACACAGTAGAGACCTCTAATGACAGGGTCAGGTCTCCGAGACAGAAAAACTGCACCACCATATGGTGGTAATTAGCAGTGCTCGAGAGCAGTTTATGATACCAGTGCAGAGCCAGTCTTTCTGATGAGTGTTTAAAAAATAGTATGGCAATAAAAATCATACTTTTATATGTACAAGTCAGAAGACATTTTATGCCTGTAGAATTCTTGGAGGAAACTATTTTTGGTTCGACCATCAAAAATGTATTTAAAAATTAAATTCAATTTTTAAGTTTTTGTGTTACATGTGTGGTCTCATTTATGAAAGCTGTCTTCTGTGCTGCCTTTTTAGTAAGAGCAAATATTTTACTTTTCAAGCATTCACTAAGTGTCAAAGTATTTTTTTCTCCTCTTTCTGTTTGTATTTTTAGTAAGTTATAGGTCTTCAGTTGTCATTTAAAAATTTGAATTCACCCATTACTAACTTGCCTATCCAGTTCAAAATCACAAGGGGCAGCTGTGTATATCCATGGAAATAAATGGGGGAACCAACACTGAAGAGAGCACTAATATGTCACAGAGTACATATTCATTCATACCTGGCGTAAACGCCATAAAAATGTTATCGCGAGTTGGAAGCTGTCATCTTAGTGGCTTATAAGGCAAAATAATCTTAAATTTCTAATGCAATATTCTCAGATCTGCTCTGAAGCACATTCTGGTAGCATAATGAAAAGCAACACTAGATGGAGAGCTAGTGCATCATAGGGCCCACTCAAGCACACAACCACATTCACACGCAAGCAGGGTTAATTTGAACTCTTCAGTTAATCTGATACATGCCTTGGGGGGGTATGTGTGAAGTATCTAGATTAAAAAAAAAAAAATTCGGAAAAGGGGGTTGAGATGTGTTAAAAGTATTTGAGAATGGAATTTGAATTCATCACACCACATCTGTGAGGCACCCAGTATTAGTGAGAAAATTAAATACAGCAAATTTCTTTTAAGAATCTTGAGGGCATCCCATCAATATCTACAGGGTAACACATTTCTTTATATGTATAAAACTTTCTTGAAGCCACTGAGCATCCATCAGTAGTTTGGTCAGTTATGCTAAATTCAGAACTGACCAGAAATAAGTAACATTTACAAAACAATTGCAGTTTGCTTCTTTTAAACATCAAAGATGAAGTGTAAAAGGTTCTCACTAGAATCCATGACTTTGTGATTCCCATTCTTTCTGCATAGTAGAAAATGAGTGAACAGTCAAGCTGAGCTAAAAAAAATAATCCATTAGCCCAGGAGGTCATTGGCGCTGCTGTTTAGTACAGAGGAAAGTTTGTGCCTTCTCCCAAAAAGAACTGTCAAGTGATTTTTGTCATACATCTAAAAAATATTACAGGGTGTCCCCTATTTTGATATTTGCTACATGTAGAAGTTTGTTAAAATTGAGCAGTATTTGAATATGACATTTTGTTGCAATTAAGTTTTAACTTCCATACTGTCTCACTGCCCCTGACCTGGACAAGAAGGTAGGCGAAGCAGATACATGGACTAAAACACTGACTAATTTCAAATGAAGCTCAAAATTTACCAATGCTCAAACATTTGCTGCCCTCTTGTGGTTAGACTCACTTGTAACACAATTCCAAAACCTTTTATTTAAAAATTCTTTTTGTTGTCTTGATTTAGTAAGAGTATGAGTCATTTATTTTATGTTAATTTTAGTTGTATTCATATAATTTAGTAATTTGTTTGTGATTATAAGTGTAATAATTCACCATACAGGAAGGATCAGTGTTGTGTAAATATGTATGTTTATACATATACTATGTTTAAAAGGCTATGCACTACATTTTTTTGTTAATATTTTGTTTTTATAGGCAGCTGCAGGAACAGCAGCGACAAAAGGAACAAGAGAGAGAAAGACTAGAGAGGGAGAGGACTGAAAGAGAGCGCATCGAAAAGGAAAGACTGGAAAGAGAACGACTAGAGCAGGAGCAGCTGGAGCACGAGAGGCTGGAGAGAGAGCGGCTTGAACGCCTGGAGCACGAGAGGCTGGAGAGAGAGCGGCTTGAACGCCTGGAGCACGAGAGGCTGGAGAGAGAGCGGCTTGAACGCTTGGAGCACGAGAGGCTGGAGAGAGAGCGGCTTGAACGCCTGGAGCGTGAGAGACAAGAGCGTGAAAGGCTTGAACGAGAGAGACTAGAACGTGAACGACTGGAAAGGGAACACCAGGAACAGCTTGAAAAAGAGCAAATGGATTGGGATAGAGAGAGGAGGATGTCTAGTAATGGTAGGTCGGCTCAGCATGGTTTGTATGTACTCGTACTTTGCTATAAATAAACCTGACAGCTTTGTGTAGTACACTGATTATGATGTAAGTGGTGTTTGTTTTTAAAACATGGTTTTTGATAACTGTGAAGGTAAGTTTCTAAATGTAGGCACTATCTCAGTGAAGTATTTCCTGTGCAAAATTACACAAAGTGCAAAGAAATGGTATACCAGTTCAGTATCATCTTGGCCTAGCTTCCATCTGTTGATGAGTTTGAATTCTTCTCAGGGTGACTTCTGCAATTTTCACATTTCATTTAGTAGTCAAGTAATTTGGGCATGGAAAAAAAATTCTGCTCAGCTCAAAATAATTGAGAATTACATTTAAATATCATAATGAAAGTTAAGTTGAACTGCACATTATACAGTATATACAGAGAGCCATATAGAAAATGTGTACCTGTTTAACCACACCTTTTTTATGCTTCATCAGATCATTATGGTGGTTTAATGTGTTGCCACAATATAGTCATTGGCAGGTCAAATTGCTTTTTCAGAGTCACAGACAGTCATTGGTGGGGTTGAATGTACAGCCTTTTGTCATATAGTTAATATTGATTAACCTTATGCAAGTAATAAGCATATTTGACATTTGTGAAAGTTAGTAAAAAGCCTGAAAGAACAACTCATTTGTTCAGATCACAATTTCTAATGTATTTTACTGTTTAAGTTGTTATTTGTAACAAACCTAGACCATCAGTGTTTGTAACAGAAGAAAACTTCATTATGACATTAATAGACATCATTTCTTTGTATTAATCTGACTTGCTAACATTAATGATATATCGGTGCCATCTTCCAGTGGTGAGGCTGAATAAAGAAAAAGTGAAGAATTTAGTCCTGACTCTTGCAGCAGTGAATCCATTATTTTAAGCGAATCTGTGTAATCATCCCCTCAAATAAATAGCAGACTGGCATCAAGGGTAATTACAAGCTGCTGCTTCATTGTTCAAGGTCTTCCGCTGATGTAGAATATAAAGAAATACTTCTGATGGCAGCATATAGTGTGTGGGTCTACATGTATTTATTCTTGAAATATGCTGTAAGGTCTTAAATTAAAAATGCACCTGTGGTATGTTTTTGGAGGAATATTAGTTTTCAGCAGACCTATTATTTGGCTTGGGAGTGTATTCCTTTTTAAAGCTTCTACAGAATTTCTGAATCTTTTAATTTTGGCAGATTTATTTTACCGAATTGTAGGCCCTCTCTTTGTTAAAGTATTCGGTGATGCATCTTGTAAGTTACAACATCAGTTTAATTGATCTTTTTTGTTAGAAAAGTTTGAAGCTGTTGTAACTAAAATCTGAAGAGTACTTCCTATGTTTAAAAAAAAAAAAAAAAAAAAAAAGTCAGACACAAAAGGTCCTGAAGAGCCACAATGGCTGCAGGTTTTCATTCCAGCAACTTTATTAACTTCAAACCATTTCTTGCAGTTTTCATTGTGCCACTAGTTCAATAAATATTTTACTTTTGTGATTTTTTTTTTTTTTTGGTGAAACTGAGTGGATTACAAGCCATTAGACCTTATTTATTCCACTTGTTTGTTTTTAAATACTTGATTAAAATGGTTTCTGTAAGAGGAGTACTTACTGATACCAGTGATTACAAGTTGACTTTCTGCTGTTGGCTGCTTTTCTGTTTGCACCTTCTTATGTTAATAGATATCTGTTGAAAAAAAAATAGAAACAATTAAGAATGTTTAAAAACTAGTGAAGTCAGATGTAGCAAAATGTATATAAAAAGAATCTTGTGCAAAGAAGAGAAATTAAATTGAAGCTATTTGGGACTACAGACAGAGAGCTGAGGTAAATCATCCAATCATAAATTTAGTATCTGAAGACATAAATCAGTCTCCAGCAGGGTGGCATGTTAATGTGTACCAGGGCCCAATCTCAAAGATCCACACATATTACAGAGTTTGAGATGCCAGTTAACCTAACCTGTGATCCTTTTAGATACGAAAGGACAACTGTGAAAGCCCTACACAGGAAGTACCCAGCTGGGATTCTAATTAAACTGTCCAGCCTTTTAATTCAAGACACTAAATTAGAAGCAGGTATTAAACATAAATTAAGAAATTGGTTGGAATGAAAATGTGCAGTAATTGTCACTTTCTAAGACCAGGGTACCCTAGCCTTTGTGTAAAGTATTATTGCCAACAAAAAACTGGCTATTCTTCCAGAATGTATGATGTTCAGGCTTGCCTTTCTCTGCTAATGCTAGTTTTCATTTCTTTTTTAAAAAAAGGGAGGAAAAAAAAGTTGAGTGTGCTAGTTCTCTTGCTTGATGTGCCCCCTTTTTTCTCTTTTTCCTTTCCTGTTTCCTCTGTTCTGCATGGCTGCTGCTGCTGCTGTTGCTGCTTCTTCCACCTACTCCTGTCTTTTCAACTGATGTCCAGCTCCGTCTCTAGACAGCTCGCTGTACAGCAGTCCTCCTCCTGAGTACTCCAGCTGCCAGCCTTCCTCTGCACCACCACCGTCATATGCCAAAGTAGTTGCTGCACCCGTCCCATCCTTAGCGGGAGATTCTGTACCAGACTGCACATCAACAACCACTCCAGCTAGCAACACGCCCCCCACTCCTCCTTTGCGGCATTCTGCTTCCCGTTTTGCCACATCTCTTGGTTCTGCCTTTCATCCTGTGCTGCCTCATTATGCTACCATACCACGCCCTCTCAAAACAACTGCTCCTCCCTCTCCAGTAAAATCCTCCCCGCCCACTCCTCCATCCACAAAATCCATAGTATGGTCTGCTTCCAATTTTAGTCCACTCCCTCCTTCTCCACCAGTTATGATCAGTAGCCCTCCTGCTAAAGCAGCTGGCCCCCGTCCTGTACTTCCAGTTCCTGTCCCTAGCCCTTTAGCCCAGGTGCCTCCTTGCCCTGCATCTTGTAATGGACCTCCAGAGTTCCCACTCACACCTCAGACAATATTGTCACCAATAAACTCAGCTCCCCCTCTCCCTCCACCACCTCCACCCCTTCCACCTCTCAATCTGTCCTCCTCTCCAGGCTGTCCTGCTTCTCCAAATGCATCTGTTGTGTCAACTCCCTCATCCCATCCTCGTGTTCTCCCTTCTCCCTCTGCAGCTTCCCCTGCCTCCGCTGAACACTCACTAAACTCTGTGTTGGGAGACTCCTCTGCTCCAGAGCAGCTGGCTTTACTGGGGGCCTCTCAGCTGGCTGATCCTCAAACCTTGCCGGGTAAGGCTTTTCTCTTGAGATCTCAACCTCTGCTGATGGTAAACTAATTAAAGGGGGATGGTTGGATGGGGGGGGGGGGGGGGTAGGGGGGGTGGTTCAGTCAAGTTTAGGGTTATAATTACAATGTGTTTATTTTAAATATTACAAGTTTAAATATTACAAGTTGAGGGTGTGCATATAGAATACTGGAAATTCCAGGTTATATCAGTAGTAACAAATGTTAAGTGTATGTACCGATGTTTCCAAATTAATATAAAAATGTTCTAAAATAAAGAAAAAGGTGGAATCCTGGTTGAGCTCAAACGTCTTGTAAGAAGTAATGTAAATGGAGGGGATGAGGTCCAAATCTTAACTTGTGTATTCATTTTACTGTTAAAATATTTTGGCAAGTCAGTTTCAGCTTAAAAATATTGCCATGCATGAACACAATTTTGCAGCACATTAAAAGTTATGTGGGTTTCCTGACAGACACATTGTTTTCATATTGGACTGTCTACCATGCAAAAAGATCCAAGGACACAATTTCCACATTATTCCAAAGAGTGTAACCCTGTTTATATGAGAATTTTTTTAACTTTAGTTTGGCATACAGTGTATCATTCACACAATCTAGTAAAAAGGCTCAGGGTATTTGGTTAAGCACCTGCCTCTGTAATGGAATGTAGACCTCAGACTGTAAGACTGGGAGAATACTGCTGCTTTCTTGGTTTACACACAATTGCATTGCCAAGCAGGACAGGCAATGCAAATGATAGTGGGTCTCACTGCCACCAATGACAAGACATCTGTAGGGAAGACAAGGAGAAGTTGGAGTTGGCTAAGCTCCTTAATAAGTGGTACAATTTGTCTTTTGACATTAGCCAGTCAAAGATGCTGACTGATTACTTCAGGAGAACTAAAGAGGTTGCTCATACAAATATATTAATATTAAATGTGCTGCTATGGAAATATATTTAGCCATTTTAGGTTCTTTAGGAAGAACCTAAAATGGCTAAATATATTTCCATAGCAGCACAAACCAGTGTGTTTCTTTGAGCCGTTCCCAAGCCCGGATAAATGGGGAGGATTACGTCAGGAAGGGCATCCGGTGTAAAATTTTGCCAAATCAATATGCGGACAACAATACAAATTTCCATACCGGATTGGTCGAGCCCCTGGTTAACGACGACCGCCAACAGTACTGTTAGTCAACAGGGTGCTGGCGGAAATTGGGCTACTGTTGGCCGAAGGAGAAGAAGAGTGGGGGAGATGTGTCCGGAGGAAGGTAAAGAGAGTGGAACTGAGGGTAGGAACTTTGAATGCTGGCAGTATGACTGGTAAGTGGAGAGAGTTAGCAGATATGATGGAGAGAAGGAAGGTTGATATATTGTGCGTGCAAGAGACTAAATGGAAGGGGAGTAAGGCCAGGTGGATCGTCGGTGGATTCTAATTGTTCTATCATGGTGTGGATGGGAGGAGAAATGGAGTAGGGTTTATTCTGAAGGAACAGTATGCCAAGAGTGTTTTGGAGGTGAAAAGAGTGTCAGGCAGAGTAATGATTATGAAGTTGGAAATTGGAGGTGTGATGATGAATGTTGTTAGTACATATGCCCCCGCAAGTTGTGTGTGCAATGGGTGAGAAAGAAGATTTTTGGAGTGAGTTGGATGAAGTGATGAACACTGTACCCAAGAGACAGAAAGTGGTGATTGGAGTGGATTTCAATGGACATGTTGGTGAAGGGAACAGAGGAGATGAGGAGGTAATGGGTAGGTATGGTGTCAAGGAGAGGAATGAAGAAGGTCAGAGGATAGTGGATTTTGACAAAAGGATGGACATGGCTGTGGTGAATACGTATTTTAAGAAGAGGGAGGAACATAAGGTGACGTACAAGAGTGGAGGAAGATGCACACAAAAAGATTACATCCTATGCAGAAGAGCTGATCTGAAGGAGATTGAAGACTGCAAAGTGGTGGCAGGGTAAAGTGTAGTTAAGCAGCATAGGATGGTGGTCTGTAGGATGACGCTGGAGATCAAGAAGAAGAACAGAGTGAGGGCAGAGCCAAGGATCAAATGGTGGAATTTGAAAAAGGAAGACTGTAAGGTTGAGTTTAGGGAGAAAGTGAGACAGGCACTGGTTGGTAGTGAAGAATTACCAGACAGTTGGGAAACTACAGCAGATATATACTCAGCAAAAAAAGAAACGTCCCTTTTTCAGGACTGTATATTTCAACAATAATGTTTTAAAAATCCAAATAACTTTACAGATCTT
>JANRMT010027041.1:45036165-45070916 GCA_026402145.1 Polypterus bichir lapradei | reverse complement strand
TATATATATATATATATATGTGTATATATATATATATGTATATATATATATGTATATATATGTATATGTATATATGTATATGTATATATAAATAAAAATACTTTTGTGAACAAAAATGGAACAAGCATTTGAAATAGTAGACCATCCTTACCAGTAGAAGTGGTAAGAGTGAAATATCTACAGGGGGTTGTTGCAATGTTTGTGATGGTGTTTACTGTAAACTGTTCATTTTATGCTTTATTGTGAAATACTAATTTTACCCTTAACAATGCAGATATAAGAACCAATCAAAAACATGCACCATTCCACACAATAAACCTGCACTTTTGCACACAGAAAAGCGTTGTCTTAAAGGGAACAGCAACAATAATCTAATCTAAGTATATTTACAGTAAAAATAACTTGGTAATTGTAGCATATGAATAAGATGTAAAAGAAAATATAACTGGAACTGTGATTGTGGAAGCATTAAATATGCTGAAGATTCTCACCTTGAAAGAAGGCACTAGGAGTCGATGGACAGGCAAACAGAGTAATTAGTTTTATTGCAATAAACAATAACGTGGACTCAACCCATTAAGGCCAAACTGAGCTGAACCCTGAACAGGCTAAAAATCATAGTTTATATAATAATTTCTTATCATCTTGACCTCATTTGAAACAATGCCTTTTCTGTCTATTCTGATTCACTACTCCAGCTGGCTTCTCACAGATCTTTCTTGGCCACCAATATTTTCTGCATCTCGTCATTCAATACCATTTTCAGCTTCCCTTATTTCTTAGCCGACCTTCAAACAACAGGTGTTCCCCCTTCTGTGTCCTCAGACAGTTTCTATACATCATTCTCTTCCTCCTCTCTCTTTCCGAGTTACTCAATATTGGTGATTTTGCTTTGAGCCTAAAAGAAATATCGCAAATGCCTTTATTTAACTATTTGCTTGACATGTGTAATTCACTCTTAAGTTTAATGCTTATAGAAGCTCTTAATTACTTTTATGTCTATTTATGCTAATACATGACTCTTTATTTTTCATATGATCTGATCTGGGGCAAACTGTACTCATTACACAGATCAATATTTTCAACAATGCAGGGTGTTACACTTCTTAATTACATGTACTTAAATGCAAGTTACAGCCTGTCACTGAAAAGATATGTAGCCTATGTAAATGAGGGTTGCATTTGCAACAGCAAAAGTTTTATTTGAAAATTAAAAGTGTGAAAGCAAAAAATAAAAACTGAAAGTCTGAAATACAAGAGAATTTAAATCAATGTAACTAGACAAAAACGTCCCTAGCATGTGCAAGGAAGCAGTCTGCTGTGACACTTGTAGATTGTCATTTGACACCCACTACTAGAAATCATCTTGTTTAACCTCTTATGCCCTAAGGGGTTTTTGGTATAATTGCATCTAAGTTACGTACCCAAAAATAAATGGCTGCTATTCTAATTATGTAATAAAGAAGCTGCAAATGGCTAAAGAGTACTGAGTATAACACTTCCATTTTTTTTAGAAGAGAGTCTTTATATGAATAACAACCTTTGTTTCACACCAGTATCAACTAAATAAAACACAGAAAATTAGTTATTTTAGGAGTTTCTCTCCAAATATCTGGATTCTACATTACATAACTAAGACATTTTATGATGCATAACCTTACATTGTACATTTTTTTTCTTTTGTACCCCAAGATGTCATACCTCGCAGCATTGCAAAGGTCTATTGTCTAGCTACCACAAGATATCCCATTCTGGAAACATTTTGTGTCTAACATTTAAACAGTTTTTCTAAACAAGTATTGCAGTTAGATTTGTATTTTTTTAGCAAAAAAGATATACACACTCAATATTCACTGAAGAAATGAGTAAACAATTTTTAACTATGTACTTATGTACTCTTTCAAACCTTTACTTTCAAAATTATTTTTCATGCCAGGCTTTGAAGCATTTTCTGTTTACTACCAGACACAGAGAAACCTTTCATTTTGAACAATAGATTGGGAATTTTCCCCCACTAATTTGCACATCTTTTCCTGCCTTAGTTGTCCCCAAAAAGGTTATGAGTTTTTTTTTTTTTTTTTTTATTGGTTTGTTTGTTGTTACCTACTTCTTTCATTTCACATCTGGAGTATACTAAGTACATACATTCATTTTCATACCAACTTGTTCCCTTTCTGGATCTCAAGGTGGAAGCAGTGCCTTTCCTGGCAGCCCTGGGCCCATGGCAGAACCTGTCCTGGACCCAGAGCTAGTTATACAAACATACACCTAAACCATTCACACAGGGCCACTATAGAGTGTCAGATCGACCTAAAGTGCACATTTTTGTCATGCAAGTTGAAAACTGGATTACTCAAAACAATGGAAAGGAACAATGACTTTCAATCAATTGGAACAAGGAGAGGGGTCCCTATGTGATTACATGTGATTGAAAATCAGTCCCACGTGAAAATTTGTGTGACGTGATTCAGTGGCACTTGATTGAGGGAGGGGGTCAGCACATGAAGCTGCAAGCAGGTACTTTAAGTTGAAACTGGAAGACCATTGCTTAGAAAACTAACAGGCAAGCATTCCCCTGTATATGGTAATTGAACTGCATGCCACAATGCTTCAAAGGTAAACTATGAGCATTACTTAAAAATCGAACATAGCATTGAGTCCTTCAGCAAAATGTTGTTCTCAATAGAGCCTTATTCCGGGTCACCGGCATTCTGGTACTTTAAGACTTCCTCAGCCGATTGTTTTCTTTTTTTGAAGAAGATAACACTTCCCTAGTACAAACTTCATGCCTTAATGCACGTCAATCAAACAGCCCCCGTGCACTATGACAGAAGTGCATAACTGTGCTTAAAGAGCTGTTTCACACGTGATTTTATGTCCTCCTTTTTACACATAGCTGTGACATGTAATATGTTGTATGTGATTGGTCATTCATCACTGGAATACTCTTAGCCTTAGCTATTCAATGGTAATGAGCCCTTCACTGTATGTGGCTGAATGCAGATCTTTATAAAAGCAGATTCACTCAGCTATGATGCACTGCTCATCTGGGCATATACTGTACCTATGCAAATTACATATTTTTCTATTGAAAGAGACTAGACAGTATGGAAAGACAAGATTAATTTGAGAGGAAAAAAAAATACATGTAGGTATATAAAAATACCATCATTGCTTTTGATTGACTTAGGGGTTTATTGCAAGATATGCCAAAAACTTTAAAATATGACATTGTCATATATATTCATTCCAACGTCTGTCTATCCGCTTTTCACGAGAGTACAACTTAACGGATTTAGATTGTGTTTTTCCCTATAATTTGCTTGAACATGCCTGTTGATTTTGCGACTTCTCTTATTGCACTAAGAATCCTAGTTCGCTTGCCAGAACAATATATTTGCTCTAATCCAAGACAGAGGCTGAGGGGAAGAGGAAGCGTAACGTCAGGAGTGGGGAGTCAGGCAGGGCCCACCTCACTGTCCTTTTTCATAATACTTGGGCGGAGCTGCAGGACACGGCTAGTAATATATAGTTTTGACATAATGCCACCAGTTTAAAAATTCTTTCAGATATGTAAAATCAGAAATGTTTTTAAACTTTGATGTTTGGATTGGCAAGTAATCAGAAGTTAATTATTTATCATGTTTGGTGATGTACTGATACCCTTTCCAGGGCCGTTTCCTGCCTTTTAGTAAATGCTGAAAGAATTGGCTCTAGCCCCCTATTACCATTAATTTCATTAATGAGTTTGAGAATGATATCTTCATGTTTAATTAAGTAAAATCTGCTTTTAATGTTGATAGTTGATCTCCCAATTTTATATAATCACTTGTAAACCGTAGACATTTCTGAAACATGTATTACATGTATTTGATCATAACAGTATGTTCAGACTTTAAATAACAAAGTGTTAACTGCGAGTGTTTTCCCTGTGCAAAGCCCAGATAATTAAAGATGCAATTTTCTGTCTAGGAGAAGAATTGCTGAAAAGGGATCAACACCTGAACCGGAAACAAAAGAAAAACAAGTGAGTAGAATAATTACAATTTCACAGTATGCATGTGAATTTACATGTATTTCTGTATGCACGCTTATGTGTGTGTATGAGTGGTTGTAGCTGTATTTATACTGTCACGTGCAGAGTACTGTGAAATTCTTTCTGGCGTGTGTAACCAGCCTGCAGCATCTTCCTACTTTCTGGCATGTAGTGAGAGATGCTGTTATCATAGCAAACAAGACCAGTGGTACGCTACTCTTTCACTCTTATCCATTCTTTGTCCCTCCCTCTTTCTCTTCTACAGACAAAGGTTGTCTTCCTCCACTCTAAAATTCATATCACCTAGTTGAGGCAGAGGACTCCTTTTCAAATCCGACTCTGGAGTCAAAGGCCCTGTGTTAGTACACTTGAGTTCCTTCACAGACCCCTCAAACCTTGTTTTTATGGACTTGGATGTGTGCACAAACCCTCAAAAATGATCATCCCTCCTCTTAGCAAATTTTACAGTAGGCACTATGCAGTCCACTAAACCCCGATTCATCCATCAGACTGCCAGATAATCAAATGTGATTCATCACTCCAGAGAACATGTTTCCAATGCTCCAGAGTTCAATAGTAGCATGCTTTACACCACTTCAGCTGATCCTTGGGATTGTGTATAGTGATCTGTGTAGCTGCTCAGCCATGGATACCCATTTCATAAAGCTCACAATGCACAGTTCTTGTGGTCATGTTGCTTTCAGAGGCAGTTTGGAACTCTGCTGTGACTGATGCAGCCAAAGATGAGCTTCAACACTTGGTAGCACTACTCTTGAATTTGTGTGGTCTACCACTTTATGACTGATCCACTGTTGCTCTTAGTCACTTCCACTTCACATGAATAACTTTTACAATTAACTGGGGCAGGTCTAACAGAGCAGAAGTTTCATGTATTGACTAGTGGTGAACTTGGCATCCTATGACAGTGCCAAGTTGCCGAGCCCTTCAGTACAACCCATTCTACTGACAGTGTTTGTGAATGGTGGTTTCATGGCTGTATGCTGATTTTATGCACCTGCTAACAATGACCATGTCTGAAACACCTGAACTCAATCTGGAGTGGTGACCACATAATTTTAACCATACAGTGTTTGACAGAGGAGCGTCCTTCTGACAGCTTCCTCCAGTGGCAACCATGGACCCCAACAAATCTGCACATTGGAACTACAACACCAATGCAAACCTGCGGGTATTCATATGGGACCATTACTTATTGGGATGCTGCCACCCCAGTGTACTGGGTAAAACACATCACCCGAGGAGGCAGTCTCCCACCATCCTTAAATTATATTGTCCTCCCATGAATGGGAGGGCAATGTCTGCCCATTGATGCCTTCCATCAGTGTGTGTGTGTGTTTGTGTGTGTCAGTTTTTTCTTGATAAAATTTTTAATGGTCCTAGTTATATTTTTCCCTACAGGAGGATGCAGAACCCACGTGTCCTAAGATACCAACAGCAAGTACTCCAGGTAAACATTGTTTTCTTGTGGTTAAAACATAAAAAAAAGTATTGTACAATATAGTAGTCGACTAGCCTTGTTCATGTTTTATGCAAGACTGACTGCTCCAAAGCACCCAACTATCAATAGTAAGAGCAAATTGAACAAATTATGTTTAATGTAAAGTAACAAAATGTCTAAAAGCCCATTTCTTAAAATCTGAATTCACTGAAAATTTGAATATAGTAAAGAAACTTGGAGTAATGCTAGCATGTGGGTGATTTTTTTATTTCATTTTATTTTTTTTTTGTTTTAGATATGGCAAGAAAGCCCTGGGAAAGAACAAACACTATGAATGGTAGCAAATCACCAGTTATATCAAGGTAATATTACTTTTTACTTTTCTCACCATAGCATTAGTAGTGTATCATTTAGGTTTAGTGTATAAAAAATATATTAAAGCATTTTCTTTTTGTAAAAGTAAATTTAGATATTTGGAATTGCAAATTACTTTTCTTTTATATTTTCTTTGGCCTGTCATGAAGTGTTTCATTCTGAAAATGAAATGATGTGGACAGAGCTAGACCAATCTCATGTAAATTTAGGGCAATGGGATTTCTATGAAATAATCCTAAACGTAGCATACCGTTCTTTAATTAGAATGATTTGCATTTTCATTTATTTTGTGTACTTTTCAATACCAATATAAATGCATACTTACAATATGTATGCTTCTGTATACATTATTTAAGTAAAAGCTGTAATAAGCTGTGTAAGCTACATTGACTGTGTTAAGTTAGGCAGTGTGCACACCGTAAGGTTTACTTTTTAAATTATGCTCTCTTACTTCTTATTCATCCTTAGATATCAGAATTAGCCTGTTAAGTTAGTCTTTTTTACCCTCACAGACGGGATTCACCATGGAGAAATCAGATGGTTTCTGACAACTACTGTGATTCCCTAAGCAGGTATATAAACCTGTAAAGTGTGATATAACTTATGAAAATGAATCTTTAATGCTATGTACAAAGTGACCAGTAGGGGGCAAAATTAGTCTGTTTTGAGAAAGTAGTGCCCTGAAAAACATTTGGAAGTTGACATACACTAGTATTTCTAATTTCCTTCAATATATGTTTAATGGAGTTGAGTTTGGGAAAGTAACATTTGCATAACTGTTAAAAAATTGTAAATGTGTGCCTTAACTGCTAACCTGTATTCTTTAAGAATTTTGAACCTAGGTATGTACAGCAGATATTTTGTGATTAATAAACGTTAATATACTAATTTATTAAAATATAAGATATTTTACTTGTTTTTTCACTTACATGCCAGTATATCATATGACAGTTTTATCTGCTTTTTTTGATGCATTTTTTAATTAGTAATGTTTATTTTATTAGTCCTTGAAAATAATTCTAAACATTTTTAGTTTCTTTTGTTTTTAATTACTATTTTTTAAACCCAGAATTCAGAGTGTGGCAGTTGTTTAACTGTTAAAATGATCACAATATATGTTTCTCAATCTTCTGACAATGCAAATTAGGTGAAAACTAAAATTATGTAACTTTAACCAGGCAAATCTTGAACTGATGTGCAAAAGCCCTAAAGAAATAAATAAGGTCTAACATCCTCAGGTGGACAAACCTGGTCTGTCCAGTTTTGCTTATTTAACAAATCCTGCTCCTTGTGTACCTTGGGATAACCTTCATTAAATTCCAAGTAAAAACATGTTTTAGAAAGGTATACAAATTTTTAAAAATCAAATAGTGAAATATCTCATTTATGTAAGTGTTCATATAGGTATTTCGCAGCAATTACAGCTTGAATTCTTCTCGGATAAGATTCTACTAGCTTTGCATACCTGAATTTAGACAGTTTATTCCGTTCTTCCAGGCACATCCTCTCAGGTTTCAGTGATTAAATATGATGGATGGAAAGTGCCAGTAAACTGTCATCTTCAGGTCGGTGTTCTATGGAGTTTAAGTAGGGGCTTATGCTGGGCCACTCAAGGACAGTCAGAGTCTTGTCCCGAAGCCTCTCAAGCGTTGTCTTGCTATATATGTTAGGTCATCATTGTGCTAAAAGGTGAACCATTGTCTGAGGTTGTGTGCGCTCTGGAGCAGGATTTCATCAGGGACCTCTCTGTTTTTGGCTGCATTCAAAAGATTGTCATCTTGTTTCTGCTTCTGAGAAGCACATCCTGTGCACGATGCTACTACCTTCACGCTTCATGGTAGGGATGGTATTATGCAGATGATGAGCAGAGCCTGGTCTTCATCAAACATAGTGCCTTGAGTTTTGCCCCGAGATTTCAATTATGGTTTAATCAGACAAGAGAAGCTTTTTCTTCATCCTTTGAGAGTCCAAGCAGGCTGTCGTATGCCTTTAAATTAAACGTATCTTTCTTCTAGCCACTCTAGTGTTTTAATTTTTAGAAGGATTAAAACTATGATGTCAGTCCATTGCATTCTATCCACGTTCTTCCAGATTTAAGGACATTGCATAATATCCTGCAAACACATGGTCTCCGTATAAAATAGGAATAAATTTAGGTTTTAATCAAGTTTAAGGTCAACTTTTACCTGTAAATTGAAAATTAATTTGGCTGCATATTAAATTTAATGTAAAAAATAAGAAAATTAGACTATGCAGTAAAATATAAAGAAAGAACATTCCCAGACATATGGAATAAAAGGGATTAATTTCTAGTACTCCTGTTAATCTGCTTAGATTTTCCAATCTGTGATAATATGGGAAGTGCTTACAAATTACCCGTAAACAGATTGTGATTGAAACTAGACCCATCCCATTTCAAACAACCCTAGTTTTTCCTACTCAGAATATGCTTTTCTAAATTGCCTTAAGAGATGTGGTGAGTTGCTCATTTTATTTGACAATGAAGTACATTCTTTGATCCATGTAAAAATTCATGGAAGTGTATCCTGCTGTTCCCCAGTTCATTGCGGGATATACCTGCACATGTTTCAGAAAGGAAGCAACAACAGGAATTTCTGGCATATGGCCACTTTCCTTCCCTCCAGACTTGACCCATGTGAAGAATGTACAAGGGTGGGATTTTCAGCATGTCAGAGTAATAGGAATTGGTTAGCTTGTAATCAAACTCAAGACTACTGTACTCTTTTAGTGAAGCTAAGTTATTGTACATATGCACAGCTGAAAATGCAAAAGTTACGTTTGCACAGATTATTTGTGCTTCAGCATCAACATCAAAATTATTTTTTTACTAGTTTTAAAACATCAGTATTTGATACGTTAATTATGATATGCTGCATCTGTATTTCATTATTTTGTTTTGGCAGACACATAAACAATGCTAGGAAAATAAACTGCACTAATGTGTTTTAAAAATGTAATACAAAACTTCAAGTTGTGTCAACACAGTTAGATGATGGTTTTTGTTTATTCAGTTTTAGGGTATACTAATGAATGAAATGATAAAAGTAACTATTAAAAAGTATTTGTAGCTCAATTGTGAATATGTTGTCACAAAATTGTAATGGAGGTTTTATAAATCGCACTGTTAAGACATCACTTTAAATGAATTGTAATACATTTTAAATAAAACCACACCTAATTTAAAAATATATATTTTTTTTATGTTTCTTCATTTTTGAAATATTTGTCTTTAGAATGTTGGAGGCAGTGTCAAGTCCAAGGCTTCATCCCAGGATGTTTTTTTTTTTTTGTTAATTCTGTACGAATTCCAATCTCTTTTCTCAAATCTTGCAGCCAGATGTGCTTCACAATTCTGAATTTCTTACATTCCTTAACCTTGCAAAAGTAGGTTTTTGCATGGTTTCGGTCATTGATTTTCATACCACCCTAAGGGAATTATGAAGTTTTCTCACAGTTACATTTAACTCAGGTGCATAAGGAACAGGGATGCCCACATCATGATGAGCTATATCAAAAATAAGTCTGCAACTTGTGAAACATTTAGATGTTAGGCATGGTCATTTCAAATAAATGTATTTTCCCAAATTCTTATCAAATGCTTTGGCTTTTCATTGGACTCCTGTTCTTTTGAAGTGAAAGGTGAATATGAACATATTTTTCCAAGCATTTACGGTACCAGTAAATGTGTAATTAGACAGAATGTCTTTCTTTTTATAAGATATATCCTGCAATTGATTGGTACCCTTTTCCCCTGTTGTTCTAGCGTATCATGAACCAAATCCTGCCATTTATTCAAATGACACCAAGTGTGATTGAAATTTCTGCATTATGTGTTATGAAAAGAAATTAAACAAGCTAAGAGTTCTAAAATTGATCAAACTTCATTCCTCAAGTTTCATCATGACCTATTAAGTCTATTATTTTACTAAATTAATCCTTAATCACGCTCGTGCACACAAATCCTCAAAGTGCATGCCACCAAATGCATTCTTACACCACCTAGAGCAGGCATGTCAAACTCACTACCATTGGTTGGCCGCTTTGACTGCCATATGTGCATCAGCGGGCCGCACTGTAACAAATACTATTATACAAAGTTACTGTAGCTTTCTTTCCAATACTGAAAACTTTAAAAAATGTAACACTTTAAAGTTTAAAGAAAAGCAGTTTATTTCCATGCACTCTCCGTATAACAGCGTACAATTAGAGTCTTAGCCTCTTAGTTAGGTCCTTATATTATTATATTATATTCATTATATTATATTCATTGCTTATATAGGAGTCTTACAGTGTGAGATCTATTTCTTTTGTCCCGACACTTGGCATCTCTTGTTAGTAACCAGTTCGTCAATATCAGGCTTGAAATCTTGTGCAGCTCCAACTTTTATGAGGAATGAAAGGTGCTCAGCAGTAAGTCTTGAGCGATGTGGGGTTTTGGTAGCTTTCATTAACGAAAACAATTGCTCACAAAGGTAAGTGCCTCCAAACATTGACAGTACTGTCGATGCCAACTTCCGGATCTGCACATACGAGGGTGGCAGGTAAGCATATAAGCCTGGCACACCAACTTTGTTATTTTGCCATCAGAATAGAATCTGACTGCAGTTCAATCAATTCCATTTCGATATTCTCACGCGCATTCTCAACGTTGTAAGAGAACAGCGCAAAGTCCTGTTCGTGTGAACTGAAATCATGAAAACGCTCACTGAATTAATTGCTCAGTAATTCAAGTTGGAAAACAAATCCTCCAAAAATCTAATTTTACTTTACTGAGTTTACTTCAGAGTTTATATTGTAAAATAAGCCGATATGCAAAAAGCCACCTGACCTACACTAATTTTACATACTTAAAATCACAAAAATATGTTAATAAACAACTCACCAACTTCTCGTGTCCACTTCAGATCTTCACCTGTAGTGTGCACTAACTGTTCGTTACAATACTAGCACAAAATTACATTAAACTAGAGCAAAAAAAAGTGAAAATATGAAAACCAAGTGGCGGCTCATGATATTCTCATTACAGCAGAACGTTATAATACTACATATAGCTTACTGCTCTGACTCTAGCGACATCAGTAAATACAGCATACTAATTAACAAGAAACACAATGTTTTTCGGTCGCATTGCCATCAGCTGTTTTGTTATTTTCTCTTTCTGTTTTATATTCAATATATATTGGCGTGGCGGCCCTGTGCAGGTGCACAGTTTGCGCATGCCTAAAGCCGCCCCTGCTGCCCGCTGCTGCAGCCTAGCACTTCAGTTGTGACGTTGCGGCTCATTAACTTTGGTCAATGCTCATGGCTATACTAGCAGATGATGTTTCTGGTACCGTAATGCCATGGGAAAATGCGCTTTTGTCAGAAGGCAGAAGTAAGAAGAGTCAATAAGTAACGCCGAAGATGCAGAATGATTCAATCACAAAAGATAGTAATCATTTTGTACAACTTCAGTGCTAACTAGGATCAGTCATGCGGGCCGCACAGATTTCTGTTGCGGGCCGCATGTGGCCCGGGGACCGTGTGTTTGACATGCCTGATCTAGAGCATTACAATAAATGAGTAATTTGTTTTGTCTCATAAATAGACCGAAGTCCACACCAACGCCAACTGGGTCCCTAAGTGCCAATGGAGTGTCAGGAGAAGGATTAGACTATGACAGATTAAAACAGGTAAGCTGCCCTCCGTAACGTTCCTGCAACTCTTTGGTCATTCTCTTGTAACTCAACTCTGAAATCATAAAAAACATTTCTTGTGATTTTTCTGTCTATCCATAATATTTTCTAACCTGCTTATCAACTGTGTGTTTGTATCCTTATTTGCATAGCAGTTTATAAAGATCCTTCATGTGACTGTCCTCTGAGTGCTTTAATGATTGTTATAAGATATGAAGATATTCATGTTAGACAGTCATTTCAAATGTGTTCCAAGTTTTTAGTTATTTGCATTTGCCACACCTCTTTTTTTTTTTTTTAGAAATTTGAAAGAAAATCCCTTATATAAAGTGTTTTAACTATAGTGTTCTCTTGTCTAAACTAAATTATATTCCATTTTCACTCAAATTTTAATCATATTAGTCAAAACAAATGTAAGTAAAATCAGTAATAGCTTTACAAAATGTGTATTCAAAACTGCACCATTTTTAGTATGCTTCAATTTAATCCTTAAAGAATTTTACCTTTTTCTCAGTTTTTTTTTTTTAAGTAATGCATTATTTAACATTCTCCTCATCTGAACATGTTACTGTATTATAGCAATCAATTTTTTATAGTACAGTTTGTATGCATTGAGATATGCAGTATGGGTGTGCCGTTTGATGTTTCTGGATTGTTGCTATAAGTTTTAGGCGTCCCTAGGTTCCTGTTCAATATTAGATAAGGAACTTGACTTATCTAAAGACACAGCACAGCCAATGTCAATGTACTCTGTTAAACATTAATAACTTATTTTTATTTACCATTGACACTTTGTGTTATTTCACAAATATTACACCAATTATTTTAAAGTTTTTTAATATCATTTTAATTTATGTAAATTATGGAGAGTGGATGTTTATGTTGTATATTTGTCTACTTTCGATGTATTTGAACCCATGTTCATTCCCCTCATGGAATGCTGCTGTTTTGAGTTTCCTTCCATGATTAACATTTAGTTTATGTCTAAATTGGCCCATTAGAGCATATGGGTATGTGTTCTGCCATATTTTATAGTTTGTTAGTTGTGGTAAAGTTCTGCCTTCTAATGTGTCTGACCAGAAAAAAAGTAAGTACAGAAAATGTAAAGGTGGACTTCTAGACACATAAATATTACCCTTTGGATAGGAGTACAGTCGAGGTGTACCTTTTTGCATATGATCTGCTTTTAGGTCAGTAGTGTGAGGACCCAAACAGACTTTGAGAAGTGACCATTGTGGTGTGTAACTAGTTTGAACAGCATGGGGTCTATCGGCCTTAGTTAACAGAAGTGAATTCACAAGCTGCCATAAATGTGTTAAACTCTCCTGATGGGCAGCCTTAGCCCACTGTGAGCAGGCACATTTTATGGGGATCTACTAGATACTTCTATTAAAGCATTCAGTTTGCAAAGCAAAGTCAGAAAACCTGAATTTGTTTTTTCTGTCTCTTCTACAGAAAAAAAAATATTCTGTGTATTTACTACTTAATGTGTCATATTTTCTACTTTATCAAAATAAAAACTTACCATTACATAGTTATTGTTAAGGGATTACAAAACAGCAATGGGCATTTTATTTGATGTCTGTCCCACATCATAGCTATCTCTGTCAGTATCAGCATTATATGTACAGACATTGATTGCTATTTAATCAGGTATGCAGGTGCCATTAGATTGTGTTGTGTGTATGATCAGTTCATGATAGTACACCAGAGTTAAGTATTTTAATGATATGGAATGTAGTATGGAATTGGTTATCAATGGAGGATAGTTGCCAAAGTTATGAAGGTTCAAGAATGCAATTACTGAACACTGGGAAAACTTTGCCTGGTTTGATGAACCCCTGCTTTATACTTTTTCATTCTATGGCAGGATCAGAAAATATCAGAATTCCTTTGGGTCTCTGGATTCATTCTGCTTGGTGTTACTCTGAGCTGGTGGTGTCAGGTGTGTTTTCATGGTGCACACTGGGTCTCTTGAGACAATGTTTGAATTGAGCAATATTTGAATATCTGCATGGTATCTGAATATTGTTATTGCATCTACTCATGGAAGCTGATTTCATGATCCAATAAATTCAGATTGTTAGGAGGACAATTGTTGGTCCAAGATGATTGTAGATTTACTTAATAGAACAATTTCTTCCAGTGTGTCTACTCCCAAGTTCTATTCCATTTCCTTGGGTTTGGTGGTAATCAGTGATCCTGCTGAGCATGTTCTCTACATGGGATTTTTGTATTGAGCTTTGGTTTTACTTCAACATCACAAAAATATGGTTAGGTTTTTTGTTCACTCTAAATAAGCCCAGTGTGACTGTTTGCATGAGTATTCCCTGTGATGGACTAAATTGTCTGGTTGTCTTCTGGCTTAAATACTGCAGTCATAAACTTGGATTAAGCAGGATTAGAAAATGGATGGATAGAAATTATAGTGTTTTGATATTTTACTTAATTTCCAATGTGACATACTAATTCAGTATATGTTTTATGTAGCCTTTTTTCAAAAGATAGACTTTGATTATGCATAGATTTATAAATACGAAAGAAAAATAATAGTTTTTAATATTTGGACACTTTTTGTATATCTACAGTATAGCTAATAAAGTGCATTGTAATAAATGTATTCCTTGTATTTGTGTTCAAAAGTAGATGATTAAGGAACATTTTTAAAAATTCATAAAAAGTATGGTCTTTCGAAAGCAGCAAAATACAAAATAAAAACTCTGTCACATACAGTGAAAGTTTCAGCCTTATTGCAAATGGCAGACTTTATATCCTGTAATGTGTTGCACGCAAGTGGCTGATATGATAGAATTGTGATACAATAGTACAATTGTGTGTCTTTGTCAGCCACCCTTAATGCATCATTCTGTATGTCGAGAGAAGAAGTTTAGTCAACAAACTGGATTTGACAAAAATTAAAGACTGGGCAGCATAATAAGTAATTATTGATGATTGCCACAATTTTAGTTCAGGCACATAGCTGACAGACACTAAAGGACTTTGCAACAGCCATGTCAGTGGCTTTCATAAGACTAGCCTATACTTTAGTAATCAGACTTGGGTTTCAGATTGTTGTGGTATCCGTAAAGCTAGCAGGTCATATTGTTAATTGTTTGAGCATTACTTATTTAAAGGTTATACCTCTGGAAAATACAGTCTATGTTTAAAACTTCTGTAATGTAAAGGGATGCACTCTACACAACCATCAGTAGGTTCTACAGTATGTGGTAAAATTTTGAAATTGACTCTTACTTAACTGGCATCCAGTATGGAAACTTAAGACCTTGAGTTTTATGTTGGAATGGCTTGTTTGACTTGTGATGGTTGTGGTACTATATTAAATGAATTGCAGGCTGGGTGAAGAATGACTTGAGCAATCTTTGAGTAAAGTGTTTTATTAATCAGTATGAAGAAACAAATTAACTACTGATTTTTTAAAATATTTTTTCTCGGAACAGTCCCGTGAGTAATAAGGAATACATAAAGGTAACACAGTAAATTTAGAGTGAATACAGTAAAACTAAAATGTAATATTTCTCTGACTTTGAAGATGATTGTACTTTTCAGTTGACTGTGTTTTGCTGCCCAGTAACATTTTGTCCTCATTCATCCCAAACCCTAAGCTAAAGAGAGATCTTTGTACCATTTTCAGAGTCATAAACTTGACAACTTTGCTGTGAATACTTAGTATTTTATTATCACTTTAATGTTAGGAAAGTCGCATGCGCATGCAGCAATTGCGTTAGAACATTACAGTTTAATCTGTTTGTGTTCATGTGAATTTTTATATTCAGTAAACACAATTTAATTCTCTATTATTTTGACTTGTCATATGTTGCAAATTTATTACATTTTGTAGCTAACCAGACATTTTTTTGCTTTCATTTTCACAACCAGAACTTGAGTTGAGTCGTTTAACCAAATACTACACTGAATAATTACCAGCTGTAGCTTTTAAGTGTTTCAGAGTAGATGTTACCGAGCAGCGTTTCTCAACAATTGGACTGCAACACATATTTGTACACCAGCAAGGTGCCTTTCACTCTGAAAATGCAGACATCTGAGCAGATGTTTTGTCACAAATGAGTTACCTTGTAACCACACATACTTCACACCACAGAAATTCACTGCACAATTTTGTGATTCTTTAATCAGGTAAGAAGTTAGAAAAAAATCCCAGCACAGAGCTGAAAAATGAAGGGACTTGCCTGGTGACTAGAGAATTATTGTTATATTATTCCTAAAGCACACAAACAGAAAAGTCATGTAACCTACAACAAACAAAAGACACCCATAATTACTAAATTTTTATGCTAGCAGTAAGGATATTTGCCAGCTGTTTTGTAGGAAGATTCCAGAGGTAATTAAAGTAATATTAATTAAATGTTGTATACCTTACTTTCCATGTGTTACATGTACACACTTGTAGATAGGAAGCAATTTTAATTTCAGTCTACTAAAAAGTTATACTGCAAGAATATTGGATAGATTTTAATGGTGAACTAGTTTAAGTGATACCGGATAACATAATATCTTCAAACCTTCTTGTTCCAGTGTAGCATCACAAAGGGCCAAAGCCTATCCTTGAATCATGGCATGCAAGACTGGATCAAATCCCCGATATGTTTTGAGTCCATCACAGGACCCATCATAGTACATATCCACATGGGATCAGTTTAGAATTACCAATTAGCTGCCTTAGGGATTTGGGAAGAAAACTGGAGCAAATCCTGTATAACCATAAGGAAAGGATGAAGACCACTTACAGACGGTGACTACCACTTTCATGTGGAGTTACTATATTGGCCAACCTCCTCCGCTCTCACTTCCTAGCTTGACGGACCCTTTCTTCCTTAGATCTCCCTTCACACAGTCCATCCACTTTGTTTTTGGTTGTCTTCTCCTCTGTCCCATTGCCTCCATATCCATGATTCTTCTTCCCACATTGTTTATCTCTCTTCTCATGACATACCAGTACCACTTTAACTCATTTCCTGTATTTACTTTGAGATTTCCACAACTTTAATGTACCGCTGCTTCTCTCATGTCTGATATCCACAAGGTTTATTACACCCCACATCTATCTCACCATCCTCATTTCTGTAGCATCTAGCTTCTTTTCACGTACCTTTTTAACTGCCTTGTTTCTGGTCCGTACAGCAATGCTGGTCTAGACACTGTTTTATACACTCTTGCTCTTATCCTTCGGTCACATAAAACTCCCAAAACTTGTTTCTAGATTTTCCAACCTGATTGCATTCTATGGTTTATTTCTAGATTTAGCCTTCTATTCCCCATTATTGTTGACCCGAGATATTTATTTAACCTTTTTAAGTCTTTCTCGTCTCTAAAATCTTGGATATTCTGTGTTTTTTCTATGAATCTTAAAACCGTCCTCCACAGCTCTTCTCTACTTCTAGTTTCCTTTCCACAATATTCTTAATGGTGTCACATTCCATCATGTCATCTTCAAATAACATGTACCATGGGGCTTGAATTACAATTCCCCTAGCAATAGCATTCATAACTAGTGAAAAAAAATATATGGGCTTAATGATGATACGTGATATAACCTAACCTTATCTTCAAATCTATCTGTTCTTTCTACGCTGCTTCTGACTTGCATATAGGTTCCCTCATACTTCTCTGATCTCTGTCATGCATCTCCACACCTCTTGCGAGGGATCTCTATCATACAGTATGCCTTCTCTAAATCTATAAATACTATGTGTAGTCCTTTCTGTGTCTTACAGTATTTTTCCAGAATCTATCACAAGCTAGAAATCACATCTGTTGTACCATTACCTGGTATAAATCTGCTAATCCCCTATCGTCGTCGTTTCAGTCCTTTATCCATTTTATCCATCAGCGACTCTGTTCCAGCACTGTGACATCCTGTAACCAGATGGAATATACATATTTATTACTGGCTTCTGTATTTTTATATGCCTTAGTGACCTTTTCATTGTTTTCAAAGGATTTGAAAACACAAATTAATAGAACTAAAATTTGAACTAAATTATTGAAAACTTTTTATAATTAATGTAACATCTCTTTGTCCTACAGGATATTTTAGATGAAATGAGGAAGGAACTGACAAAACTGAAAGAAGAACTTATTGATGGTTAGTACTCAATCACCATTACTCTGGCATTGCTTAAAGATTTTATTTTCAAACTCAAGCTGTTTTCTATTAAAACTGATATCAAGTTAAGTGCAATTAAGCATTTGTACTTGGAAGGCAGTAAAGTTAAAATATCTAAATGAATTAGAGTTGACTGCACACACACAGTTTCCAGTGGATGGTTTATATTATATTGTATTCATATATTATTTATGATTATAAAGACATTCCCTTGCATGGTTTTGGAAAAAAAAAAATCTTTCTATTTCTTTTCAGCAATCAGGCAGGAACTGAGCAAGTCAAATAGTGCATAGAAGAACAGGAGTTCCACTGCAGATTTCTACATTTGACCTGGCACTAGAGCTTTTGGGAGGGTGGGTGGGGGGGAATAAAACTTTTTTTTTAACAAAACAAAAAGAAAACATGAAGAGTGTTTTGCAAGAAGGACCCACTGTACTACATTTTGGAACATGGAGAGCCGAGCCTTGTTATAGCGGCAGTGAAGAACTTTCTTCTTTCTTTGGAGCTTGCTGCTTTGTCTTGACCACCTTGCCAGAGGGTGAAAAAAAGTCTTAAAAGTTACTCTGATAATTTGCAAAGAGAGATCTTGTAGTAAATAAACAGTATTAGTGCAGGAAAGTACTTCATGCTGACAGACCATTTGCACATTCTGTAGACCTGAACTGCAAAGGCAAACTGGGCAGGGGCAGGTTTCCATCTTGCAGCCATGTGCTGGCTACAGAGAAAGGCTTTCTTTTTGGGAAAGGAGGACTTTATAACAGGTTGTAGTCTTCTGCTGCAGGGCTCCATAAAGCTTGTCTTCCTGAAATACTCTTATACCTGAAATATGTACATTAAATATCTGGAGATGTTTGTTCACGTCTGTTCTAATGTTAAAATCATGGCCATATCAGGTAGCTTTATGATATGTTAATTGGATGGCCTATTTGTAGGATTTTTGGCTTAATATTCTGAAATAATAAATGCTGGAAAGCCTAACTATAGTTAGCCTACATTTGGACTATGTTTCCTTTTAAAGTATGAGGAGTCAAGTGATCACAGAAGTAGATGCCTTCCTACATCAGTTTACCGCTTTACCAAATCTGAGACTCCGCCATGCAAATAGGTATCAAAAGTGAATCAAATAAAGACAGCATCTGTCAACGGAATTTTTTTTTTTTTTTTTTTTCGTTTTTCATTTCATTTACTTACATTTTATTGCATGTTCAGTTTTGTAAAATCACACAGCCATGCAATCATTTTTTTTTATTTTGTAAGCAATAAATGTAACATGACCATTAAGTTGCCTTTTACACTTCTCCAAGCTTTTGGTTCTGTTAGGCATTTCATTTCTCCTTTAAAGTTTGTTGTTTCCTTATTTCTTTTATAGTTACTCAATTAAAATTACATGTATGATTTCCACAGCTGTATTTTACTAGGAACTAAATGCATGCATATTGATGGGAGAGATAGCTGTGAATTTATAGTCATGGTTTATTACACTGACCTGATTTAAGTTCTTATTTAATTGCTGTTTGTATTTCATTTTAGACACCAGAATGTTCCAAATTGGCTGTAATTACCTTTGCTCTTTGGTATTAGTGCCTCTCAGCCTCTCAAATCAGTTTCTCCACAACACTGTCAAGATAGCAACAAAGAGTTACACAAAAAGGGTAAAAAAAAAAAAAAAAAAAGGTTTCGCACTAACATGTTAATCACTCTAGTGTACTTTTAATTATTTAGTTATTAAAATGGAAATTAAAAAAAAAAAAAAAAAACCTTGCGGCCACAGCGTGTCATTCTTCCAGGAAGTTAGTGTTTTCAGTTATTTCTTGAATGAGTCCTCACAATTCAGTCCTAGCTGCATTTTGCCAGATTAATCAAAGAGAATCACTAAAGAGGCAGAACTCCTATAAAGAAGTGGAGCCCATTACTGCAGGGTGAGTGGATTTCCTACGGTACACTTGGTATGATATGCTCGATTGCATAGGTGCAAGTGTGATTAAGTTAAGTACAACATTGTAGGGAGAGTAAAGCGGATTTAAAACAAACAAAAACAAAATTGGAGTAAGCTACTGTGTTTTGTAGGAATCATTTGATGACTTCTCTTGTTAGCATATTTTGTTTCCACTTGTTTTGAAAAACCAAAACACTGAACTGCTGTAGTTTTGTGAATGTACAGCATGACTGCACTTTAGAACCCATTTAAAGTCATCTTGTGGTTATACTCAAGTTTTTTTTTTTTTTCCTCCTGGGTATAGGTGGTTTATTTTTCAATATAAACATTGGATAATTTACTAATAGAGCTCTTCCTTACATTTTCTTTTACATGTTTTCCTGTGAATCTTTTAACTTCATTTGATTCTGTTTATCTGGCAACTTTCTTCATTGAACTAAATTAAGATTGTAGGCAAATTTGATTTCTTAGTAATCTAATTAGGACTGTGCCTTGTTCTGAAACGAGTCTGCGATGACACGGGTTCACTTGTCCCTTGTTTCTGCTTGTCTTGTAATTCTAAACGTGGGGATTTGGATGAAAGTTTTATACCGTGTAAACATTTTTCACAAATGCTGCTGTCTGAGAGTAGAAGGTGGTGGTGGTGGTGATGATGATAAATGATCAGATAATAATTTTGTTAAAATCTCACAAAAGATAAAATGTGGGCTGTGAATCCAAATCCCATGTAAAAATCCCTTGTATTCATTGCAATCTTATTAATTGAATGTCCAAATCAATATGCTGGTGCTGAAGCCCTTTTATTTACTAATTATTCTGATAATTATGGGAATGGCAGCCCAAGTCAAACATATTGAATGTTTTGAAATGTTTTAAGCATTTTTTTTTTTCTTCTTTTCTGGGTTCTTTTCCATTCACTTTGTACCACAATGTTTATTTCTGTTTCTTTTAAATTTCATACAAGCTAACATTTTGTTTTTTGTTTGAGCGAATGAAATAAACTTGCAATACATTACTCTTGTTTCATTTTTTTTCCTGGACTGAAATGTTGCTAGAAAAACTGATTTTACTGTAAATGATGTTGATTTAGAAATTAGCTTACTACTAACATTTCTTTTGAAAGGATTAGTTTGTTGAGTGCTGCCTGTACTGCATGTAAACTGTTGTTAATATAATTGGGCTGGGCTGTTTTTTTGTTTCCTGTTCCTTTAAGCCATAGTTTACCCTAACCACCCCAACCTGTTTAAATTTAGTATGAATTATAATTTAGTATTTTAATATAGGGTCCAAGCTACATTATTTCAGACCCAACATTTCCATCTCTTAGATGACATGAACAGAGCGGCAGCTGTTATTTTTTTTATCCCATCTATTTCAACATCCACTCGTTTTCTTAATTCGCCTACTTTACTGTCTGGTTATGGGGAGGCAACCAGGCCGTAGCTCCTTTGCACTTAGCATAATGTAAAAATGTTGGACTTGTGTATTGTGCTGGACTGCCATCCAAGTGTGTGCGTACACACACACTTACACTCTCCGCCTCATACTGGGCTGATTTAGGAGAGAGTAGTTTACCTAACCTTCGTGTCTTTAGGAAGTGGAATAAAAGTAGACACTGGGGAGATGTGCACACTCACCAGGCACGGTGACTAGGCAGGGGCTTGTGCCTCGGCCAGGCCCTTGGAGCTCTGTGGCAGCTCCAACCATTGATACAACATAAGACAGCACATTGGTGGAAATACGTGCTCATCACCTTCGATCTGTACCTGGTCAGTGAAATGCCTGCTGGGATGATGACAAGAGTGGCTGGATTTGGATGAATGAAAACGGGTGAAGACTCCCACATAACAAATGAAGTACTTTTTGCATTAACGTGTTTCTGCCCTCTTACCAATGAGGGGCCTGGTAGTTTTAAATGGCAGCTAAAGTTACAATGGTGGGTTTCATGAGTGGTCTTATCATCAAAATCTTCTTCCTGGTATTCACTTGCATAGTAATGTTACAAAATGAAAACATACAGTGGCTTGCAAAAGTATTCGCCCCCCTTGAACTTTTCCACATTTTGTCACATTACAGCCACAAACATGAATCAATTTCATTGGAATTCCATGTGAAAGACCAATAAAAAGTGGTGTACACTTGAGAAGTGGAACGAAAATCATACATGATTCCAAACATTTTTTACAAATAAATAACTGCAAAGTGGGGTGTGTGTAATTATTCAGCCCCCTTTGGTCTGAGTGCAGTCAGTTGCCCATAGACATTGCCTGATGAGTGCTAATGACTAAATAGAGTTTACCTGTGTGTAATCTAATGTCAGTACAAATACAGCTGCTCTGTGACGGCCTCAGAGGTTGTCTAAGAGAATATTGGGAGCAACAACACCATGAAGTCCAAAGAACACACCAGACAGGTCAGGTATAAAGTTATTGAGAAATTTAAAGCAGGCTTAGGCTACAAAAAGATTTCCAAAGCCTTGAACATCCCACGGAGCACTGTTCAAGCGATCATTCAGAAATGGAAGGATTATGGCACAACTGTAAACCTACCAAGACAAGGCCGTCCACCTAAACTCACAGGCCGAACAAGGAGAGCGCTGATCAGAAATGCAGCCAAGAGGCCCATGGTGACTCTGGACGAGCTGCAGAGATCTACAGCTCAGGTGGGGGAATCTGTCCATAGGACAACTATTAGTCGTGCACTGCACAAAGTTGGCCTTTATGGAAGAGTGGCAAGAAGAAAGCCATTGTTAACAGAAAACCATAAGAAGTCCCGTTTGCAGTTTGCCACAAGCCATGTGGGGGACACAGCAAACATGTGGAAGAAGGTGCTCTGGTCAGATGAGACCAAAATGGAACTTTTTGGCCAAAATGCAAAACGCTGTGTGTGGCGGAAAACTAACACTGCACATCACTCTGAACACACCATCCCCACTGTCAAATATGGTGGTGGCAGCATCATGCTCTGGGGGTGCTTCTCTTCAGCAGGGACAGGCAGGGAAGCTGGTCAGAGTTGATGGGAAGATGGATGGAGCCAAATACAGGGCAATCTTGGAAGAAAACCTCTTGGAGTCTGCAAAAGACTTGAGACTGGGGCGGAGGTTCACCTTCCAGCAGGACAACGACCCTAAACATAAAGCCAGGGCAACAATGGAATGGTTTAAAACAAAACATATCCATGTGTTAGAATGGCCCAGTCAAAGTCCAGATCTAAATCCAATCGAGAATCTGTGGCAAGATCTGAAAACTGCTGTTCACAAACGCTGTCCATCTAATCTGACTGAGCTGGAGCTGTTTTGCAAAGAAGAATGGGCAAGGATTTCAGTCTCTAGATGTGCAAAGCTGATAGAGACATACCCTAAAAGACTGGCAGCTGTAATTGCAGCAAAAGGTGGTTCTACAAAGTATTGACTCAGGGGACTGAATAATTACGCACACCCCACTTTTCAGTTATTTATTTGTAAAAAATGTTTGGAATCATGTATGATTTTCGTTCCGCTTCTCACGTGTACACCACTTTGTATTGGTCTTTCACGTGGAATTCCAATAAAATTGATTCATGTTTGTGGCTGTAATGTGACAAAATGTGGAAAAGTTCAAGGGGGCCGAATACTTTTTACTTTGTATATACTGCAGAATGTTCAATGGCCTAAATTACACTCAAATATTTAAGATTGAAAATACATGAAGCAACAAATGTATGACACAGGACTGAGTGATATTTGCATATTTTTATATTTTAATCTTGTTGATTTTTAACCTGATTATAGTGTATAAACTAAGCAATTTAGTACCTGAATATGTTAGATTCAATCAAACAAATGGAAAAAATCTAAAAGAGAAAAACATTTTCCTAAACGTGTTCTTGGGACTTTATCAAGATTAGCTAATAATGAACCGTAGCAATAGTCATTTTTCTGTAAAGGTGACCCCCCTCCCCCCCCAAAACCAGAAACCCACCTTTTCAGTATAAAATGTTTTAATGCAATAAAAAATGACATGTATATTTATGTAATAATGCAATTAAAATATGTAATATGAAAAATAAATTTATTTAAAGTAACTGTTTTCTATTGGACTTGCATTGAATGGTGATGATGACTGCAGAGGGCTGGCTGCTGCTAACATGGCACCTGAATTCGCTTGGGTGAGTTAATATCAAAAACTGAACTAGTGTAGGATATAGACCATTTATGAAATATGAACGTAAATGGCTTTAGTTCTGTCATTACAGTCCTTAAATTATTAGGCCAGGGACAATTGTGAGCCTTGGGTCTGTCTGGAGGAGTGAAGTGATGCTTATTTACTGTGTGTTTAAGACATTTCAGTGAGACTGACAAAGGGAAACGGAAAGTCAAAAATGCAAAGACTTTCCTGTCTCCATTTCTAAACAACACAACTCTTTACGTCTTACCAGTTCTTGTTCATTTTTTAAGCCAGACTATCATTTTTAAAGACAATAAATCAGTATTTTTATACTTTGCCTCTCGTGTCCTTCAGTCTGATTTGTGAAGCACAAAATGCATTTAATTTTTATAGCACTGCTGCTTTGTCCACGAGTAGATTTGCTCGACATTTCATGAGTTGTGCTGTTAAACCAGGTATGTTTGAAACTGCTTTTTCAGTTTTGCATCATCAATGAGAAATTAAAAAGTGCAATCTGTAGTGTGTGTGTGTGCACGTATATAAAATATAAAAACACACCAATGTGTGTGTGTCCAGCCCAATGAGCAGTCTGATTGATCGGTTTGGCTTTAGTGTTATTGTTCAGGTTGACTTGAGTGTAACGTTCAAAAAAGAAAGTGCAAGTAGGACAGAATGTCGGCTTCCATGATTCGAAGTGTAAAAGTGAACAGAAAGTGTGCAAAATGCCTCGGATTGAGGAGCCAGCTTTACGGGAGTGCCGGTCAAGAGAGGAGCTGTAGTACGTGCAGGCCACGTGATATCAAATATTTTTAAAATGAATTTTGTTACCTGTCACAGGCCCAGTCCTCCAAGGCAGGCATGGCGGATGATGTATAAGCCCGTCCTGATGGGCAGCCCAAGCCCCAGTCCTTCCAGTTGTGGAGGTATTCATTCAGACCAGCTGCTAGAAGAAAGCAGTCATGTGGTCAGAGATTTCCAACATGACACAACTCCGAGGAATTTAAGATGCTTGAAAAGAGCAGCACTTGGCAGAGAAGGCACAGTTTTTATTTTGCCACATTATTTTTTGCTTATTAAGTTGGAATCACCAGGCTGGCATCCTTCGTGTCTGTGTGCCACCACAATATACTGTGTGTATATGTACAGTATATGTGTAAATTTACCCAGGTCAGCCAGTTGCTCCAACACAAATGGAGTGTCCATTTTTACAGCTGGTTAACCTTTTTAACACCAACATCCTTCAGTTACCTTCCATGGCACGTGTCCTTATTCTAACACAAGGTGACGGGTGGAAGAAGTTCACTTAAACAAGAATAAAAGTGCAAAGTTAAGTGCGGATTGGTTATCCAAGGTAAAGACGGGTCACAAAAAAATTGTACGACACTAAACGCAGTCATAATTGGTCTTCTTTTTTTTTTTTTTTTTACATTATCCATATTTTATTTTAATATTCAGTTTATAAAAAAAAATCATTGTTTCCAATTTACCTAAAAAGTAGTATGCAGAAAGTGGCATGATTGAAAAGCAAATCATACCAAAGAGCAATTTAGTCAAGTGGCTTTGTTGTCGTGCCATCCATACCTAGTATTGCAGCATAAGGGGCCCAACATAACGGTCTCCAGGACTGACACAGGACAAGTGCAAGACGGCTAAAGACCTATACTGTTATTAGATAAATAATAAGTCATCTGTAACTAGATAGATGATAGTAATTTGAAATACAGCAGGTAGAAATTAATAAATAGTAAAACAGAATAGAAAACAGCAGTAGTGACAAGTGTAACAAATGCACTGCAGGTCAGTTCATTACTAGGGGCAGATCGGAGTTCAAATCCAGACAGTCACGGAGTAGAAGCTGTTGTTGTAGCTGGCAGAACTGGTTCAGATGTTACAGGACCTTCTACAAGATGGAAGTTAGATGAAGAGACCTTGGGAGGAGTGTGGAGCGGTCCTTCACAATGCTGTAAGCTTTACAAAGATGTCGTCAGTGGATACCACAGAAGACCTAATGATCTTTTCTGCAGTGTGCACTACGCATTGTAGGACCTCACGGTCGGACACACTGCAGTTCCCAAACCAGACAGAGATGGTGCCCCTGTAGAATGTGGAGAGGTAGACTTTCCTTCTTCAGCTGATGAAAGAAGTGGAGATGCTGTGCCTGCTCTACCAAGGACTTCGGCTCTCTTGACCAGTTCCACTGCTGGGTCCTCCATGTGCAGTAGGGTGTGGACCATATAGGCCTTCCTGAAGTCAGCCACCGCTTTTGTCTTGTACAGTACACATTAAGAGAGATTGTCGTTTGTCCATTCTGTAAGCTGACTCGTCTCCATTGCTGATAAGACCTTAAGTATTTGAACAGCGACCCTACCCCTAGTTTTGTATCTGTGCTCCACCAAAATTTACAACGGAAATGAAGCAATCAAGATGTGATTGAAGTGTAGACTTGCAGTTTTAATTTAAGGTGTTTAACAAAAACCTTATATGAGCCATTTAGAAAAGAGCCATTTTTATACATGGTCCTCCCATTTTCAGGGGCTCAAAAGTATTTGGACAAACTAACATAGTCGTAACGATCCTTTTCAATACCTGTTTGGAAATCTTTTACAGTCAGTGACTGCCTGAAGTCTGGAAGCCATGGCCTTCTCCAAATGCTGGGTTTCCACCCTAGTGATGCTTTGCCAGGCCTTAGCTGCAGCTGTCTTCAGGTGCTGCTTCTTCGTTGGACTTTCTGCTGTCAGTTTTGTCTTCAGCATGTCCAGTTGGTTGGAGGTCAGTTGATTGGCTTGGCCTTTGAAGATTATTCTACTACTTTGGTTTGCTTTCTCAATATGTTTTTTCTCGTCGTTCCTCTGTACTGTGAAGTTTTGTCCTGTATGTTTTGCAGCATTTGGCTGAATCTGAGCAGACAGTACAGCCCTGTACACTTCAGAGTTCATCCTGCTACTTCTGCCAGCAGTCATATCGTCAATTAACGCCAGTGACTGACAGCCATGCATGATCATGCGATGAAAGTGCCTGCACCGTGTTTCACTGGTGATGTGGTATTCATCTGATCATGAGCTGTTCCTTCTCTAGCCATCATTCTGGTATTTATATTGATCTTAATTTTATTTGTCCAATGAGAACTGTTCTAAAACTGGCCCTTGTTTTTTTTTTTTTTTTTAAATCTGACAATGGTTTGCACCCTGTGCTAGACCCTCGGTCTTTACTTTCGTGAAGTCTTCTCCTGATTTTAGACTTTGGTAATGATAGGTCTACCTCGCGCAGAGTGTTTTTGGTTTGGCTAAATGCTGTGAAGGGGTTCATCTTCACCAAGGACAGAATTCTGCTATCATTCGGCACAGTTGTCTTCTGTGTTTTTTAAGACCCTCTGATGTTGCTGAATTCATCATTTTATTCCTTATTTTTAAGAAAATACCAAAGGGTTGATATGACCATTCCTCATGTTTCTGCTATCTCTCTAAAGGGTTTTTCGTTTTCTCTGCCTAATGATGGCCTGTTTTTGTTTGCATGGACAGCTCTTTAAACTTCATATTGGGAGTTCACACTGACAGCTTCAAAATGCAATTTCTACACCTGGAATCAACTTCAGATCATCTAGCTGCTTAACAGAAAATGAATTAATGGCTGGCTACGGACCAGCTTGTCAGTCAAATGTCCAAATACGTTTGAGCCCCTTGAAATGGGGTGACCATGTATAAAAATAACTGACTGTCATTCCTAAGTGGCTTATGCAATATTTCCCTTTGAGTTAATTTTGAAAGCCTACACTGCAATCGTGTAATTATTTCTTGATTTCAAATGCCCTGTGGTGGCGTATAGAGCCCAAATTATGAAAATTATGTCACTGTCCAAATACTTCTGGATGTAACTGTACCACCATTATGGCATCTGCAACCTTAATGATCCTGCTTGAGCTGTTTGCAGCCATACAATCGCGAGTCAGCAGAGTGAACAGAGGTGGGCCGAGTACACAGCCTTAGGGGGCCCCAGTGCTCAGTACTATGGAACCGGAGATGGTGTTCTGAATGGCTTGTGACTCTCTGGCAGGAAGTCTAGGATCCAGTTGCATGAGGAAGTGTTGTAGCCTAGCAGACCCAAATTCCCTTTTTATTTATTCTTCCAGAATAGTCTACATGTGGGTGCTGTGTGTGTGTCTCTGCACAGTTAGATGTGTAAGTACTGTATATACTCGCGGATAAGTCAGGACTTGATTTTATCGTATAATTTCTGATATTTTATAATTTCGATCGTATAAGTCGAATGCAGAAAACTCGCGCGATTGGTCCAAGAGATTATAATATGCTAGTGCCCTCCTGACAGAGTAACCACGGAGCACACGGCCTTTTCTCTTCTCTCTATTGTGCCTACGTGACCACACGCTAATACCTGAACTATTCCAAAGTGACGATTGCACTCTTGTGTGTTTTCTGTATATCACATCCTCATACACCTTTATCGTTAGAGCATCCCTTATCTACGCTGAAGCATTTGATCAGAAGAAAACATGAAGCTGGTTTTAAATTAAAAATCGTTGAAGTGGTGAAAGAAATTAGTAACTGCGCTGCTGCAACAAAATTCAATACGTCTGAGAGACTGATGTGAGATTGGAGGAGACAAGAAGATGTTAAAAAAAAAAATAAATACATGCATTGTTGAACGGGCGTATAAGTCGGGGTCTGATTGTATGATTGATTTTTTTGGATTTCAAGACCCGACTTATACCGTAGCTGTCTCTGTAGTTGCATCGCTGCCAAATGCTGCTCTTGGCCCAGCAGATCAAGTTAGACGAGGTGAGACTCAAAAATAACCGGACTGGGCTTGGGGCTTTCCTGGAAAACCGGCCGCGGATCATTGAAGGATATCCCCTCCTGCACACCCTCTCAAACCGCCGGCCGGCCGGGCACCAGCCTACACTCTAGGGGTCTGGTATGCGGGACCAGGATGATGGTGGAAGACAGGGAGACACGGACACAAAAGGGTTGAGTTTTTGCAAAAATTAAGTGAGGTTTTATTTACAGGTGCACTTAAAGAAAAACAAAAATAACGTCTTGTGGAAAATATATATCGATACCCATTCCAATACCGCAAAGGACACACGAAACAGTTATAAAACAGAGCCCAAAAATGATGACCATATACAGTATTTACAGTGCTGATTTAAAGTCCCGAATAAAAAAGAAAAATGGCCACAAATTAATGAAAACCCATCCATACACGAACAGCAAAAATAAAACTGCCTTCCTCCGCAGTCATCCAAGTCCTGAAGCTGCTCCTCTAAACAGTGTATAATAGAGGGATTACCAAAAACAAGAGTATTCAAAATACAGAAAAAGGTGTATATACAAAAATAAACGGCGCACCACGAACCACAACCCAATAAATACACCAATCCAGAGACATTATATAAGGACAAAAAAGTCTAGAGGCCGGAAATTCACTTTTGTATTCAGCGCCCCCTCGCCAACCAATTAAACTGTTAAACGTCATCCCTCCACGGGCACGCGATGACGTGAACGCGTCTGCCAAGAGTGGCTTCTCCCGCCCCACACAATTTACTCTAAAAAATGCGAGGAGCCGCACGCGCATAGCCGTGCCAGCCCTTGAGACGAGAACGGCGCTTCTCTCATAACTGCAAGTAAACACTTTTTAATAAAAAAAAAATCTTTCCTTGCCTGAGCTATTGTCCAGACAACTGCCGATAAGGCATCCCTTTTATAAGCTGCGGCAAACATATACTAAAGTGCTTCGCACTTTCTCTCACTCTTCTCGCGCCATGAGATCGCGGGAGGCGCGCGCACACGAGAGGAAGACCGACAATGTCATCCCGGCCGGTTAATAACAGATTCGCCACGACACTCCCTAGAAGGCGCTCATATCGTCAGCGGCCCTCTGCGCTTTGTAAATGGACAAAATGGCAAGTTTTTGTCCTTTTTACCCTAACGAATGCCCCTCTCATAACCCTGTTGAGGCACATTAGCACAGTATCCTGTGAAGAGCCCACTCAGTATTTGCACAACAATCCCAACACGAGTTGCCGCGATAATGTCGGGTGAAAAAAAATCAAACGGAGAATCAACATCGAATTTCTCGCGACTTTTCTCTTTTTCCGTAAAGCAGTTTTACGCCTGACAAAAACACTCCTGTCCTCGATCTTCCTCCCTATTCGCCAGATTTAGCTCCCTGTGATTTTTATTTGTTCCTGAAAATCAAAAGTGACCTGAAGGGAAAGTATTTTTCTTCAGTGGATGAAGTGAAGACAAAAACGTTAAGCCTGTTGAAGAGCCTCAAGCAAGAAGACTCCCAGCGCTGTTTCAATCAACGAAAGATACGTAAGGAGCGGTGTGGGGATCGGGATTATATAGAAGGTGACAATGTTTAGAATGCTGGAATTCATCAATAAATATATATTTTTTTACCAATTCTGTTATGTTTGTATGTCACCTGGTATTCCTGTAGGAGTGAGGAATCTTACGTATCCTGACTGAGGCCAGTCTAATGATATGGCTGACATATCAGGAAAAGGTGCCGATATAAATGAATCCTTCCCAGGATATGGAAGTATGGTCAAGAGTGGATCTGTTAAGAAATCGCGTCAGACCAGCCTTCTATAAAAGGTCATACAGTGGGTGGTAGGGTCACTTTGACATGCTGTGCTTGATGATTTCTCACCCCATAAAATCCACTATTTAGGTGGTTTGCCATTCGAGAGTTTTGTTTCAATTGTATCTTTATCCATAACAAGGAAGCATTACAGATTACTCAAGATGACACCATTCCAACCTACAAATGTGGAGTCCTATGCTGATGCCAAGCAATCAGTAGTATAAAATTTGAATGGAGTCTCAAGTGTTTCAGATGTTGCCTTGTGATTTATCAAGTGATCCTCAGATGGCGTTAACACGCGAGATGTGTTGCACAATCCAGTGGGTGGCTGTCCACTACTGTGCTTCCCAGAGTTCTCTATTAGCCACCAAGAGCGTGTGCAGTGGAGCATGTCGAGAAGAGCGTCTGTCTACCTCCCGGCGGTAAAGACCACAGTTTGATGAATTTTCCTGGGCCTCAACTTTGGAAATTATCAGGGCAGAAATGAGAACATAAAGAGATTGTAGTATAATGGTGCATGGCGGGCATAAACTAGTGGTTTACTCGTGGCAATATCCATATACAATACAATGCAATTTTTTTTTTTTGAGCCCAAAATCACATAAGAAGTGCCACAATGGGCTTTAACAGGCCTGACTCTTGACAGCCCCCCAGCCTTGACTCTCTAATAAGATGAGGAAAAACTCCCAAAAAAAAAAAAAAAATGGAAGAAACCTTGGAAAAGGGAGTTCAAAGAGAGACCCCTTTCCAGGTATGTTGGGCGTCAAAAAGAAAAAGGGGGTCAATACAATACAATACAATACACAGAACGGAACAGAAAACAGGTAATCCTCAATATAATGTCAAAGTGAACTTTATTGTCATCTCAACCATATACAAGTATACAGACAGAGGAAATTGCGAAGCTCAGGGTCCACAGTGTAGCAACATGACGTGCAAATAATAAATTAAAAATAGAATTAAAATTTAAAATTAAAACACAAACAAGACAAGACAAAGAAGTAGCAGCAATATTGACATGTAGCAAGCAATATGAACATTGATGTAATATATGGTATTTGCAAACTAGATACATAAATATAGTCAATAGATATGTAATATAAATAAATAATAGATATAGATAATAGAGAAATAATCAGTGTATGATAATAGTTGTTTAAGACATGTGTAAACAATGACAGGTCAGAATGTTTCACAGCAGAAGGATATCAAAAGTGTCAAAATACTTAAAGGTCAGTATGGGAATTTCAGTTCTTTTCTACATGCACACTCATCTTTGCAGGAAAGTGGCTTGCATGTATAAAAGTTCTGTTTTTAGAGGTGGTTAAGGCAGTGTGGAAGATCCCAGGGGGCAGCATGGTGTTAAGGAGTCTGACAGCTTGGGGGTAAAAACTCTCCTGCAGCCTGGCAGATCTGGCTCTGATGCTGCAGTATCTTCTCTTGGATGGCAGAAGTGTGAAAAGTCCATGTGAGGGGTGTAAGGGGTCCTGCTCAATGCTGCAGGCCTTGCGGACACTGCGTTTGTAAAATATGTCCTGTAATGAAGTGAGAGACACCGCAATAATGTTCTCTGCTGTCTTCACTATAATATAATGGTAAAATAAAAATCTTACAAGTACAGAGCAGTAGATGATATCACATCATACAATTTGGATTTGTTTAGAGTCCTGGAATCCTCATCCATCAAGTTTCCTCTCCCAACTGGCCATTCCACGGCAGAAACAGCACTCGGCCCACCAATCCGAAGAAAAGACCCCTCTACCAGATGATTCCTGCGATCCTCCAACAGGGATGACTTTACCTTAGGCAGGTAAAACAACTTGGTAGATGGGCCGTGGCATCGAGTGCCATATTTGAGTACTGAGAAGAGAAACCGAATAGGTGAGGGTTAGTATCAAATTCTAACTATCATGCTACTTATGTTTTAGTGCTAATAACTAACAACAGAGACGCAGTCTGTACAGTTAATCAGCAGCTCTAGTCAGGGTGTGCTAAATGAAGTAGTGAGTCTTCAGCCGGGATTTAAAGGCTGAGACCGAAGGGGCATCTCTTACAGTAGCAGGCAGACCAGTCCACAGTTTAGGGGCCCTGTAACTAAAAGCTCGACCTCCCACTGTTATTTTATTAATCCTTGGAATCATAAGCAGACCGGCATCCTGAGATCTTAATGTGCGCTCAGGTTTGTAAGTCATGATAAGTTCAGACAAGTAAGTCGGACCTTGGCCATTTAATGCTTTATATGTTAAAAGGAGGATTTCGAAATCTGCCCTAAACTTAACCGGGAGCCAGTGTAAGGATTAGGAACTGGAGTTATGTGTTCATATTTTCTTGTTCTTGTAATAATTTTTGCAGCAGCATTTTGGATTAACTGGAGGCTGTATAGAGAACAGTTTGAACACACACACACACACACACACACACACACACCAGATTCACTTATAAGAACATCCCCGTTAAGTTGTGACCCCCAGTGACCATCAGACTTCCTTTGTTTTGTTAGTCACCATGATATGACGTGAACAGTGTGTACGTTAGTGCTGGGCGGTATGACCAAAATTCTATATCACGGCATTTTTCAAAATTATACCAGTTTCACAGTATACAACGGTATTTTTTTCCCCATGCATGAGTGGATGTTAACCACTTTTTCCACTGCAATTACTGCAGTAGACTGGCGAAGAATAACCTATTCCACTGTCATGAAAATTGTACATTGTACAAAAAAACATTTTAATGTGCACACAAGTATTAGTACAGGTTTGAATGGCCCCACATAAAGTGATAATTTTCAAGGGGGTGGCACTAATTAAGAGAAGGAATCACATTGCATGACAGTTGCAGTCAAAATATAGAACCTTTTTATTGAACAAATTTTGTAAACAACTTAAACTAAAACTTTGACAACATATTTTCAACCATCCAAAGAGGCATTTAGACTTAGTAAAATAGCCAGAGGTGCTTGTCAAAAGTTGTATTGCACTGAAAATGTCTTAGAAAAGGAATAAAGAGTAAATATTTTTTATAAACCAACTACACTTTCTGTTAATGTTAACAATCTCTGTCCAATGACACGCTAAAGTGACTTTTTAAACAACTTTACCATCATTAAACTGCATAATATTTAAACTAATAAATAATAAAAATAAAATAAAACAAGTGCAACTTGGTAATGACGTCTTTACCAACTGATCCATCATTTAGGCAAAATGCATTAATATGGAACTTGCTTCAAGCTAAGCTATATACATAAATAATAAAACTGCACCTTGCTTTTATAATGATATTTGTGGTATAGCCCTACAGAATCGTATTAGGGCCACGGTGAAGAAGAAAAAATATGGACACATGGAAGAAAAAAAAAAAACAACTATATGTCGAGAATAAAGTCGACATTTCCACTTTATTCTCATAGGTTAATTTTATAATTAAAGTAGAATGTTGTAAACTAAACTTCATCCTAAAATCAATGTTTAATTTACTAGATTTTCTCAAACCCCGTCATAAGTTAATGTAGCACAAAAAATGCTTTGTGTTAAGTGTTCCCTGACCCAGTTGTTAATCACTACGTGCTTCTTAAACTGACTTCCTCTACACTAAGAGGAGGTGCAGGCAGCGATCACCGCACAGAATACATTCACTTCATGATATTCCTGCTCTCTGAAAATTTAGAATGCTAAGATATATACAGTACTTCATATTTTCAGGATGAAATGCATTAAAGCAGGTATTAAACATGCACGGTAGTGCTGCTCCCTCGCATGAAGGGGTCCCCAGGTGTACATTCAGTGTAGAGAACTTTACGGCAGGTGTGACGAGGCTCCAAAAAACTGGATGCATGAATGGGTATCGCACAGGTTTAACTTAAATACTGCGTAATTGTTGGGTTCGTGATCTGGTGGTCAGAGACATGAACACAGAATTCAATGAATGTTCTCCTCAGTGGGCTTTCTTTATTGCATGCATGCTGTCCAGTTCCTATCCTTCCTTTTTCTTTCTCCACATAACCAATCACCACACGATAAACGTCTTTGTTAAATTAGTTATACACTTAGACCACAGAGTGTTCAGAACTTTAAAAACAACTCTTCGTTATACACGTTTAATTATCTCATCCATTCAGGGTTGCGCCCATCCCAGCAAGCATTGTGTACGAGGCAGAAGCAAATCCTGAATGCCAGCACATCGTAAGGTGAATATGAGCAACACATAGACTAGCAGGGTCAATATAACGTAACAAAACCCCACATCCTACATGGCTTTGAAAGGAAATTGTTCTACTATAATGACAAATTACGAGAATAAAGTCAACATGTCGACTTTAATCTTGACATAAACGGCGAGAATAAAGTAGAA
>JANRMT010027041.1:44979339-45027342 GCA_026402145.1 Polypterus bichir lapradei | reverse complement strand
TATATATATATGCCAGCAACACTCATGACAATGACAAAACAATTATATTGTCAATCATGTTACGTTATTATTAAAATGTTTCCTTTTCTTTTTAGTTCTCTGCTGCCAAACGCGGGTATTTTGCTATGTATATATATATATATATATATATATATATATATATATATATATATATATAGATAGATAGAGAGAGAGAGAGAGAGATGACAACAACACTCATATCAATGACAAAACAATTACATTAACAATCATGTTATGTTATTTTTAAAATATTTCCTTTTCTTTTTCATAACTTCTTTAACACACTACTTCTCCGCTGCGAAGCGCGGGTATTCTGCTAGTTTTAATATAAAGTTTGATTACAAATGGAGATAAATGGTTGTGTATCGATATTATCAATTACTTATGATGAGAAACAAAGGCATATGATATTTGAGATATATTGCACAACTAGAAGTGGTTCTGATTTCCTTTTCCTCCATCTCAGTATACGAGAGAGTCGAGGGGAGCGCACTCCTGAGTTTATTCACTGGCTTCTCCGACGTCCTACACCCTTCGAGCAGTTGAGCTCGTGTTTGAGATGCACTGTATGGAGATGTGTTTGTAGCTAGTAAGATAATGGCGTGCCTTGGGGATGATTTTGGTTACAAAAAGTGTGCTGCTAAAGGAAAAAAAGGATGCGAAACACTAATAGTACACTTTTAGCGGGCTTAGTAAAATGAGACATTTTCAGGCCTGAAGGAAAAGATGGCAACATTTATGTTCAGGGAAATCAAGGTACTGTATCCTGATTATAAAAGCAGAATAAGATTTAGGTTGGACGTGTCATGTAGGTGTAGCACAAGACAGGCTGGGGGGACAATTATGTTTTAAGAATGTGGGGGTCTGTGAATCTTATAATGTGAATTTGTTTCCAGGTGAGGTAAGCCTGGCAAACATGCATAGGACTGGGCAGACTGGCTGCAAGTATAGAATAGAATTAAAGTGGGAACGGCTCTATGGGTGTGCTAACTCATAAACTGGGATGCCAGACTTGAGATAAATTAGAGAACTAGTGATTGTATGATGTTGATTTATGGAATACAGTGGAAGTGGCCAAGGACAGGGCACTCTATTAACAGAGGCAGAATAAGATTTGGATTGGACTTACGTATGTTATCCATCCATTATCCAACCTGCTATATCCTAACTACAGGGTCGCGGGGGTCTGCTGGAGCCAATCCCAGCCAACACAGGGCACAAGGCAGGAAACACACCCCAGGCAGGGCACCAGCCCACCACAGGGCACACACCCCAAGCACACACTAGGGACAATTTAGGATCTCCAATGCACCTAACCTGCATGTCTTTGGTCTGTGGCAGGAAACCCACACAGACACGGGGAGAACATGCAGACTCCACACAGGGAGGACCTGGAAAGCGAACCCAGGTCTCCTAACTGCGAGGCAGCAGCACTACCCACTGCGCCACCCAGGACTTTATTGGAAGATTACAAAGGTGGGGGTGCAGACATTATGGTGCTGGTGTAGGTTTTAGCAGAATGGGGAACTGGGCAACTTGGCAGAGGATTGGGCAATTCAGAGATAAATATAGTATAAAATCTGTGCACCTGTTCCCTTCCATATGTATATGGAAAGTTATGGGAAGAATAAGGGGACTGTGGATGTCTTGGGATGAAATTTTGGAACACAGTAGAAATGGGAAAGCTGGCATCAGATTGGGCAGCATGGAGTATGATACATTTTATCCGGGATTTGTCCTATGGGGCTGGTAGTGGCCAGGCCAAGATGTGCATTGACATTGATGGGGAGCACACAAGAGCATGTGGAATGACCAGATAGCTATGAAAGGCACTATATAACAGATAACTGCGGCTTCAGTTTGTCCACTGAAAAACTGCACCCCCCTCCCAGATTTTTTTTCCATCAGCACTGTGCGAGACCCTTATTTTTTTAGACATTTATGGTTGTGTTAAGCTGTCCCGATTTCAAGTGTCTAAGGGGATGACAAATGTGAAAACTTTAGCGACACTCTTTTTAAATAAAAACGCTTATTCCTTTTATTTGGGGTGTATGGCGTGGTAGGCAGCGGGTCAAGCCCCACAAATAAGGCATCCTCTGTAGGCTGTTTGCATGTTCTCCCCAAGCCTGTGCCTCTTCCCATATCCTCAAAGAGGGTCTCGCTAGGTTAACTAAAGATTCTGAAAGTGTTGGTATGCGGGTGAGTGGGCAATTGAGTAGTGCCCTGTCCACGGCTACCAGGATCAACTGTGCCCCCTTGTGACCTTCAACTGGTTTGAGTTTCTGTGGGAATGGTGTGTTATGATGTGGCATTGTCTTCTCCATAAACTCCAAATGTTACATTTCACACCAAACATTCTTCTTGTAAAATTACAGTAAAGACGTCTCGTACATGGACATGGAGTGCCCTACTGCATCTTCTTGGTTTTTAGTGGTTATGAAAGCTGCCACCACAAGCCTACATAAATAAAAATGATGCATTCTTAATAAAATAATAATAAATAATACATTTTATTTGTATAGCTTAACATAAGTTGGACAGGCTAACCTACAATTGTGAATGTAACTTTTGTTGTAGCCATCCATAGGATTTTGGCCTTCGCTTCAATCTGAAATCCTAAAACTCAGATAAGCCACAGGGAAATTAAACGTGCAAGATCAGGAATATAGTGACATGCAGTAGAGAGAAAACTGACGTTGTGCATTCGAGTTGATTGCATTTTAAAGAAGTACAATTAAACCCCAGGCAAGCAGCCAGCATTTTATCACACAATGGCTCCGAGGTTTATAGCCGACCCAAGATAACACTGTCTTTTGTATTTGGTTGGCACGTCATAAGATCAGGATGCAGTAAAGCTGGTTACATAGCGGGTTTACTCACTCTAGCTGAAGAACACTTCTTGCTTATTAAAGTTTAAAAAGCCTTAATTGCTGCCTTCGTGGGTTTCAGTTTCTCTTCTTTTAAGCATCTACAGAATCAATTAACAACATAAAGCAAATAAAAAGAACAAGAGCTGAGCAGTTCACCTGGCGCCCTCTGTACCTGTGTGTTCATCATAAATGCCCGTCTATGCCCCTTTTGTCTAGTTCATCGTCACAGGGGCCAGATCCAGTTGTGGCAGTATGGGATGCACACACAAAGCCACATTTGGTCATACTGGCCAATCCAGATTTTCCAGTTTACTGTACCTACCCAGTACCACCTTTGGATGGTGGAAGAAACACTCAGGGTGAGCATGTAAACTCAACATAAAGAGTGACCAGTGCCCGTATTTACTGGCTCAAAAATCAGCACAAATTTGGGCCTCCTCTTAGAAGTAAAAACATTTGATCAATTTTCCTAATTTTGATAACTACTTCTAACTTCACCGGGAGTTACAAGAGTTCCTGAGCTATCCTAACTCCGTAGGTGCTGCCACAAGATGGCACACAATTCCGGGAAAGGCAGAATGGTTTGAAAATGCTGGACAATGATGAATCTGACAGAGATGGAACAAGTCTTCTATGTTTCATGATCGTTCCATCTCTGAGGAAGCTACGTGCTGTTGGCTGAAATTGTTACACGTGCAAGTGTAGGGGTGGCATCCTGACTGTCGCAGGGATAGATGCCTACCTGAACGGGATGGTCCTCGATTTATATTCCAGTCGGAAAGACCAAATAATGGAAGTACAAAGGAATTGCATGAACAATTCATCGCCCAGCAGTGCTCCCCTGGCTGAAGCCCAGTTTGGACTCCTGCGAGTTGTGCAGTGGTATGGAAGAGTGACCCTCTCTGAGTCCTGGGGTGCTACAGGAGCGGTGCACTGTAAGGAATGGACCGCTCTGCTTTGGGGAACTGTCATATGACTCGGAAGGGCTTCTGTCTTGACACCAGAGAGTCTACTGGTCCACCATAAAATGAAGCCTCATGGGAGTCAGAGCTGGGAGGGGGGGATGACCCTTGCAGAGAAGAGGAGAGATGGAAGGAGGTAGACGCTGACTAACTGTGCACTTTATTATAGCCTTGTAAGGGAGTCTTGTTCTTATATAAATACAGTAAATATAATTTTATTTCGTCTGAAATTGTGTTTGCCTCAGTTGTGTGGAGGTGTTTGGGGATCTGGGGTGCCCGCTGGTGGCCACACATGCAAAATGAGTTTTACAATTGCAGTAACCAAGCATTTGTTAAAATTTGCACCATACTGCCCTAAAAGCACGTGAGGTGATATACAGATTTGCATGTTTCTCCACTACTCCATGTGAGGTAATGTGAAAGCAAACTGTATTCATACAAACCAGTGTGCACATAAAAAGTGAGGATGAGCATGCACACGTTAACCACAAGTAATACCACAGTATCAGCACTCAGGGGCTCATGGATGCACGCTGTACTGTAGTAGCCAGCATGTTACCCTGAACAGAGGTGGGACTGGGTGGGTGACAGACACCTTCACATTCCATGAAAGCCTGGGACGTTCACGTCGTGAGCCCTAGAAACTCAAGCAGGCAGGTGAAGACATCCGGGGCATTAGATAAATAGATGGAGGAGCAGAAGATAAGGTGGGAGGCAAGGCACGCCACATTCATTCAGAGACGATTGGGATAGTGGAGGAGTGAGCGTGACTTCAGAAACAGCACCGTGGCTAGTTTCATTGTAACTGTTACTTCACGCGTTTTCTGTGGCCATTACAGCAGGAAGGTGATTCATTCTGAAAATACGGCTGTGGATCATCCATCTATCTGTCCACTCTCTAAATCAGGGGTCGCCAACTCCAGTCCTGGAGGACCACCATGGCTGCAGGTTTTCATTCTAACCCTTTTTGTTAATGAGTGCCCTGTTTGTGCTGCTAATTAACTTCTTGTGAATTCATTTTAATTGACATATCGTTTAAGATTTGTTCTTCTGAATTTCTTCATCATTCCTCTGAATTGCTTCACTTCTTTCCTTAAATGGCACCAAAATAAAAATGAAATGTAAAGTGAGCGAGCCAACAGAAGACCAACTAAGTCAGGGCCTCAAACTCCAACCAATTTCACTCCAACCATCTGCTTAATGAGGTGCCATTTCTTGTCGTTAATTAAACCCATTATTTAATTCCATGGCTTGTTGCTTCTCTCGTGGTGAATTAGCGGACATTTCCAAAATTGCTGATTTTCTTTTTTCTAAGAACTCTGTTCAAATGTTTTGGGGACCTGAGTAGACTGACATTCCTGAGTCCTTCACCTTTCTTTATTTTCAGATACTGTATGATGGACACCAGTTATTTTGGCTCATTTTGTATCTCATTATTGTTTGGCTGTTAATTAAGGAAAAAGAAACAATTAAGGAGTCTGAGTTTTTAAGAGCAAATCATTTAAAATTAGTCCAAAAGAAGTTAATTAGCAGCAAAAACAGGTCACTTAATCAGAAAAGGGTAAGAATGAAAACCTGCAGCCACGGTGGTCCTCCAGGACCAGAGTTGGTGACCCCTGGTCTAAACCCACTTTATGTTGAACAGCTTTGCGGTGAAACTGGAGCCTATCCCAGCAGGGCAGGAACAATCACTGGAGCGTTTGTTGCTAAATAACGTTATTTACAGTGGATTCAGAAAACATTCAGACTCTTTTGCTTTCTCCTCATTTAATTGTATTGTAGGTGTAGTTTTAAAATGGATCAATTTAACATTTTTACCATTCAATCTACACTCAGTAACCCATAATAACAAAGTGAAAACACATTCTCAAAAAGCTTTACAAATTTATTGAAAATCAAAAGCTGAAATCTCTCCTTTCTATAAGTATTCAGACCCTTTGCTGTGCAGTCCAAATTGTGTTCGGTGCCTCCTGTTTGCATGAATCCTTGAGATGTGTCCTAGAGTCAGCCGACCGGCCAAACTGAGTAGCCAGGCAAGAAGAGCCCTGGTCAGTGAGGTGCTTGTTGTAATATGACTTCAAAAGTCCTCTGCTGAGATAGGAGAACCTGTTGGATGGCTGATCACCTCAGAAGCACTCCATCAATCAGGCATTCAAGCTATAGTGGCTAGACAGAGGCCACTCTTCTGTAAAAAGCATATGACAGCCAGATTGGGGGAGTTAAAGGACTCTGAGGGCCTGACGATAAAAGATTGTAAGGTCTGAAGAGACAAATCTTGAACTCTTTGGATAGAACCCTGTGCAGACCAGGTACTGCTTATTACCTGCCAAATATCCTCCCTACGGTAAAGCATGGTGGTGGCAGCATCATCCTATAGGGGTGCTTCTCAGTGGCAGGGACAGGAAGACTGGTCAGAACTGAGGGAAGGATGAATGCAGCCAAATACCATTAGGTCCTTGACAAGAACCTTCTCCAGAGTGCATATGACCTCAGACTAGGCCAGCGGTTCACCACAAAAACCCTGATGTGGCTTTAAAGAAAGTCTCAGTGGCCAGACTTAAAACCCACAGACGATGAGTGGAGAGACCTGAAGATGGCAGTTTACAGAAGCTTCTCTTTCAATTTAAAGGAGCTTAAGAGGATCTGCCAGGGAGAATGGAATACACTTCCAAAATCCAGGTGTACAAAGCCTTTACAGACTTGCCCATGAAGATTCTGTCAAAGGGGCTTCTACAAAGCACTACATTAAGGGTCTGATTTACATGAATGAGAGATTTGTTTTTAATTTTTAATAAAAATGTGTTTTGAATGAATTCAAAATACTGAATCTTAATATATTTGCAATGCTTTCTGAGAACATGTTTTCACTTTTTCACTATGAGTTATTGATGGAAAAAAATGGCAATTTGACCATTTAAAATTAAATCTACGACACAATAAATAAAATACTTTCCGAGTGCACTGTAGTTACTGGTTTGATGCTTTATACGTACGTTACACATATGAACTTACCAGCCTAAAGAGCTCCTAAAAGGAAGCCATCTTCTGAGAACCTAGCAGTCATGTTGTAAGTCCCTGTCTGCTCCTCCAACACACAGGTTACTTTCATTGCAGAATATTTTCCTGCCATAACCTATGGAGTACAGGACCACAATGAATAAAAAGTATACAGAGCTTAAAAATGAATGCAAGAGAAGTACAGAAACGGCGACATAAACTCTTCATACTGCATGCTTTCTGTTCCAGCGCTGGCAGCGGAAGCTGGGCGTCACACAGCAAGTGTTTCTGCAGATTGCCAAAGGGCAGGAAGGAAGGCAGACATTATTGTGCTAGTGTGAAAACAGCTGTTATAACGTGCGCTAGAAAGTAACCTGCAAAGTGTAAGTGTAATGATGAGAGGCGTTTTCAAATAATAAAGATGAATAGTTTTGGTTGTCATCTCTTTCTTCATCCCATGTGAAGGTTTAACACACATCTTTTCAAGTTGAACTAAGCAACATTCAATAATGCACAAGGAACAATCATAGTTTCACAGCTTCTTTCAACTCTGCACTTTAAATGTATTTCATTATTTTAATGAACTGCAAGGCAGACATCAGCAAGTGACCACAGATAAAGAGTGCTGCATCTCCTAAGGAGCAGGTACACGTATGGCCCACACAACTTCAAACAAACAACTTCACTGAAATGTGCAGATATGTGTATCTGCCTTCTGGATAAACCGGGGCAACATTGGCAGTGCTTGTTATAATACACTGTATGTTGACCAGTTTGGGTCAAATAAATCAGAAGGCCTCATAGCTTCAGGGACCAGGGTTCAACTCCAGGTCCAGCCGCTGCATCACTGGGTACTCTGTTTTTCCTCACACCTCCCAAAGACATGCAGGTCAGACTGATGCTGCATTGCATTTTCCCGGATGACGAAGCTGGGAGTAGATTGAATTTTATTAGTCCACAGAATGAAATTTGGGGCTTTACGGGAGTTCTTTAAATAAATAAATAGATAAGTAAGTAAATAAACATACACACGGTCTTTGGGCCAAACACACACTGGAATGACTATAAAGCAAGAAAATTCAAAAGAAAGAAGAAAGTTCTGACATGGCTGTGCAAGTCCCAGTGAGGCATTATGCAGACACACTGCTGTTGGTATAAAGGAGCCCTTGTAGTGTTTCTTGGCGCACTTCTGTTGAATAACTAGTTTGCCGAAAGTAAGCTGAAGTGACGTCACACTCGAGTTGACCGAGTTTCAGTACAACACTGCTTGCTCTTTCGAAACACAGATAACTGCAATTTCCACCATTAATTGGTGCCACGGCCCACCTGCCAAGTTGTTTGCCTGCCTATGGTAAAGTCATCCCTGGTGGAGGATCACAGGAATCATGGGAAAGTGGGGCCCTTTCATCGGATTGGCTGGCCGAGCAACGTTTCAGCCGTGGAATGGCCAAATGGGGAGGCAGGTTGACGGATGAGGTCTCCAGCACTCTAAAAATATCAAAATCTTACTATGTGATATCATCTACTGTTAAATTCTGCTCTATACTTCTAAAATTTTTATTATTATGCTGTATTAAGGATTTGTTCTGTTCTGTATACTTGTATTGACCCCCTTCTTTTGACACCCACTGCACGCCCAACCTACCTGGAAAGGGGTCTCTCTTTGAACTGCCTTTCCCAAGGTTTCTTCCATTTTTCCCTACAAGGTTTTTTTGGGAGTTTTCCTTGTCTTCTTTGAGAGTCAAGGCTGGGGGGCTGTCAAGAGGCAGGGCCTGTTAAAGCCCATTGTGGCACTTCCTGTGTGAATTTGGGCTATACAAAAATAAACTGTATTGTATTGTATTGTATAACTACCGAACAACATATTACACAGTATTTAGCACATCCAAAAACTGTAGCAACATGTCTACAGACAGCACTGTTTGTACAACTGATTTAATGAGACATAAATAGACAGAAGTGCTAATAAATAGTATAATACCACGGCTTTCACTTCTGCTGATGCACGGTGCAGCCATCAAGGATTCTGACAGTGCGGTTGGTGAGGCTCAGTTGAAACTTCCTACTGGGAACTTCCCAGCTCAAATGGAATGCAACATCCAGTAACCATCCATCCATTATCCAACCTGCTATATCCTAAGACAGGGTCACGGGAGTCTGCCAGAGCCAATCCTAGCCAACACAGGGCGCAAGTCAGGAACAAACCCCGGGCAGGGAGCCAGCACACCACAGGGCACACACACACACCAAGCACACACTAGGGCAGGGCTGGCGAACTCCAAGCCTGGAGTGCCACAGTGGCTACAGGTTTTCATTCTAACCCTTTTCCTAATCAGTGACCAATTTTCACTGCTAATTAACTTTTTCACCATCACTTTAGTAACCCTATTAGAAGAGTTCAGCCCTCTGAATTGCTTCTTTTCTTCATTAAATGACAGCCAAGCAGAAATGAGATGTGAAACGAGCTAACAGATGACCAGCTAAACTGGGACTCCAACCAATTTCACTCCAATCACTTTCTTAATGAGAAGCCAGTTTTTGCTGTTAATTAAACCCGTTATTTAATTCCGTGGCTTGTTGCTGCTCTCATTCTGCCATGGCACACATTTCGAAAACTGTTGTTTTTCTGTTCTTTCTAAGAGCACTGTCAAAATGTTTTGGTGACCTGAGAGATCAGCCTTACCAAGACCATCACCTCTCTTTAATTTCAGATATTGTGTGATGGGCACAGGGGAGCTGGTCATGTGGCGGCTTGTTTTGTGGCTCATTATTGTTTGGCTGCTAATTAAAGAAAAAGAAACAACTATGGGGCCTGAGTCAAGTTAATTAAAAGAAGTAATCAGCAGTAAAAACTGGTCGCTAATTAAGAAGATGGTAAGAATGAAAACCTGCAGCCACTGCGGCACTCCAGGCCTGGAGTTCGCCACCGCTGCACTAGGGACAATTTAGGATCGCCAGTGCACCTAACCTGCATGTCTTTGGACTGTGGGAGGAAACCTACATAGACACGGGGAGAACATGCAAACTCCACACAGGGAGGACCCGGGAAACAAACCAGGGTCTCGAGCTAGGCCAATGTCTGTCTGTCTACATGAAACAACTTGGCCATCGTTGATCCAATTTTGTTGAAAAATTTTTCAAAGAAATTTGTTGAGACAGTTCAATGTGTCAACAGACAATGGTAGATGTCCCGAACATATTGTGCTATACAAAGTTTTGAAATTTTAAAATCTCCCATTGAAAAGCAGAGGAAGATCTATAAGCAGGTCTATCTTAATACAGAGAAATATACTGTGCGACAAGTTAGCTTACTTGTTCAATTTTACCCTGACAGTAGTTACACCAACTGGTATATTTTTTATCTTTTCTTGTCTGCTAGCCACATGCATTCCCCATTCAACACTCTTGACAGGGCCATGTGCAAAACAAGTTCTTCTCCTGCTGCTTTAGGTAAGTTAACCAGAAAACGTAATGCAGGGGTGTCGAACTCCAGTCCTGGAGGGCCGCAGTGGCTCAAGGTTTTCATTCTAACCATTTTCTTAATTAGTGACCCGTGTTTGATGCTAATTAACTTCTTTAGCCTTATCTTTAATTAGCTTGACTCAGGCCCCTTAGTTGTTTTTTCCTTAATTAGCAGCCAGACAGTAATGAGACATAAAACAAGCAGGACATGACCAGCTCACCTGTACCCATCGAACAAAATCTGAAAATAAAGATGAAGGGCTCAGTAAGGTTGATCCCTCAGGTTACCAAAACATTTTAGGAGTTCTTAGGAAAAAAAATAGAATATCAACAATTTTGGAAATGTCTGCTGTGGCAAAAAGGGAGCAGCAACAAGCCATGGAATTGAATAACGGGTTTAATTAACAGCAAGAATCAGCTTCTCATTAAGGAACTGGTTCGAGTTTGAAGCCCCAATTTAGCTGGTCATCTGTTGGCTTGTTTCAGGCCTCATTTCTGTTTGGCTGTCATTTAATGAAGAAAATAATTAATTCAGAAGACTTAATCCTTAAAAACAGGGCTATTAAAATAGAGGGAAAAGAAGTTAATTAGCAGTGAAAACTGGACACTAATTAGGAAAAGGGTTAGAAAGAAAACCTGCACCCACTGCGGCAATCCAGGCCTGGAGTTTGACACCTGTGACGTAACGTAAGCATGTCAAACTTGACTGAACTAATATCTGCAGATTATTATTGTACAGAACCGATGTTATCAACCTGGCAGTAAACGGAGTCTGAAATAATTAATTACACAGGAAAGACGCTAGTGCCCTAGTGATATCAAGATAAGACGGGTTTACAAATGGAACTGCGGCCAGTCTGTGCACAGAAGTCCAGGCATGCAGCAAGGACTGCACCATGCTATACAGTTTGTATGGTACACAAAGAAGCTGATTGTGCCCCAAGGACCAAGGACAGGGCAGGTTTACGGTTTGAGCCGTGGAGGAAGAGTCACGTAGCAGTAGAACGTACAACCGACTGAGAGTGTGTTACAGTTTGTCAGTACCCAAAGAGCCACTTCTGCTTCCATGTATCTCCAGACTGGAAGTAAAACCTTTAAGGTAAGTGTCATCTTTGGTACAGTATTCCTGTTACACAGTAGATCATTTCCTTTCCAGGTTCTTAGTTATTTATTCATTTTTAATTAATGACTTTCTTTTAACTAATATTGTTAAGAAGACGGGGAGCTTATTTCAGTTCCTCCTTTCATAGGGTAATATCGATAGGGATTTTTAGTCACAGACCCTCCAATGCCAGCACACATCAATCAATGCAATTTTCACATCACTTAATTAGAATCTGTTATATGTCTGAAAACTAGAGAGCCACCACAAGCCTATAAAGGCTGCACTGTTAACTATATGACATTGAAAAGTACTGTTAAAAATCATGTAGTCTATTAACAAACATAATTACATTCTGTAATTGCTTTTTGACTATGAATCCTTGTTACAAAAATATTCCATAAACAAAAATGTGGCTCTTGGATGAAGTAGTTTAGTAATGTATAATGCTTAAACACTGCCAGTAGTTAATTTTGTCACTGAACAGACCTGAATGTTATGCCACGCGTACATTGTCTAACTTGATGTGCAGACTAGGTGAACTGACGTTGTAAAGTGGCCCTGTGTGTGTGGGGGTGCTCACTTTGTGATGGACTAGCACCCTGTCCAGGTGCTGTTCCTTCCTTGTGCCCAATGACTGCTAGGATAGGCTCCTGCTGCCCTGGACGAGATAGTTTGGATGGGTGGATGGATAGTACTGTATAGAACTGTGGTCATACATAACGGAAATATGTCCTTTTCTTGACAGAGGTTCCACCATATAAACAATGCGGCTTGTCTTAATGTGTGGACAACTGGACTGTATTTTTCACTGGTAGAGCACATGATTCATTACAACATTACAACTGGAAACAGCAATGAGTGGGCCTGGGAGGAGTCGAGAGGTCAGCTTATCTAAACCTGCTATACTTTCTAGGAGGCACATTCACCACTGCTGCCCAGCCTTTAGCATAAATACATTTTTATGCAACAGCACATACAGTATTGTTTTCTAGGTCTGGTGTTCCTAGGCAACCTAGTATAAAAAATCCCTGCATGGGTTTTTGGTTCCTTTCTTTAAGGGAAACATAATGTAAAAGTGCTCTGAAACATTCAAGGAAGGAAGGCTGTAGGGTGTTTAGAAAGGAAGCTTCAAACAAAAGGCTGGCAGCTTGAAGGATTCTTTGATAAGCCACAAAAAAATAAAATGACTTTTTCTGGACACACAGTTTAGTCTGCTCCATGTTGTTTCCAGAAACCCCCCAAGGTAATCTTTTGCAAGACAGACTTTGCATTTGCGCTGTTCTATTAGACCAGTGGCCTCGCACGCTGGAACTACAAATTATTCCCCAGTCGACCAGCACACAACACAGATGGTGGGGACGTCACCTAACCCAGCATTTTGGGGAAACGGCCACCTGGCAATGAAACATGAGAGCTCTGCTTGGCACACAGATGGGTTTTACATTTGTTAAATGCAGGGATTGTCATTACATTTCCATAATGTGACATTGTTTATGTGCAGAAAACTCTAGATATCTGAAGCATAAAACAAAGTCATAAAGAAACCAAATTTGCAATAAAAGGAGGTTTAACACTCAAAGTCCATCTTTACAAGAAATCACTGGGTTGCTTCTGTTTGCTGTGTGGTTTACAGTTCACCTGTTCAATGTGTAAGAAGGCAGCTCCATGGAATTTCAACAAGTGACAATGTGAGGAATCATTTTAGTCAAGTATAGTTTTATGTTTATTCGGCCATTATAGGGGAAAACAAAACTGAAAGTGACATTTAGTATATCACAACCTCTAACGTCACACTTGTTTTTGTCTAAAGAAAAGCAAACCAGTGAGCAGCCACACTCGTGAGCTGAAGCTAAAAGTTCACTAATGGTACTGTTTTCCAGAAAAGAAAATGTATTTGTTAAGAAAATGAAAAAAAATATATTATTTTTATAAGAAAATTAAAAATATGAAAGCCAAATAAAATGTAACTTGGCTCCTACAACACTCTCTACAGTATTTTTATTGTTTTCAGAAACTACTTAAAGTTTTGTTTCCGTGGATCTGCACGTTTTCAGTTACGCTGCTGCCCAAGTGCATTTCTTCATTTGCCTGCCCTCATCCTGTTCAGTTTCCCAACATGAAGTGGGAGGCACATGGCCATGCCTAGTGGTAACTGAACTTGACAGTTTATGCTCCCTTTTTAAAGTCCACTTGCAGATTACTTTTCTTTTAGCAAACCAGTCAAAGCAAACAAAAAACAGACTGCTATAGTCTGTCAAAACGTATCACTGAATCCCTGAACCTTTACCTCCATATCCAGGCTCCCCTTCTAATTGGTTCACTCCCTTTAACATCAACACTTATTTTATGGCACTAGTGATATTTTGTGCATTTGAACAGAAATTCTATCGCTTTCGATTCAGGCATAGCATAAACAGACTTGAGAATTTTATTGCCATAGACATTGCACTTTGAAATTGAATGTCTTGAGATACTCTGATCCAGCTTTTCCAGACATGCTCTCAACTTGACAATTAACGTGTAGTAATTGTCTAGAATAGTATATGCCACACTAGTCAAAAGGACTTACAGTTTTTAAGTGAGAGCACAATGCCACTATATGTAATTTTAGTCAAACTTTCAAAGCTTTAAAACATGGATAAAGTTTAGAATTTTTTAAGAAGCCTCAAAAGGCATCCACCAGTCTTAAGGATCTGATTTTTTTTGTGGATATTGCTGTAATACAGTGTGGCAGACGGCCGGGCCCATGCCTGGCTGGGGCGCCCCTTCAGTATATGTTCAGGGGGAGCAAGCATGGACTATTCAATACCTCCACCTTGACGCTAGGTGGCAACCCCTCTGGGTTGGAGTGGTGCCTTAATAATAATAATAATAATAATACATTTTATTTATATAGCGCCTTTCCCATGCTCAAGACACTTACAGAATATAAGAAAGAACGACAGGGTATACAGTATATAGCATTGTACAAACCAAATTATTAAATAATGAAGATTACGACAGTGAATTCAGAGAAGAAAAGCCTAACAAACAACATAATTGATGGTCTAGCACACACACACACACACACACACACACACACAGGTTACATGAGCATCTTGACAGAGAGGTAAACTGAGAGAAGGGGAATAAAGTCAAGTAGAGCTAAAAAGCCTTCCTGAACAGATGAGTTTTGAGTTGTTGTTTTAAAAGAATTCATGGAGTCAGTTGATCTAATTAATTTCAGTAGGTCATTCCAGAGTCTGGGCGCTATACTGCTGAAGGCCCTGTCACCCATGGAGTGTAGATTAGTGTGGGGTACAACAAGATTACCAGAATCAGAGGACCTTAGTGAGCGGGCAGGCACATAGTGATGGAGAAGGTCACTGATGTAGCTTGGTGTGAAGTTATTTAATGCTTTGTAGGTTATTAGTAGGATTTTATATTCGATTGTGTAAGACACAGGGAGCCAGTGAAGGCGGAGCAGGATGGGTGTGATGTGCTCGCTGCTGCTGGTTTGAGTAAGGACTCTTGCAGCCGAGTTTTGAATAAGCTGGAGCTGTGATATAAGATTAAAAGGGGTGCCTGCCAGCAGCAAGTTACAATAATTGATGCGGGATGTGATAAAACAAACAAGCGTGAGAAAGTGTAGAATTAAGGCGAATTTTGTGAAAAGTGTTGTTAACAGGGAGAAGCGGCGGCAACTTGCGTGCGCCAGCATCCCCTCAGCCTTCCTTGGTCTCCCGCAGGGCTCCATGGGAATTGGAGTTTGGTGCAGCCCTGTTGGGTCCCACAGGCGCCACCAAGGGGTGCTGCACCTGGGACTCCTGAGCCCTTATGGGCAGTGTTTTCACCACACCCGGAAGTGCAGCTGGAACTCGGCAATCAAGCACCTGGAGCACTTCCTGGTGGACTATAAAAGGAACCAGCAGTCACCAGTCAATGGCCAGAGTCGGGAGGAGGAGGAGGAGGACAACACTTGCAGAGAGGAGTGGTGGTGAAGAGTGTGCTTTACTTTGTTTTGTTGGTGTGCTTTGGGTCTGTGTACTGCCTGTGGGTCACGGGTGAAGAAAAATAAATTAGTTTATTTTAATGTGCCTCCATTGTCAGTCTGTGTCAGGTCGGCGCCTATATAGCGCCTTTATCACAACAGTTAAAAGCAATGACTGAATAAAATATGCAACTTTAGTTTAATATCTGCTACTACTTATCTGTATTAAGCAGAGACTGACAAATGGTAATTTATCGGATGAGTGAGTTGAAAAATCTGCTTCTGCAGTTCCAAAAAACTCCAGACCACCCTTCTGCAGTATCACATCCATTCTGTAAATAGTGCTAGTGTGTTGATGGACCTTTTCATTCTTAGAAGTAAACCCTCCTGCTGTAATCCCCCTAATCACCATCTCCAAACACACACACATCAACAAATCCCCAATCACACTCGCAACTGGCTACAAACACCATGCGGATTTCCATCATACATCACAGAGTGCTCTAAAAAATGAAGGACAACATTAATGTTGGTAAAACTATGTGAATAATAAAAGTATAGTACCATGAGAAATATATAGATAAATAGATTAAAAGCAAAGCTTGCACAGTGTTGTCAAGGTCACTTCCACAGAAAAGCAAGCAAAAGACAATGTGTTCACTTTTTTTAAGCATTGATGCTAAACAAACAATCTATCAAGGTTATTTTTTGTTTCTTTCTTAAATCCACTATTCCTGGCTCACGTGAGGATAATTTTCAGGTAATGACAGACTCTGCAACATGTGGCTGCCTGACATAGTCTCCTTCATTGTTTACCTGTGGGAAATCTTGTTCAAGGCTTGATGCTATCTGTAATTATCGTGTCACTGGAGTCTCCTTTTGTTCATTAGCTATAGCCACCTGTTTGATGGGTAAAAATCAAATGAAATGCTGCGGTCTGAAATTCGTAACTATATACAGTACATGGTTATCATTGATGGATATATAAAAGAAACATCACATACACCTCGTCAAACTATGAAATCCTTCCCACTCGCTATTTTAACCAGCAAATATTTAAGATGCTGAAGAAAACACACTATTTTAAAGAAGAATTGGTTTTCTGTTACAACAAAACCTAAATTAAGCTCATTTGCCAATGGTTGCTGTATTTTATATCTCTTTATTATCTGTAGTTTCTATGATGTAAGTACTTTTCCAACCAAAACATATTCTGCATCTGGTAGCCCATGGACTGCACACACAGAGTTCTAGGACTTCCTCCACCAGGGCAAGATGCTAACTAAATCCCTCAGCTCTGGTTTCTAAGAAGCACACTGGCAGGGGATTAAGCCGAACTAGGAAACAAGAAGATCATTAGAGAGCTGCAGCACAATGTGTCTTTGCTTTTAATTGGCAGAAAAGCGCTGGGTCTCATATTCATTCTGGTGTATAAATATATTTAATCAGACCATTACAATGTCATTGTTTTATTTTTTCACATGTAGTAATACATTGCTGTTAATTTGGAAAGAGCCATATAGCACATCAGTTAAAACAGACTTATCTATCTGTCTAATGCAAACTTGACTGACTCATTCACTCGCTTACTCACTCATCAACAAAAAAACACTATTTCCTATTTAGTTAAAAAGCTGGTATCTAGCAGGATGGTATATCTTGGGCAATAAGTATATGTTAAGTAAGGACATTTCAGTATATAAACAGAAAAACTAAATTCCCCCAAGTCTCAAAAATGCCTTGATGGATTTGATTGAAATTTGGTGATGTTACAGAAAAAATAAAAATAGATGACATGCTTTTTATTTCTTGACTAGGGGGCTCAGCCCCCTTCTCGCTTCGCTCACCAACCCCCGTGCGGGCCCTACACACTAGTCATTTCCCGGATCTGCCACTTGCGATGAATCGTGCTATGCTTTTGGATAAACACGAACATCAACTCTGTCTTTGATATCTCTGTCTTTTGAAACTATTATCACTGACAATTCATCACATGTTGGTTTATTATATACTGTATGCGAGCGTGATCTTTCATAGTCATATAGAAATCCAAGAAAACTTCTTTGTCTGTGTTTTTCAGATAAATTTAGTGTAAAGTGCAATACTTTTGGACGTATAGATTTGTATCCATTATTGGCTGTAGAATTTCTAATACGTCCGATCGTTTACTCTTTGTTGCATCGCTTCTCCGTGATCATAAATATAAACCTGGCAGAATTGTAGTTTCTTCGAAATTAAACTTATAGTAGCTCTGTCATATCACTTATGTCCATGTATTCGATCTCTTTTCACTGTTCCGTATTTCACCAAGTAATAACTTCCGTTTGTTAGTGCTAATGCGATCTTTACTATCAGTTTTTAGATGCATACCAGCTCTCATCTTGGTTATTCATTTTGCTATGTTGACCTCTTGGCGTGAATTATCGAGCACTGCAATGCACTTTTACACGAAAAATGGGATGGTGGTGGGGGTGGTTTGGTAGATGGGTGTTGGACCACAGTGATGCACCAACACATAAATGACGCATTACCAAAGGATGAAAGTTGTAATAACAGTTGGATGGTTCATCCAAACTGTTCCATGGTCAGAGGAGTGACGGGCACAATAACAGCTGTGCAGCAATTCAAAAGGAAACATACCAGATTGCCCATTTTCAGTTCAGAAGAACACACTTTCCAGTAATAATGACCATCAACAATAGCCAAATCATGTGAGAAACCAGGAAAATGCAGGAAGTGATCTATTTTACACACTGTAAAAGAGCATGTAGTTCCAGTGACCAAATCATAATATTACTATTACTTATTTGATTGATGCCTTTACCCACTTTGACCTACAACACTTCATATACCATTGAAGCATAGGCAGGTAAAGTGACTTGTTCATGGTCACACAGTCTCAGTAGCAAAGCATTAACCACTAAAACACACTGGTAGAAAAAATAAATATTGTGTACAGAAAAGCACAAAGTTAGTTACATAGTACTTCTGATACTGTAATCCGAATAACCAACGGCACTACAATGGAAGCCCGTTGTCTTACAAAATTTCCGGCACAAAGCCAGATAACATAGTTAGTTTGACGATAAAGACCAGTCAGGCTGTCACATCCTCCGAGACATGCTGTACTCCTCTTCTAAGCATATAAAATACTGAATTTTATATAGTATTTCTTATCATGATCACAATCATTTAAGTAAAAGGCATTACAGTTGTGAGCCATGATAACAGAATTAAATATCTATTCTGTTTAAGGAAAAACATATACAAACTAGTAATAACTAAGGCTTAAATTCTACAGGCAATTTCGTTTTTCTCATGGAACTGATAACACAGTTATCATTGCAACATACTGTAGGTAGGAACTGAGAAGTTTATAGAATACTAACAAAGAAGAAGGCAGGTGACATACTTATGAACTGGAGTGATAAATGTAAACTCTCAGCATAATACTTGTGCAGGGGCAAGACAGACAGATGAACCAATAAAGAATAATGCAGGATAGACAGGGACAACAAGAGTTCTGATTGCTTAAGGGACATTAATGATGTAATCAGTTTAAATGACAGAATAGAGAAGACAGCAATGGAAAATTAAAAGGAAATTGCAAGATGTCATTATTCTTCCAGACAATATCCATCCATCCATCCATTATCCAACCCGCTATATCCTAACTACAGGGTCACGGGGGTCTGTTTACAGAGAAAACGGGCAGAAGACTGAACAACTGAAATATCTTAAAACCTTTAGAACAATGTAAGGCTATACTTTTTCTCTGACAAAAGTTCTTTTTTAGTAATAAATTTTTATATCATGTAATGGTGATAATTATCCTCCTACATACACTTTTGTATATGAAACATAAATAAGATCCAAATAAAATAAAAAGCATACCTCAGAGGCATAAGATTGATGCTTTAGTGAAACTATTTTCCCTTTAGTTTGACAGCACACAGACAGAAATTTCTTGTCAATTAAGGACTGTAGCCTTACATATAGATAAAGAAAAAAGCAAAAGTGATTTTTGTTTTATTAAATTAAAAATTTATATAGCATCAAATTAATTCTTGTTATTGTATATTTATATTTACTGAACGTTTGGTTAGAAGTGAGAGAGAGAGAGCAGCTGTCTTGACAGCAGTAAGAAAAAGCAGGACAAAGCTCTGGACATGACGCAGCAGGTGCATGCAAATAAATATGTTGTGAATGTGTTTGTTAATACAGTATATTCATATCTAGCAGCTGTCACTTATCCATTATCAATTCATTCTATTCTGCCACAGCCGAGGCTATTACTTTTGACATGTGGCCTTTCATTGCTATAAGCCTCTGTAAATGGTAGAGATGAAAACTGTAAAGGCTAATTCTAGCATCAGCCTCCATTTAAATGCCACCACCGCCAAAATCTTTTAGGCTTGGCTGTGCCATATAAAAAGATATATGAAGAAAACTCAACATTCAGGATGTGAATAACTCATTATGTCCTATTCTTCTTAAGATTCCAAAATTACTTTAACTCAAGATGTGACAATTCCCAAGTTTCCAAATTCAAGCACATTATACTCTTCTTTGCCTCTTTGTGTTTTTCCCACTCTCTGCTTCAGACCTTTTTACTAATAATATTAAATGACATAAAAGCCACAAAAAAAAAGTAAAAACTGAAGGAGTAATACTTAGATTTCTCCAGTAAGGGTGAAAATACTGGAAAAGATGCTACCATCAGTTCAATATGCTAGTACAACTAAAGGTCAGTTCTCATTTTGTTTTACATTTTGGGTGGTAGTAGTAGTAATAGTATTGACACATACAGTGAAATTGTATACAACTTTGCAAATACTACTATTTTCTACTGCTTTTCCCCAAGGCACATGCATCTTGTGATCAATTCAGGGAAAAACTTGAAAATAAAAATAAAATTTCATCTTTAAATTTGTACAAACTACAAAATACCACTAAAGGATATAATACTGTGTATCGTTGAAGAAATAAATGCCTAGAAAAAGAAGAAAGACTTCTTCCTGACACATCAGACTCAACAGATATCAGTTATCAAAGAGGATAGCCCACGGTTATCGTCCACCCTGTAATCCCCTGTTACAGTATATTAGATGCTGTCTTCTGAGAATGTACATGACTGGCAGACTGGATACCCAGTTTGAAAAAATAAATTTGAGAGCACATATAAGTTAGAAAATTAGAGCAATTAGACAAGAACAGGCCATTCAGCCCAACAAAGCTTGCCAGTCCTATCCACTTAATTCTTCTAAAAATACATCAAGTTGAGTTTTGAAACAATACTTTGTAGCTTATTCCAAGTGTCTATGGTTCTCTGCGTAAAGAAAAACTTCCTAATGTTTGTGTGAAATTTACCCTTAACAAGTTTCCAACTGTGTCCCCATGTTCTTGATGAACTCACTTTAAAATAACAGTCTTGATCCACTGTACTAATTCCCTTCATAACTGTAAACACTTCAATCACATCACCTTTTAATCTTCTTTTGTTTAAACTAAAAAGCTTCAGTTCTTTTTATCTTTCTTCATAATTCATCCCCTTTAGCCCTGGAATCAGCCTAGTCACTCTTCTCTGGTCCTTTTCTAGCACTGCTATGTCCTTTTTGTAACCTGGACACCAAAACTGCACACAGTACTCCAGTACTCACCAGTTCATAAAAAAACTTGAGCAGAATTTCCTTGGACTTGCACTCCATACATCGTGCTATATAACCTAACATTTGCCTTCTTAATGGCTTCTGAACACTGTCGAGAAGTTGATAGCATAGAGTCTACTGCAACTCCTCTCGATTTTCTGACCGCCCATTGTGTATTCAAACCTAACATTTTTACTTCCTATGTGTAATACTTTACACTTACTGACATTAAATTTAATCTGCCATAACTCTGCCCAAGCCTGGATGCTACCCAAGTCCTTCTGTAATGATTTAACAGATTCCAAATTATCTGCCAGTCCACCTATCTTGGTGTCATCTGCAAACTTAACCAGCTTGTTACTTATATTCCTATCTAAATCATTTATATATAATTAAAATAGCAGCAGCCCTAGCACTGACACCTGTGGAGCACCACTCTTAACATCGGCCAGTTCTGATGAGGTTCCTCGCACCATCACCCTCTGCTTCCTGTGTCTGAGCCAATTCTCCACCCACCAAAAAACATCACCCTGAACTCCCACTTCTTTTAGTTTGATGCCCAACCTCTCATGTGGCACCTTATCAAATGCTTTCTGAAAGTCAAGATAAATAATATCATAAGCTCCACTTTGATTGTATCCTTTAGTTGCCTCCTCATAGAATTCTAGCATGTTAGTAAAACACGACCTCCCTCTTCTGAACCCATGCTGACTGTTCAGAATAACTCTTGTCCTTGCCAGGTGTTGCTCAATCTTATCCTTCATAATTCCTTCCATTAATTTTCCTGTGATGCATGTTAAGCTTACTGGCCTATAGTTGCTTGGATCTGCCCTGTCACCCTTTTTATATAATGTGATGATATTTGCCATTTTCCAGTCCTTCGGAATCTCCCCAGTGCACAGTGACTTCCTACAAATATGTGTCAAGGATTTATATAGGTACTTGCTAGACTCCTTAAGAACTTGAGGGTAAATATTATCTGGTCCTGGTGATTTGTTTGATTTCAGCCTATTTAGTTACCCTGTAAGATCAGTCAACAACTACCATAGCTTTATCAAAATACCAATATAAATATATATAGACAAAGCACGGAAGTGAAACAGTCATCCACTATTTTTCCTGTGCTATGAAGATAAAAGTTCACAGATTAACCTAAAAGTTATGTATTGCACATTATATTGTGTTGCCACAAATGAAACAGCTCGGCTCTATCTCCATCTTGATCCGTTTACTACACTTGCATCTACAAGGTGCAGAGAATCAAATAATAGGCTGCTAATTTCAGTCAGTCAGTCAGTCATTGTCCAACCCGCTACATCCTAACACAGGGTCACGGGGGTCTGCAGGAGCCAATACCAGTCAACACAGGATGCAAGGCAGGAACAAACCCCGGGCAGGGTGCCGCCAGCACACCACAGGGCTGCTAATTTAAACTCACATTTTACCAGTCTTGGTTAACAAACATTTATTTGGTTTACTGACAGAATATCTGAAATGTTTTATATTTACCTATCAAAATCATTTGTTCTCACCAAATTTGTAATACAATATTCTAAGAAAACAAATTATCCTTTTATTTATGATTATTATTATTTTGATATGCTCTACTGCTGCCTCAGTTGTAGCATTAGTCATAAAAATAAAGCTATTTCTGATCTCATATTCTTTCATGAGATATAGCAACAGAAAAAAAACTAATGCCAATGCAAAGACAACACTGAACCAGAAGGCCACTGACAACTGAAATGGTTATGTTGGTCTGATCTGACGCTGCTTCCAGATGGAATAAAACACTGTTTAGTCTAATACCTGTAATTAGCTATGTCTATCAATTTCATAATGTTAGCAAAATGCTAAATTCCAATAATTTCTACTTCAATTGTCAGCAAGGCATGCGCATGATAGACTGGGCAATGCTTACTTTATTACCTTTGGTACTTTTGTGTGTGATTAGTTAGCCCGGGAGTAATAGACTTTGAAAATTTGCCAATGTTACAACTGAAATCCATATTCTCTTTCAGGCATTCTTAAAATTGTGCAGTGCAGCTTCTTAGGATCATGTAGATGTATGGTGGACTGATTAATTGGGTTACTGTGCTGCACCACTAGAGTGCTTTAAAAACTGAACTCGTGGTAAATTTACCTTAAGTAATATCATACATATAATTTAGAACTGTTTAGAATGAAATATACAAAACACAAAAAGTTCATCCATCCAATTTCACTTCATAAAAGATAACATCTTTAGATGGGGCACAATTCAATGTTAGGGCACACTTATAGACGCTCATCCATTTAAGCCAATTTTACAGAACTGGTCAGAACTATATAAGACATAATTTTTAATAATAAATGGCATTGCTGGACTCTTCTAGAAAAATACATCCCTGTAACATAAAAAAGAAATCCTCAATAGTGTGATACAGAGTGAGAAATACTGTTTGGTAGGCAGGTTCGTGAAGCTGCCAAACCCTATAGATCTATGTAGACATGATTAAACTTCATGTTTAATGATTATTTATCTTCATTTATTTACAAATACGTAATTGCTCTGTAAAATTCTCTAAAAGTCATAACTTAAAAAAAAAAAACTATAGGAAATAATAAAAAGACTGAAGCAATAGTAAATGGAAAATGGAATAGCATATATGTCTAGGAGTTGACACCTTGCTTCTAAATTTCCCAGTCTTCAGAAGGCCTGTTAGCCTTTCATTTTAAAGATAATTCAGCCAGCACTGCTGTTTCCACTGGACCTGGACAGCCAGTCAACTTAGTGCTTTGCACTTCATCCTTCCTTCCACCTTCTTCATGTCTCTGAACACTTATGCACAGTATTTAAAATTATCTTTCATATAGTGCCTTTCAGTCCAATACCAATGTAAAGCAGCTGCCATTGAAGAAACAGTAGGACACAATTAACTCAGAAACAGTAAATTCTTTCTAAATATTGACACATTATGTATAACTGGGTGTTAATCTCCATTCATTTAGACAAATGCTAGGATGTACAAGATTTGAGCGATGTCATACAACTTAGATAAAATAAACCAAACAGGACTTAGGTTTTAAACAATTTAAAAAAAAACAAAAATCATATTGGAAGTCTTTGTACAAGCCTGCGGAAGAACCCTAAGATTACTGAGACTTCAACATGACAAACCTGAACTTTCATTGTTTTGGCATCTCAAAATGTTAACAATATTTTTTTCCCAACAGAAACAACATTCAGTCTCTTTCATAGATGAGGACAAGCATGATAAGTCACAGCTTCCACAGTAGTAACTGTTACAACTGCAATTTGACATTTGTGCTACCGAAAAACTTCAGCTTTAAATGTCAGGCACAGTTACATCTTCATGCATTACACATACTTTGTGATATGCCTGCACTTGATTTCTTCATATATTTAAGAAAAAACATACAGGTTACACCATAAAGGCTTGTAGGAGCAAATCCAGCTGGACGGGGGCACTATAGGTACTAGGGTGGTGTTTTTGTTTTTTTGTCTATTTACTTTCTTTAGTGAATGCACACCTTTGCTGGGCTACCGGCTAAAATATTTATATTGCAATTTCTTGTATTCCTATCCTTCTGTAGGCTAGGGTTACATTTTGTAGATTGGATCTCCTTGTTAGGGGTGGCACAGTGGTGCAGTGGTAGTGCTGCTGCCTTGCAGTAAGGAGAGCTGGGTTTGCTTCCCAGGTACTCCCTGCGTGGAGTTTGCATGTTCTCCCCGTGTCTGTGTGGGTTTCCTCCGGGTGCTCTGGTTTCCTCCCACAGACCAAGGACATGCAGGTTAGGTGCATTGGCGATCCGAAATTGTCCCTAGTGTGTGTGTAGGTGTGTGTGCCCTGTGGTGGGCTGGCACACTGCCCAGGGTTTGTTCCTGCCTTGCGCTCTGTGCTGGCTGGGATTGGCTCCTCCATGACCCTGTGTTAGGATAATAGCGGGTTGGAAAATGACTGACTGACTGACTTGTTCATATTTATACAGTATGCATATTAATGTGTGCATGTGTACTGTATATACAGTATACTAGTATATATATATAATTATATATATATATATATATATATATAATAAAAAAAAATCCTGGGAGAGAAAGACGAAACGTGATCTTCATGTTAAGATCACGGAAGACACTTAAAAGAAACCGCGAGATGAAAGAGATTAGCCACGGAGTGTCTCGCGGGGACCTTAAACATGAGAGTTTGTGCCAAGAGATTGACCCAGGACCGTCTCGCGATGACGTAGAACATGAGATTCTGGCAAGACATGCCCTACTTACAACCAATATCACATACGACGATGGGCAGCAAAATACTCAATCGTGTAAAGGCTGCACACACAGATCCAGGGCTCTCAGCGCATATAAAGCAAATACAGTGCATCCAGAAAATATTCACAGCGCATCACTTTTTCCACATTTTGTTATGTTACAGCCTTATTCCAAAATGGATTAAATTCATTTTTTTCCTCAGAATTCTACACACAACACCCCATAATGACAACATGAAAAAAGTTTAATTGAGGTTTTTGCAAATTTATTAAAAATAAAAAAACTGAGAAATCACATGTACACAAGTATTCACAGCCTTTGCTCAATACTTTGTCAATGCACCTTTGGCAGCAATTACAACCTCAAGTCTTTTTGAATATGATGCTACAAGCTTGGCACACCTATCCTTGGCCAGTTTTGCCCATTTCCCTTTGCAGCACCTCTCAAGCTCCATCAGGTTGGATGGGAAGCGTCGGTGCACAGCCATTTTAAGATCTCTCCAGAGATGTTCAATCGGATTCAAGTCTGGGCTCTGGCTGGGCCACTCAAGGACATTCACAGAGTTGTCCTGAAGCCACTCCTTTGATATCTTGAGTCTGAGGTCAAGAGTGCTCTGGAGCAGGTTTTCATCCAGGATGTATCTGTACATTGCTGCAGTCATCTTTTCCTTTATCCTGACTAGTCTCCCAGTTCCTGCCGCTGAAAAACATCCCCACAGCATGATGCTGCCACCACCATGCTTCACTATAGGGATGGTATTGGCCTGGTGATGAGCGGTGCCTGGTTTCCTCCAAACATGACGCATGGCATTCACACCAAAGAGTTCAATCTTCGTCTCATCAGACCAGAGAATTTTGTTTCTCATGGTCTGAGAGTCCTTCAGGTGCCTTTTGGCAAACTCCAGGTGGGCTGCCATGTGCCTTTTACTAAGGAGTGGCTTCCATCTGGCCACTCTACCATACAGGCCTGATTGGTGGATTGCTGCAGAGATGGTTGTCCTTCTGGAAGGTGCTCCTCTCTCCACAGAGGACCTCTGGAGCTCTGACAGAGTGACCATCGGGTTCTTGGTCACCTCCCTGACTAAGGCCCTTCTCCCCCGATCGCTCAGTTTAGATGGCCAGCCAGCTCTAGGAAGAGTCCTGGTGGTTTCAAACTTCTTCCACTTACGGATGATGGAGGCCACTGTGCTCATCGGGACCTTCAAAGCAGCAAAACATTTTCTGTAACCTTCCCCAGATTTGTGCCTTGAGACAATCCTGTCTCGGAGGTCTACAGACAATTCCTTTGACTTCATGCTTGGTTTGTGCTCTGACATGAACTGTCAACTGTGGGACCTTATATAGACAGGTGTGTGCCTTTCCTAATCATGCCCAATCAACTGAATTTACCACAGGTGGACTCCAATTAAGCTGCAGAAACATCTCAAGGATGATCAGGGGAAACAGGATGCACCTGAGCTCAATTTTGAGCTTCATGGCAAAGGCTGTGAATACTTATGTACATGTGCTTTCTCAATTTTTTTAATTTTAATAAATTAGCAAAAATCTCAAGTAAACTTTTTTCACATTGTCGTTATGGGGTTTTGTGTGTAGAATTCTGAGGAAAAAAATTAATTTAATCCATATTGGAATAAGGCTGTAACGTAACAAAATGTGGAAAAAGTGATGCGCTGTGAATACTTTCCGGATGCACTGTAAGGACAATACGTTATAAATGAAACGTCGATGACTAAGCGAAGAAGAAAGCAGTGCGGAGTAAAGAGACTCAAAAAGCGTTGGAGAGAAAAAAAGAAAAAGAATAATCTAGGTGCAAATTCAGAAAATAAGGAAAGTAATTATCAGCCCAGAACAAGTGGAATTGAAAAAGGCATCTCCAATTGGGCTCAGAATTAAAAGACAGAGAGTAAATGACAAAGTAGAACTTCATAAACACATTCACAAATGTTGGCGCTATACACATGCAGAGCAGGTTAGAAATTATAAAAGCAGTGGAATTCGAAAGGCTCAAAAAAAAATGGCGCAATACACATGTGGAGAAAATTAAAGAATATGAAAGTAGGAACATTATAAAGTATAAAAAAATAAAGTAAAGATCGCAGTAGTGCAAACAAACAGAAATTATTACTCGAAAAAGGGAAAATACTCACCACGAACCAGGTGTCATTGAAAAAAAAGCAGGACAAAGCGAAGTTAGAAATAAAAGACAGAGTAGAAAACAAAGTAAAATGTCATAAAGAGGTTAAAAAGCAAGGGGGACAAACACATGCAGAGCAGGTTAGAGATAATGAAAACAGCAATTCAAAAGACTCAAAAAAAACGTAGACGCGAAACACATGCAGAGCAAGATACAGAATATGAAATCAGAAAAAAATGACAGTGTCAAAAAAAGAAAGTAAACATCGCATTAGCGCAAAGAAAGAGAAATTATTACTCGGAGAGAAATAACGAGAAGGCGAATAGAGATCGAATATATGGACACAGGTGATATGTCAGAATTATGTAAATATTGCAAGGCTTTGAAGTTTAAGTCAGAGAATTTCAAAAACGTGGTTTAACTTACATGCATTTATTGGTTACTTTGCAAAAAAAATTATTAACTGCTGATGATGTAGATCATTTTATCTTTGCTGAAATTCCAAACAGAAACCTATCCTGAATTATGGTACAAAGTCATTAAACATGTCTCACTGACCTCATTTAAAAGATTCAGCATATTGGGACTTGAAAGATTCCAAATATTGTTTTTACAGAAATTCTGAAATAAAAGTGAAACTAATGAAATAGCAACAATTCAACGAAAAAAAATCTTAAAAGTGTGTATCTGGAAAACCAAATACAAGGGTTTGCGAGCGAAGCAAGCAGGGGGCAAAGCCCCCTAGCATATATATAAAATATACAAATACTGTAGGTGAACATTTTTCATTAATGTAATGTAAGAGCAACAAATGTCTTATAGATACAATAATTGTCTTGCAGAAAAATATGCTACTCATTAGGTTTATAAAATGCATGTTGCCAGTTTGGAATAAAATATATACTCTTAATTTAAATTATTAATGCAGAACATTTCATAGACAAGTAGTTTCACTAGAACCATTTTTAAAAATGGTAGATAGTTACAGTAGTTATATAAATATTTCTCTACTGACTGTATGTTCAGTTTTTAATAAGCAGTCTTGTGAAATTGCAATCTAAAAGGTAGCTGATAATACCTGTAACATGGCATGCTGTTTATCAGCTAAGGCCCAGTGCCAGTTCACCACTGATCCTCAATGAAACACTACACAATACGCACATTTGCTTCAGTGTGGATTTTAATAAAAACCGCAATCTAGAAATCTTATTACTCCCTGTGATGTAGAACAACTTAAGTTACTCATTAATTAAGCTAGCACAACCCTTAAATTAGAAAAGGGGAATCCCTGAAGGATGATGTTTCTTGAACACAGTACTCCTAATTATTAAAATATAACACATTAAAGTAGGTTATTTTTATCAGGGTTTATATTACAAAAATACACGTAAGAAAAATCAAAGCATTCTGTATACCTTGCAATCAAGATGATCATGAATTGCATTAATTATTTTTATAACTTGTGTTAATTATACACTGCTTGCAAAAGCAGACCGGTTCTTGCGACCACAAAGAGATGTGGACGACATTGCAGAAAACACAGCAGCAGCTCCGATTTGCACCTGTCTCTATTTCTGAATCATTTGCTTTTTCAGGACTACAAACTGTCTACAAACTACTGAAAACAGCAGTTTGAGATATCATTAATGAAATGAGGCACATTTATGCCTTATTTATTGTAAATGAAGAGATAAATTGTAAAACTGAGAATAAAGGCTTTATTGGAATAAAAGTTATCATAAATGCAGTCCCCTACAACATAGTTTAAAACTGCACATTTTTCTCAAATCCACTTTGCCACCTCTGTTCATTTGGTTTATAAAAGTTATTACAGATTAAGCAATTTGTGAAAAGTTATTATGGATTAACCAATTTGTGGATGTTATACTTTGTACTGGACCACCTTAGATTTCAGATGTGTGAGTATCTAATATAGTGCATGGATTTTTTTTAATACTGATACATTTAAATTCTGACATAACCAAATTACAACTAATGGATGTAAACTTAATCTATACTAATAAAAGGCAAAGCCCTCACTCACTCACTCACTCACTCACTCACTCACTCACTCACTCACTCACTGACTGACTCATCACTAATTCTCCAACTTCCCGTGTAGGTAGAAGGCTGAAATTTAGCAGGCTCATTCCTTACAGCTTACTTACAAAAGTTAAGCAGGTTTCATTTCGAAATTTTACACGTAACGGTCATAACGGTCGATAAAGTTCGACAACGTCCGCCATGTTGAACTTTCTTATTTATGGCCCCATCTTCACGAAATTTGGTAGGCGGCTTCCCTGTGCTAACCGAAACCGATGTACGTACTTATTTCGATGGTATGACGCCACTGTCGGCCGCCATATTGAACTTTCCAACGTCACCAATTTTCCAACTTCCCGTGTAGGTAGAAGAATGACCCCGTCTTCACGAAATTTGGTAGGTGGCTTCCCTGCGCTAACCAAAACCGATGTACGTACTTATTTCGGTGGTATGACGCCACTGTCGGCCGCCATATTGAATTTTCCAAACGTCACAAAATCTGCAACTTCCCGTGTAGGTAGAAGGCTGAAACTTGGAAGGCCCATTCCTTACAGCTTACTTACAAAAGTTAAGCAGGTTTCATTTCGAAATTCTACGCGTAATGGTCATAACGGTCAACGACGTCCGCCATATTGAACTTTCTTATTCATGGCCCCATCTCCACGAAATTTGGTAGGCGGCTTCCCTGCGCTAACCGAAACCAATGTACATACTTATTTCAGTGGTATGATGCCACTGTCAGCCGCCATATTGAACTTTCCAACGTCACTAATTCTCCAACTTCCCGTGTAGGTAGAAGGCTGAAATTTGGTACTTATTTCGGTGGTATGATGCCACTGTCAGCCGCCATATTAAACTTTTAACGGAAACCGATGTACGTACTTATTTCATTGGTATGACACCACTGTTGGCCGCCATATTGAACTTTCCAACGTCACTAATTCTCAAAGTTCCCGTGCAGGTAGAAGGCTGAAATTTGGCAGGCTCATTCCTTACAGCTTACTTACAAAAGTTTAGCAGGTTTCATTTAGAAATTCTACGCGTAACGGTCATAACGGCCACCAACGTCCACCATGTTGAACTTTCTTATTTACAGCCCCATCTTCACGAAATTTGGTAGGTGGCTTCCCTGAGCTAACCGAAACCAATGTACGTACTTATTTCGGTGGTATGATGCCACTGTCGGCCACCATATTGAACTTTTCAACAGTCTTTGTTACTTATGGGCCCATCTTCAAGAAATTTGGTACATGGGTTCCCAACGCTAACTGAATCCTACTTACGTACATATATACGTCCATAGCCTGCAGCTCAGTCACTGTGTGAGGTGGCGTTGGGTCCCCCATCCCAACGCCTCCCACGTTGTTGGCTGCCTGCCTATATAAGGCCGTCCATCGCTCCAGTCTCTACATTCCCTTCCTTCACGTCTCCCTACTGATAACTACAGCCTTTTTGTTTAATCCACGGCTTCTCTGCTGTTTTATTGTTTGTTTATTACAATTATAGTTATTGTTTAGGTATTTTAGACTTACTTTACATTGCTCAGGTACCCATTTCATTTATCATTCCAACCCCCATTACCATGTCTATCGAGGTGATCACTATCGATCAAAAAACTGTCACTTACCGAGTGGTTTTCATGCCCGGAGATGGCACCTGCCTTTTCCATTCTCTTTGTTACATATTGCACGGCCATATCAGGCTCACTCTTGATATCCGGAGGAACATTGTGTCTTATGTATTGAATGACTGGGACAGGTTCAAGGTGTGGACTGATGACGGTACAGGAGATAATTATACTACACAGGAGCACTATAAGAGTGAAATGCTTAAGCCCTTCACCTATGGTTCTGCATGTGAGTTGATGGCTGCCGCTGAATTGTTCGGTTGTCGCTTTCAAGTGTACCGAAATGGCCAAATATTTTACACCTTTCGACAACCACCAATGCCTCTTAAACATCTTAGATTCACAGGTGACGATTTCAGTAGTGGACACTTTGATGTTTATGAGTGTTTAAACTCTCAAAAGCTGGATGTGATTTTATTGATGAAACCGGTTGTGTGCTTACAACGCTTGACAGATGCCGAATGTCACTTCAACACAACAAATCCTGCAAATACTATCGTAATTGAAACAAACCATGAAACTCAAACCGATTATGACAGCAGCAATCCAAGCTGTGAGATTTGAGACAAGATTACTGTTCACATGGCCAACTGTAAGCTGTTGCATGCTCAACTGTTGCATGCTCAAGAGTAAGCTCAGCGCACAGCTTGGTCATGTTACAACCGGAGGGCCGAACTGACAACGTGGTATACAAAGAGATCCTTAACAAATAATTATTGGCATATTTTCCCTCAGTTTAAAAAGGTTAAATTTTCTTCTTAATAAAAATTTTAAGGCACTACTTCGCTGCTGCGAAGCGCGGGTATTTTGCTAGTAACTTTATATAGCACAGTCAGTATACACAAAAAGAGACTATGTACTTAAAAAAGGAATCTACATATATAATTCACTAAGGCAAGACACCCATGGAAAGCACGCCGGAAGGGGCGTGGATTCACTAAGCCGCCGACAAGTAAGACACCTATGGCGCATGCAGGAAGGAGCCACGCCCACCAACTCCAAGACCATTGGATACGACGACAACTCGCGCAGCCACACCCACCAACTCGGATGCGACGACATAGAAAAAACGGCGTCATTTATATTCGTCTGTCGTAAAGGCCACATGCACCTCCGAGCCACGTTGTCTGTTCATAGAGGCATGTTTCTCGCGGAGGTGAATCGCCATATGCAGCGTGTAAAACGGTTTGCGAGGGGTATCCCATGGGATCCTTAAAACAATCCTTTACATCTGAGGTTAAAACACAATGAAGTAAGCAGTCTTTAAAAACCGAGTTTTCGGTTACGACGCATGACCGCGTGCACCATAGCAAACTGTTTTACACGCTACATACAGCAAGAGGGAGCAGAATGGACATCCTTCTCCTCTCCTCCCGTTCCACCCTCCGCGCCTGAGCGCCGTCCACCCCCATCCCTCCGTCTGGGAGGAGAAGGCGCGATGGCGGTCCGCCAGTTTTCAGTCACGGACGATTGTGTGTTGGTTCGTTCCGTGCATTGTTACAATGTTGCTTTTTTTGCTGATTTATTACATTACCGATTTTTCAAATGTTAATTTTCTCCCTGTGCTTAAAAATCATTGAAAAACCGGCCTGATTATGCGGTGTATGGTACGCCGCGGGTTGGCTATAATCTATAATTTGTCATCAAGTGTAAAGTCATTCTTCTATTTATGTTTCCCTATCTAACTCAATTTGAGGTAACAGATGGAAAAAGCCAAACTTGTCCCCAGTCAATGTGAGGTCTTGCTGTTACTAAGGACACTACTGCTACACACTCATGTGGGGGACACACAAGACATCGCACCTCACCTAACTACTGGATCAGTGATTTAAAACAGAATTACAGAAATCTAACTACTTAATAAAAAGTAAATAAAATGTTACAGCTTTTACTGATTTTTAGAAATATTAATTGTTGTACTCATACTTTAAATATGTAAAGGGGTTGCACCAAGAAGAAATGATTTTCTTTAATATCTTTGATGACAGCTTGGCTCAATTGTCTGAAACTTGTCAGTTTCTCTTTTATACTGTACCTTATATTCTGACTGCATGTGGAGCCCTTGCCTTCACATTCTTTATTCAGGAGTCCAGACCACTGATTTCCATGCCTCTGACTTTTGCTCATGTAAGATATGATTCTGCTTCTCCATATATTGCCAATGGGTACATAAATCCTGAGTGAGAAAGATATGATTGATAGACATAAGAAAACAGAGCCTACAGATGTTCCTTCAAAACAGATGAAAACTGATCAAAGTCACATATATGCCTTAAATGAAAAATATTTCCATTTTCTCTGCATTTGGGCTTTATTTGTCTGCCAGTAGAATCCCATTTCAGTGTGATAAAGTCTTGATTTCCTGTTGTGGTCCATGCCTCCTTCAATAGAATTTCCTTGCACATGTTTGGCTCTCTGTTTCCTGAAAAAAACTTTGAAAGACTGATTAACTTTTCAAACAAAAAACAACATATTTTTAGACTTTGTTGTATCCAGGTTTCATACTGTTATGAAATGCTATTAAGATTTTTCCAAATCTAAATACTGTATATTGGCGTCAGATCCACTTGGGAACACTCCACGGTGAAATGCTTCATTTCAGGAGTCAACATTCCAGCCACCCAACATGTAAGTAACTGTTCATGAAGAATGGATACAGATGACCCATAACTGGTCCCTACACTGTTTGCTATATTTTGCACCATCGCTCTTCTGTTGTCTTGACTCTAACATATGAGGATAAGTAAATTACCCAGAGCAGACAGCATAGGTGAATTGGTTTTAGCAGATTTGTAAATGTTTCATTACAAATATAGCACCTTGCAAAAATCTTTAAGAAAAATGTAAAGAAATTATGTAAAGCAAAGATGCTTTCAGACATAATTAAATAAAAAGTTTCTAAATACCAAAAGAATATACTGTACTATAATGTGCAGTAAACAGTAAAAAATGGAAATCAAATTAATATTTGGTGCAACTATTTTTTACCTTGAGAATCAGTTATCTAAGGTACCTACACTGTTGTGCAGTGTTAGCAGAAAATTACCTAGCAGTTTGTTGCTAACATCTTGAAGAATTTGCCACAGCTCTTCTGCAGACTTTAAATGTCTCTCGTTCTTATGTCTTTCCAGGTAAACCCAGACAGCTTCGATCAAGTTGAGATCACAGCTCTCTAAAGGCCATACCATCTGTTGCACAATCCCATGATCTTTTTGCTGAAGATAGTTCTTTATGAAATTGACTGTATATTTGGGGGCCAGTATCTTGCTACAGAATAAAAGGGGTAGCGGGCAATCGGATGCCTCCCTACTATAATGCTGGATGAGAATCTGCTTGTACTTCTCAGCATTGAGGATTCCATTAATTCTGATCAGATTATCAATTTAGTACTCTCCATTTCTTCTACACACAAACTGCATACTGTCTGAACACAAAATTTCAATATTTGACTCATCAGTCCAAAGCATTTGCTGCCATTGTTCAGTATACCAGTCCTTCTGTTTTTGTGCGTTAACGAGTCTCTTATCTTTGTTTCCACTTTAGAGGCATGCCTTTTTAGCTGCAAATATTCTATAAAGACCACTTCTGACAAGGCTTCTCTGGACTGTTGAGAGGTTTACTTGGGTCACAGTGCTGACTGTAAGTTCATAGTTTATATCAATGCTAGACTTCTGATTTTGAAGGGATGTCACTTTGTTCGGTACTTGTGTACTAAATGGGCGGCACTATTATCGTCACACAAATCGGTGAGGCTGCCACCCCGGTTGCTTAATTTTTGGACTTTAAATTATTAGACTGACCTACCCCAACCACAAATACTAACCTTAAAGTTAGTAGGGGTGGAGCATAGTTGCCTATAGGTCCCTAATGTTTAATGTCCCCTTTGGGTGCCTAATCTTAAAAAATGAAAATCCGATTTGCGTCACGATAATAGGAAAGGGTACTAGCCATTCGTGCCGCCTGTTTAGTACACGAGTACCCTTTGTTCTATCTGTTATCTGCTGCACTTAGTTTCTGTGTCTGACCACAGTGAGTCTGGTCCTCAGCCTTGCGCTTCATCAGAAGACCTAGCACAGTACATCTTGAAGCCCATGTCTGACGCAAACTTTCTGCTTGGGAAAGACCTTGCTGATGTAGCATGGCCATTTTGTAACTTGCTACTATGCTCACTCTTGCGATGATGGTAGAACTGATGATTTGAAGGTTAAACTATCCCACCTGCCTTACCTTCACTTTTAGTTTGTTGTCCTTCCCCCAGTTTATTCCTTCTACACCTTTTTTCTTTTTCAGTTAGTCAGATAGGTTCAACTATATCATTGTAACACAGGTCTTTAGCACCTGTTTTTTTTTTTTTTTATCTTTGTCTAGTTGTCTATATCAGTGGTTCTGGGGACCCACTGTGGCTGCAGGTTTTTGTTCCAACCAACTTCTGTTTTTCATTGGACTCTTAGCATAATTAAGTGAGTAATAATTTCCCAGTTTCTATGTTTTGGAGCCAACATAGAAATTACAAATTAAGTTTGGTAGATTTTTATTAAAATGTAATAAGCAGTTATTTGGGGAACATGTAGGTTCAACCTAATTTTCTTTCTGCTTTTCCAGGTGTTCTGGGCATTTAATTGATTATTTACTAATTAGTGAGTCTGACAGTTAAGTCGTTGCAGCTTTCATCCTCCTGTGTGTCTGCTATGCTAGTTGTTAATTGTCACTATTAGGGTTAAATGAAGGGAGCAAACTACACAGGAAAAGGGGAAGATAATAGGAATTCAACAAAAGAGAGTTAAGCATTTATAGCTTTAGAAAAAAATAAATATTTCTTAATGTCTTATAAATGTAAAAATCATACTGTTGTGTTTTTATGAATGCAGAATAAGAGAAGAGTAAAGGAGACCAGCTAATTAAAAAGTTATCGATTATTATTACAGATTGTGAATCTGGTTGGAACAAAAACCTGCAGCCACAGTGGGTCCCAAGGATCAAGTTTGGGAACTACTGGTCTCTATATACTTCACCTAAAAGAGAAATCAGTTTTTCTAAAAAGTGGCCTATTACTAAATAAGCATCTGTTTTTAACACAACAATTTTTTCTAACATTTTATTTTTTTGGAAAATGAATGTTTGCAAATCTGAAATTTGCTCATTCCTACAGGAAAAATGAGCAAGCATAAGAATCTATGACAAGGGCCAAATTATGATAGCTAGATGACTGAGTCAGAGCATCTCCAAAATGGTAGGTCAAGTGGGGTGTTTCAGGTATGCAGCGGTAAGTACCTGGGAAAAGTGGTTCAAGACAACCAGTGAACTGGCGACAGGCTCATGGGCGCCCAAGGCTCACTGATGTACAAGGCGAGCGAAGGCTAGCCCATCTGGTTCAGTCCCACAAAGGAGCTACTACAGAACAAATTGCTGAAAAACTCAATGCCTGCCATGACAGACAGCTGTCTCAACACATAATGCACCAGAGTGCTGACGCTGACCCCGTCTATCACAGAAACCACCTACAATTGACATGTAAATGTCCAAACTGGAACATGGAGCAATGGAAGAAGGTGGCCTGGTCTGATGAATCACATTTTCTTTTAGATCATATGGATGGCTGGGTGTGTGTGCATCATTTACCTGGTGAACAGAACGTAACAGGATGCATTATGGGAAGAAGGCAAGTCTGTGGAGGCAGTGTAAGGCTCTGTGCAATATTCTACTAGAAAACCTTGGCTCCTGGTAATCATGTGCATGTTACTCTGACATGTACTACCTACCTAAAGATTATTGCAGACCACATACACCCCTTCATGGAAATGGTATTTCCTAAAGGCAGTGTCCTCTTTCAGCAGGATAATGTGCAATGCCATGTGGCAAAAATTGTTTAGGAGTGGTTTGAGGAACATGACATGATGTTCACTCGGATTCCAGATTCACCAGATCTCAATCTAATTGTTCATCTGTGGGATGTGTTGTAAAAACAATTCTGATCCACGGAGGCCCCACCTCGCAACATACAGGACTGCAGTGGGCATAGACTCAACAAAACTGGACAGTTGAAGATTTGAAAAATGTATCCTGATCTGATGAATCTCTGTTTCTGCTGGGGCATACAGATGGTAGGGTCAGAATTTGATACCAACAGCACCCAACCTACCTTCTGTTAGGTTAGTGGTGGTTTAATGGTGAGGGGAATGTTTTCTTGGCACTCACTGGGCCAGTTATAGGTTCCCACCACATTTCCATGACTATAATAATCCAGATGGGACAGGTTTAGGGGATTTAGAAAAGTGATATTTAATTAACATCTTTAAGCCCCTGATTTGCAAATCTTCCTCTCCCTCAGCTCTTGCACACTTCATTCCAATAAGTGATTAATGATCTTATTATTAGTTCTTTCAGGTGTGCAATAGTTCATAAGTACTGACTACAACCATGAACTACAACTTGTAGTAAGACTTGAACAGTGTTAGCTAAAATGCATGATTTATTAAACTTTGAAAAAAAAAAACAATACAAATCCAAATAATAAATAAAATGGTCCATTGTTCCCATAGATTTTGTGGAGCTAAAAATTTTATTAGGAATACATTTTTGCTTGGCATTACTTTATTCTCAACTATATGTTAATTTGCAGAAAATTAGCAACATTTCTCAATGGTTAGCCAAAACAGATAAATACACTCATGTAATGCTTCTCTTCAACACACAAACTATTTTCTTTATGAATAAAATTCTGAACAGCTGATCGTGGTAAGGTTAATATTAATACCAAGAGGTGTTGTGAATTAGATCACCCTCAATGATTACTGCTTTTATTTAATTCAATTTCTCCACAATTTGCTTGTTGATGTCCATTAAATATGCCTAATTTTTATGTAGTGTGACAGAGACCGTTTGGTTTTGCAATTAAAATCAGTTTGCTTGTAGTTTCTGCTATGACTACATTATCATCAGTTGTGCTTTTCCATCAGCCTCCACTTGGGCTCTCTTTTTTCAACTATTTAAGCTCATCCATGATGCTCTTCCTCTTTAAGTTAATCCTCTGCTCTTCCCATTGACTTTTTTGTTGCATCAAGGTACACACGGTACTTCTGTCTAACTCCTGCGGCTGACATAAGAAGCTTTTCTGTAATCTGAATATTACATAATAATAATAATAGTAAATTTTATTTATATAGCACCTTTCCCATGCTCAAGGCACATACTCTCCCAAAAGCCCTGATGTGGTCAATGATGTTTCTCTGTGCAGCCATTGACTGTTTCTTCAGATTCTCCATTACTATTCTCCTTATTCACAAAAAGCCCTCTCTACACTTGTCTATTCAAGTGAGATAATGAGCAGTACCTTTACTACATCCCATTAGCCTTATCAGCCTTAAGTTGACTGAAGACCTTCTCTGCTACGAATCCGACGTTCACCACTGAGACATCCTTATGCGCATTGATTTCCTGAAAAGGGAACAGAAGGAGCTTCAATGTTGAAGGTGCTTCTCTCAGTGTCTTTTCCTTAACAAATCATTCCATGAGCCCTATAGATAGGGCACACATAAAAATTACTCACAAACAATTGACTCCAATTACTTTTTTCTTATAAATGTATTTAACTGTGAATGTCATCACATATAAATACTAGTATTTCAGCCATAACTCAATTATTTATTGGTAATACTTTTTTCCTGTTTTATTGCCTTTCATGTAATCTCATTAATTAGTACCTGAATTTTATTTGTGGGGAGATTTCAGGGTAGAGCTTACAAAAAAAGGGCTTCATGGATTACTGGATTTATCTCACCATGTGCATGTAATAAATATACTCACTGACATTTTGGGTCAATTAACTAAAAAAGAAATACTGCTTAAAATCAATATTAGAACTAAAATTCAAATATTATTATAGTAGCACCTCATGAATTAGTGAATAGCAATATTATACAGGATATAGGAGGCCAAAACATTAATGCTCTTTCACAAAAGGCCACATTTTCTATTCAGTCATTTTGACAAAATTTCAGTATCAATGTGTCACAAGCTATGATTTTAACAAAGTCTTCTCTGTGTGTCAGACTGTCTTTGAATAGCCAAGACACTGAAAAGAGTATGGTCCATTTCCCATTTACTCGATCAACATTCATTGTGAAATGCAGCATTGCATATAGATTTAGTTTGCCTGGCTACTTCACTATATACAGGTAAGGGAACTGTACTAACCTTTGCTGTGCCAGCTGAAGACGAGATGAACAATATGTCAGTTCCAAATGTTTTTCTGGCAGCCTTCTCATTATCAATGTTTTTTACCTTTCAACTGACTTGCAAGCTCAACTTCACGTCAAACATTTTCCCACAAAATTTACATTTCACATGTCCTGTGTCTTCAACATTTTGGAGCTTGTGTTTTTATTTCTTAAGCAGAGAATTACTGAACACACATTTACCCAGCACTTCAGCATATGCATTACAGCTCACTACACAATTGTTTCAAGATCTCATAATATCAATAACTGCAATCCTCTTTTCAAGATTTTTCAAATTTACAAAAGTACATGACATAGACCTTATTTTCTGTATATTAAAAAAACATGACTTTTTCAAAACTTAATGGTCATTTGATAATTTCTCAAAACTTTTCCAGGTCTGGAAAAATAAATTTAATTTTCCATAACTTTTTCAGGATTTTCATGACCATGGGAACCCTGTAGCTAATACCAATCAATTATCACTTGAATGCCACTGACTATCTGAGTACTGTTGCTGACATTGTAAATCTCTTCAAGGTCACAATTTATCCATCTTCTAATGGCTACTTCCAGTATAATAATGCACCATGTGACAAAGTAAACGTCATCTAAAACTGATTTCATGAACATGACAATGATTTCAGTGTTCTTCAGTGGCCTTCCCACTCACAGAATCTGAATCTATCAGAACACCTTTGGGATGTCATAGAATGGGAGATTTAGAGCATGAATGTGCAGCTGACAAATCTTCATGTCCGTCAGGACCAGAATCCCAAAGGAATGTTTCCAACATCTTTTGGAAACCATGCCATGAATAATTAGGGTTGTTTTGAGAATAAAGGAGGCCCTATCCAATATTAGTACACTATATACAATTCCTAATTATTTGTTGTGACTGCACATACATATATACAGTATATATCTCCAGATTATACACACACATACAGTATCTTACAGAATCTAAAATGCATCTTGTCCATGATGAGTTGGAAGGTACCAAGAAAAAGATCTCATGGTAAGTATTCAGTTTGGGAAGTTAAGTTACATCTACAGTTAACCTATGACAATGTTCTGTTGTTATCATCTACAGTGGATATGAAAAGTTTACACACCTCTGCCAAAATCGCAGATCTTGTTTAATAAAAATATGAAACCAAGATTAAATCCTGTCAGAACTTATTCTACCTATATTGCAAAACTGTAATCTATACAAAGAAGGTGAAAGCAAATCAGAAACAGTTTAGTGAAAAAAGGGAAAAAAATCACACAAGCACCTGATTGCATTAGTGTGTACACCCCCTAAACTAATACTTTGTTGGAGCAACAAAGCAGTTTGGCACATCTGAACTTGGCGATTTTTGACCACACCTCCTTGCAATAAATTCCAGATCTGTCAAATTCCGTGGGCAATGACATCTCCAGTGCACAACTTACTTCAGGTCACCCCACATAGTTTCAATTAGATTAAAGTCTGGGCTATTCCTGAACACAGAGTGCAGTACACAGCCGACTGCGACATCACCAGCACCTTCTAAAGTCTTGGTTCTCTCCCGTCCAAGTATGATAATCATATTTTACTACGTTTAATACATTTATCGTTCAGCACTTCCTTTTTCTATTTCAGTACATAAATATGTATTTTTCATACAAGCTAAGATTTTCAAAAATGAAAATTACAATTGCAAAAGTTTATTTTCACGCGATAGTTAACGCTCACCATATTGTACTACGCAATGAAAAAAAACTTCAGAAGCAATCGCGATACTGTATATCTAATTTCTTAATCGCCGGCGTTAGGAGAAATGCACGCAGTACTACAAATTGCATGGCTTGATGCGAATAGATCAACATATCGTTCACTGACAGGGATTTCCGTGTTACGCTACATCCTAGCGTATATCACCACATATTAATTTCTTGAAAGCTGTATTTTTTTTACTTTAAAGACCTTTTTAAACTGTAAACATGGTCATCGTTTTATTTAATAGTTTGCAAAAATAACCTCAGCACAGCGACGCCGTGTGACCGGCCAAAGTACAACGTGCTCTCGACCACTTTTCTAAGTCGTCTTGTTTACGACTTGCTTCGGCTTTCCTCCTCCATTTTGTGTCACTTTCAGTATCTTGTCGGTAAGGGGGACTCTCGTCTATGTTTACCAATCAAAAGGGAGGTTGCGGTCTCATCTGACCAATGAACAACTGAGCTAATTTTTAAATATTTTCATATTATCCAATCACGAGGCTTCGCGCCACCTCTCTGGCTAGGGCCTTAAGGCTGGGGGACGATTCGCACTTTGATCGTTTTAATAAAGCGTAGAAGAAAGTATATTCTAAGCAACAACATTCACTTTTAGCTATTCTTTTTACAAGTGGCAAAGGTAAGAATATGTTATGTGTGTGTTGTACTCTCGTCTCACTTTGCATGTGATAGAAATAAACTTTTCAGTTATAACTTGTACAGTTGTGGTATCGGGTGTCAATCTTTGGCCGGCTTTTGAATGTGCGGATGGCCTGTTTTTTTTATATTGAGCTTGCAGTGGATGTAGGAAGAAGCAGATACAGAAATGACTGGTGTTACTGAAATATTTTATTGTGTAGATTAAGTCAAATTATGTGTTTGTCCGCAGTCTCTTTTTAGTATGCTGTTGTGTTAAAAACCGAAGTGTGAAGGGGTGATTTTTGTCGCTTTTCCGCTACTCCGGGAGAGTCATTTCCTCGTCTCCTTATCGCTTTTAAGTTCTGTCATTTTATCAAGGTTTGTATGTCATTGTTATACACACAAGTAGTTATCATAAAAAAGAACGATGACGCAAATAAAACTGCGCCATAATCCGTCTATTTAAATATTTTAATTTTAAGGAGACCTTGTTCCCTGTAAGTGTTATGTTATGATGTAGTTGTCCTTTAGGTATATGTATTTATACTCCCTTTCAGTAAAGCTGTCACTGTTTGAATATTGTGACGTTTTCCCTCCATCGTGACCGGTATAGTCTGAGTTAAAGGAGAATGAGCAAAATTACGGTCATTATTATTTCATAGTAGAAATGCTTCGCCGTTTCATGTTTTTTCCACTGTTACTAATATTTACTGTATTTTGCAAACTTAGGGAGAAAGTCTTTGATTTTGCGAGGGACTTGGAAGTGTTATGAAAAAATTTGCAGCCTTCCAAAGGTTAGCTAACGGGCGTAGGCGCAGAAAGAGTTACAAAGTCTTGACAGCGGCGCTCCCTTTGCCGTATAAGTGGAAATAGCAGTGCCCAATGAGGAGCGTTTACCTTATACACTGTCTAAACTTGATGCCGCGTAGTGTACATTTCAAGAGACTGAAGTGGCGTATAGTAGTGTACCTGATGTGAAGTTGTTGTTTTGAATTGCGTTTACAATGACGAAGTTTTGTTTAAAGTAATTCTGGTGTTCACAACCATATGAGGGATTTCTTTTGGATATGTAACAGATTTGAAGACTTTAGTATGTTTTAATATACAGACTATCAGTTTTATTTTCTAGGGCCGAATTCCCGTTTCTCTCTGCGTTAATACAGCCTCTAATAAATATTTACTATTACTAATCGTTGTACTTTTACCCTTTATTTGTAATCAAACACAATCACACCTTGCTTAATGTGGGGCATTGTTTAACACTCCAGCTTTATAGCTGTAAGACGAAAAACCTGGCCTGAGCCATTGAATTGTGTAGTTTTGTACATTTCTCGTTTTCTGAATGGATTTGCACTTGAGATTACCCCTCTTTTTTACAAACATTACAAAGATGGAGATTTGTGAATGAGTAATGAGCTGCTTCCTCGTTGTGTTTTCCTATCTTTTGTAAAAATGCTACTGATGGAAGGGCTGCAGACGAGCATTTCAGAAGGGGGAAATAAGCCCCCGGGGTAAATTGAGTATTTTTAAGTGAGTAGCTTATTTGGGCATTTTCAGTTTATTTTCTAAAGTTGTAATAGGCTGAGAAGGTCGTAGAGTAATAGTGAATTCAAAGTGGAAGAAACGTTTTGGTAAAAGGCAAAAAAGGGGGTGGCAATGAATGCTTTCGTTGGTTGAAACCATTGAAGACAAGCTTTTAAAAGTTCGAGGCTGATAATTGATAGTTAAACATTTGGAATGATGTACTTAATAACAAAATGGTTGTAAATGGATTAAACAATAAAACGACCATATATTAGTGAACTGTTAAGCTATTAATGCAGAATGTGATTTTCTTTCAAAATATTAATATAAAAAGATGTCAGATGTTACTGCAATTTATATGACCTTTTAATATTGTTATGTCTGCTGTTAAGTCGATTTTCCTAACGTGTGGTTACCAAAACGTGAATAAATATGGTTTATAGTTTGCAAATGTGAAGTGTTGCAGTGAAATTAATAACTATATACATTTTCTATAATGTGATATTTGCAAATATTGCATATAGTATAAAAAGCCATGAAAATTGTTTACAAAGATATAGACAGACTTTAGTCTCATTCATACATTCTTTCTTTTTATATAGTGTCTTCTCTTTGAGAAAAGCTTTCCAGCTCGCTTTAGCTGTTACTATACTAGAACTGTTTACATATTTTTTTCATCTAAGTGATTTAGATGGGATGTGACTGAAAAAATCTTTACTTTTATTTATTTAGCTGTTAACAACACCTTTTTATTACTGATCTAAATGTAGATGACTGTTCTGCTAATGGCAGAAACCAGTATGCTGTTTCATATAAAAATAACATGATTTGCTTTTTGTGTTTTAAATTGATTTATTAGAAGTTGATTCCAGTCCTCGACTTTTAAGAACAGATACGTGACCTAATTGGTGTTATTTCTGCCATATATATAATATGATCTCTAGACCTTCATTAACATTATGCTCATGGACCCTGTGATCATCAGAGGTGACTGTGTGCAGAGGGTGCAGACCTATAAATATCTGGGAGTGCAGCTAGATGACAAATTGGACTGGACTGCCAATACTGATGCTCTGTGTAAGAAAGGTCAGAGCCGACTATACTTTCTTAGAAGGTTGGCGTCCTTCAACATCTGCAATAAGATGCTGCAGATGTTCTACCAGACGGTTGTTGAAAGTGCCCTCTTCTACGCAGTGATGTGCTGGGGAGGCAGCATAAAGATGAAAGACACCTCACGCCTGGACAAACTTGTTAAGAAGGCAGGCTCTATTGTAGAAGTAAAGTTGGACAGTTTAACATCTGTGGCAGAGCGGCGGGCATTAAGCAAACTCCTGTCAATCATGAAGAATCCATTGCATCCACTGAACAGTGCCATTTCCAGGCAGAAGAGTAGCTTCAGTGACAGACTTTTGTCACTGTCTTGCTCCACTGACAGACTGAGGAGATCGTTCCTCCACTACACTATGCGACTCTTCAATTCCACCCGGGGGAGTAAATGCTAACATTACTCAGTTATTGTCTGCTTTTACATGCATTTTTATTACTATTTAATTTAATATTGTTTTTTGTATCAGTATACTGCTGCTGGATTATGTGAATTTCCCCTTGGGATTAATAAAGTATCTATCTATCATTAGTTAATTAGTTAACTATTTCCCTAGCATTATTTGTAATGAGAAGATGCTTGTATGCTTGTTTATTTCTGCCATGGTTTTACACAATACCAGTTCATTAAAACCTCTGTTAGCTGTTGGATACCAAGCTTGCTATTTGAAAACAATACTGTATGTTGCACGTTTTGCTGTTGTGATTTTTTTTTTTGTTCCATGTTATCTATTTGTTTAAACAATGGTTCGAGACGTTCAATATTCATTTGTCTTTGTTCATTGATTACTGAATTATTTGTTAAACCAATTAAAAGCAGTGCTTTTCTAAAAGTATTGAAAAGCGTGTCATAACTTTTTTTATTTGTCATGACACTTTTTAAGGTTTTTTACTTCTTTGGTGTTTTTTATATATCTTGGTTAGAATAAGTAGCTGTTCTTACTTTCTATCATGTTGAGAACTGCCTGATAAAAACAAAAGTGTCAAGTGCATGTAGATATTTTTGGATGTAATAATGACAATAGCTATAGATTTCAGAGCTTGATATGATGGTAACTTTTGATATAATGAGAAACTCGGGAAAAGTAGTTGTCAGCAGACATGTGTGGGAGACATATCTGTTTGTGTTGAACGTTTATGTGAAACCCTGGCATTTCATTTAAAGCCACATTTATACAACACTTTTCCAAATTGGTTTGATGTCAATTCATCATGCATGTCTGATCATGTCTGATTTCAGAAATGATTCTCAACTTATAAACATTTTTGTTAATATTTTGTATGTATAGTTACTAATAACTATAGTTTCAATGTGGTAAGTACACTTTACCCTGTGTGATAAATTTTAAAGAGGCCACTGTATTCAGATGGTAAATATCTAACTGCCAGTTAAATAAGAACAGTGTATAGCCTTCTACTTTTATATGTGGTAGTTTGTTGTCAAAATGGAACTTCCGGCTCTGATGAGGAAGAGGAGCAGCAGGCGTAGGAATGGGTTCTAAAAAGATTTTTTGACAGGGTTGAACCAAATTTAGATGGAGACCACAATAAATATAAGTGTAAAATGCAAAACTAAATAGCTTGCAAAAAACAATCCTCTTGATCCACTTCTACAGCACAGTGTTACAAGAGGAAATCTGTGCAGTTTGTACTAATTAAATTTTCTTTTTAATGAGGAAGTAAACTGAAGAAAACAAGTGTTCACACTTGGCCAACTTTCCATTCCAGGTTTGGTTTTTACCATGTTTGCGTATACAGTTTAGTATTATAAAGATATTGTAAATTGCAAGGGAGTTCTTTTACTGACGGACTGGTTTGTGTCAAGCGTGATGGATTAGAAGCTTTCAAGTGTAATAATCCTAAAAAAAAAAAAATTATAAAACAAATAGTAGTAGAACAAACTAGCTCCAAAAGGTGTCATACTGTGCCGTTTTTACATGCAATATTGGCAGGTTTTATGGGAAAATGTGACATGTAAACTTTAGTTGGTCCACCTTTGTAATGTGTGTGTATATATTCTAAATATGTCCCAAAAAACTTTTGCGTTTATACTAAGTGAATTGTGTTTTGTTGTTGATGGGGTTTGTTTTTGTGAGATGGAAATACTGCCACTTGTTAAGTTCTGAAAGCCAACCAGAAAGCTTGAATATTTGCACAACTGTAACACATTTGTACTATTGTCTCACCTTGATATGTAACTTGTAATGGTTGAAAAAATGTGAAGTTTTTCAGTGGGGCATTTGGTTTAAAATAGTTTATTACAGTAGCTTTTGTATGTCCCTTAATGAAGATGTTAGGTTAAACCTAGCATATTCAACTATTTGCATTACTGTATTATGTTTTAGATAAACCATCAGATTGAGGATATGTCGGGGCCGCAATAGTAAAACACTTTCATGACAATACATGTTGAAGACTGGAAATTAGAGTGACTGACCCAATTGAATCTGAATTCTAGCTCTTTGGATTTGCATGCATCCTTGCCAGCGAGTTCACAGGTACCTGAACAGAAAGCTATCTCTCTAGTCTTCATTCATCCAGTAACAAGTGTAAAGACAGAATTGGTCTACTTGCAAAGCACAGAATTAACATGTGAGAATGCAGAGACTGTGATCTAAGCAGAAAGGGCAATTTTACTTGACAGGCATACACCCACTAGTAAAGTTATTGGAGAGTTTTACTACTTTAAACAAATGATTGTAATAACTTAAGTCTATCTGTGAGTCAAACAGTAGCTTGCAAAATAAGCAGTACTGTTTTACATGTGTGTACATTTTTAGTCTAAGTGCTCTTTTAGGTTATTGCCAACAAAAATAATTGAGATTTTCTCTGATTTTCCACAATTCTTGAACATTTTCCATACCAAGATCAAATTGTATTTTGATTTTCATATGAAAAACCCTGATTTTTTCATTTTATAGAAAGGTTTTAAAAATCTTTGTTCTTAGCAATAGTACCAATTGATTTTGACAGGTTATGACAGGCTCAAAGACAACAGTAGGATCTAGGCTGAATGAGAACTTCACCTTTACTGAAAATATACACTGCATTGTGTTTTGCTTGGTCCTCACTGCAAATTAAGAATACAGGGCACCTTACATGAGTGTTTTTCAGTAAGTACTATACAATACAATTTATTTTTGTATAGCCCAAAATCACACAAGAAGTGCCGCAATGGGCTTTAACAGGCCTTACCTCTTGACAGCCCTCCCCAGCATTGACTCTCTAAGAAGACAAGGAAAAACTCCCAAAAAAACCCTTGAAGGGGAAAAAATGGAAGAAACCTTGGGAAAGGCAGTTCAAAAAGAGACCCCTTTCCTGGTAGGTTGGGCGTGCAGTGGGTGTCAAAAGGAAGGGGGTCAATGCAATGCAATACAATACAATACACAGAACAGAACATATCCTCAATACAGTATAAAAAATAAAAAACTTGCAAGTATGGAGCAAAATTTATATTAAGATTATATCCCATAATATGATTTGGATTGTAACATTAGATACAGCCATGGACATAGCACGACATGGCACCAGCACAGCTGGGAAACTTCGATGCATGTACACCGAGCGGCTCACGTGAACTGACGCAGTGCACAGACAAAAAGCAACAGTTCCAAAGAGCGCTGAACAAAAACCGAATTACACAATTGAAAAGGCAGCAAAAAA
>JANRMT010027041.1:44927839-44974339 GCA_026402145.1 Polypterus bichir lapradei | reverse complement strand
TTATGGGATCTGTAGTTTATTGTGTTACCAGCGCTTCATATACCCGGGCCATTAATAACAATAATACAGTATATAAAATGATCTCGCGGGCCGGATATAATTACACGCCGGGCCGGATGTGGCCCGTGGGCCTTGAGTTTGACACATATGGACTAAATAGAACTTGAAAAGATACATTTTTTCGAATGTGATCGCGCAATTCAGATCGAGTTGACGCGCACTACAGTACATCGAGCCCGCGTGCTATTGTGGTTTTGCTTGTGTGCTTCAGTAAGTTACCGTCCCCTCGCTCTTACTTTTTTACCGTTCATCTAATGAATACACTGAGTATGGCTTTACCAAAACAATCATTAATCGCGAATAAAGTATCCATTATTCATGAAGCTTCAATAGGTGAATAGGTGATCTGTCTTTCTGCGTTAACCGCATGCGTTTTCATACGTCTCAAACTAAGAGGATTGCGAGGTGAAAATAAATCGAAGCGCGCATACATACTTAGTGCATCCCCTCTCGGGAATCGAACCTCGGACGTGGGCGCTACAGGTGAATGCTTCACTATCGCGCCACGGCGTGTGGTTTATCTATTTGAGCGTAGCAGTGTAATTCGGTTTTTGTTCAGCACTCTTTGGAACTGTTACTTTTTGTCTGCGCACTGCGTCAGTTCACGTGAGCCGCTGAATATGGTTTTATATGTCACTCGCTCGCTTCTAATTGTTTCGCTGCCTTCTTAATTATATAATGCATGTTTTCTAAAGCGTGTTTTGTAGCTCTTCCTGGCTTTCTACGTAATGCGTGATTACGTGAGAGGCGTGATGATGTCATACGAAAGTCCGCCCCTCCAGCTGAACTCCATTACAGTAAATGGAGAAAAATAGGTTCTAGTTATGACCATTATTCGTAGAATTTCGAAATGAAACCTGCCCAACTTTTGTAAGGAAGGTGTAAGGAATGAACCTGCCAAATTTCAGCCTTCCACCTACACGGGAAGTTAGAGAATTAGTGAGTGAGTGAGTCAGTGAGGGCTTTGCCTTTTATTATTATAGATATGTGTGTATATATGTGTATGTGTGTGTATATATGTATATGTGTATATAGGTGTATGTATGTATGTATGTATGTATGTATGTATGTGTGTATATGTAGAAATTTATATAGATATGTATGTGTGTGTATATATATGTGTGTAGACTCAAACCGATTATGACAGCAGCAATCCAAGCTGTGAGAAAACACTAAACAGGAGGTGTGTCAGACGTCGTGGTACATTTTCTGATGCAGCTAGACAAAAACAACTTCGTGACGCTACCGCCAAATACACAAAATAATTACTTTGACAATCATGTTACGTTATTTTTAAAATGTTTCCTTTTCTTTTTCTTCTTTAACTGACTACTTCTCCGCTGCGAAGCGCGGGTATTTTGCTACTCGCTCACTTGTCACTAATTCTCCAACTTCCCGTGTAGGGTGAAGGCTGAAATTTGGCAGCCTTGTTCCTTACAGCTTGCTTAGAAAAGTTAAGCAGGTTTCATTTCGAAATTCTACACGTAACGGTCATAACGGTCGACAATGTCCGCCATGTTGAACTTTATTATTTATGGCCCCATCTTTATGAAATTTGGTAGGCGGCTTCCCTGCGCTAACCAAAACCAATATACGTACTTATTTCGGTGGTATGACGCCACTGTCGGCCGCCATATTGAACTTTCCAACGTCACTAATTCTCCAACTTCCTGTATAGGTAGAAGGCTGACCCCATCTTCACAAAATTTGGTAGGCGGCTTCCCTGTGCTAACCGAAACCAATGTACGTACTTATTTTGGTGGTATGACGCCACTGTCGGCCACCATATTGAACTTTCCAATGGTCTTTGTTACTTATGGGCCCATCTTCGTACTTACGTATATATATATACGTCCATAGCCTGCAGCTCGGTCACCGTGTGAGGTGGCGTTGGGTCCCCCATCCCAACGCCTCCCACATTGTTGGCTTCCTCCCTATATAAGGCCGTCCGTCGCTCCGGTCTCTACATTCCCTTCCTTGCTTTGCCACGGGATTCACATCTCCCTGCTGATAACTGCAGCCTTTTTATTTAATCCACGACTTCTCCGCTGTTTTATTGTTCGTTTATTACGATTATTATTGTGTAGGTATTTTGGACTTACTTTACATTGTTCAGGTACCCATTTCCTTTATCGTTCCAACCGTACCCCCATTAACATGTCTATCGAGGTGATCACCATCGATCAAAGAACTGTCACTTACCGAGTGGTTTCCATACCCAGAGATGGCACCTGCCTTTTCCATTCTCTTTGTTACATATTGTATTGCCATATCAGGCTCACTCTTGATATCCGGAGGAACATTGTGTCTAATGTATTGAATGACTGGGACAGGTTCAAGGTGTGGACTGATGACAGTACAGGAGATAATTATACTACACAGGAGCACTAGAAGAGTGAAATGCTTAAGCCCTTCACCTATGGTTCTGCATGTGAGTTTATGGCTGCCGCTGAATTGTTCGGTTGTCGCTTTCAAGTGTACCAAAATGGCCAAATATTTTACACTTTGGACAACCGCCAATGCCTCTTAAACATCTTAGATTCACAGATGACGATTTCAGTAGTGGACACTTTGATGTTTATGAATGTTTAAACTCTCAAAAGCTGGATGTGAAGTTATTGATGAAACCGGTTGTATGCTTACAACGCTTGACAGATGCCGAATGTCACTTCAACACAAGTCCTGCAAATACTGTCGTAATTCAAACAAACCACGAAACTCAAACCGATTATGACAGCATCAACCAAGCTGTGGGATTTGAGACAAGATTACTTTTCACATGGCCAACTGTACGTTGCATGCTCAAGAGTAAGCTCAGCGCACAGCTTGGTCATATTACAACCGGAGGGCCGAACTGACAATGTGGTATACAAAGAGATCCTTAACATATAATTATTAGTATATTTTCCCTCAGTTTAAAAAGGTTTAATTTTCTTCTTAATAAAAAATTTTAAGGCAGTACTTCAAATTCTTTCTCTGTCCGGTTCAATGTCATGAAATGTGGAGTTCTGCATCCACTCACATGTTATAAGACTGTCAGATGTGGGAGAGCTAGTAGTGTGAGTAAACACTAAGGCAAGACTCAAATGAAATACCTAGTTGGCTTGTCTACACTAGCGATGGCATGAGTTGCTCCACTTCTTAATACCAAAATAAAATCTGTGTATTGTTTTCAATGCTTTGGAGGACAAGGGACATCTGCCAATTAATACATGTAATGTAGTGTAATAAGAGAGTTGCGTAATCGCTAAAACATGTAATTAGGAAAAATAACACGGCATACTTTGTGTTTGAATTGAAAACTGAATGTGTGTCATTTATTTGGCTTTTGAAGGCAAACTTCTATTCATTAATATAACCCATTAGTGCACATCACATATTTGAAAGGTATGCTGAAGAATGTAGTGCTGTTTCAGAGTTATATATTTATTCAGTGCAGGTAATGACAGCCCAAGTAATTTTCTGATTCTGGATTGACTCACAGGCATAAGTAGTAGCAAAATGTATCACTCACATAAAAAACCTTCAAAACAGCAAAACAAAGACCGTTTAACAGAAGTTCTGAAATAAAGGTTTCATGTAAAACTGACAAGTTTGATTACACATAAGAAGCTTTAAAGTTAGGACAGATGGGGGGGTGGGGGAGAAGGACAGAGTTGGAAAATTAAAGCACTATCAGTTTGACATTTGAAATTTGAATTAATTCATTGTTTTAAATGTTACTTTTCACTAGTATTTAACCAGCTAATGATACAAATATAAAATTTTGCAATAGCAAATGTTACAAACCTAACGTTGGTTCACTGACAAACCAGACTTCAAAAAACATGTTAGTAAATTCCAAGATAATTCAGGGTGCTTCCATTTAAACAAACTGTTTACAGCTATTTTTCTAATTCAGCAGTACATGTGATATGTAATGTTTGGATTTTTATATTTAGTATGGATTTTAAGCAGTATTTTTCAGTTACTGAGCAAAAAATGTCAGATTAAATTTAGAATGTGCAAATGCTTAAAATAAATGGGTAGTTTGTGCAGAATTCCCACCAAAGATTATAAACCTACCATTTGTTGTTACAAATTAAAGCTGAAGCTTTGAATTATATATTGATATTTATGAATGCCAATACTGGTCTACTTAAATGATAGATGAGTAACTTCTAAAGTTGAGCCGATGGTCATTGATACTGTCCATTGGAGATTGGCTCCAAACATTTGCAGAAATTTCCTCAAAGTGCAGCTGCCACTTTTTTTTTATAATTTCTTCTTCCTGTTGTATTCCATCAGTTTACTTTTTGCTGTTCTTCCCACTCGCTGTTTGCAGTTTCTTTACCTGTCTCTTCATTCAGATTAGCTTCTTCTCTTACATCCTGCGTATGTGCCCAAAGAGACCCAGCATCTGTTACTTAATAATTTCACATATAGTTTTTCAAATTTAAGATCTTTTCAGATTTGTTCATTTGACACCTTTTTGTTTCTATCCGCTTTTCAGAATTTTCCTGCAACATCTAATTTCAATTTTAAAATTTCCTTCTTTCTTGGTGTCTTTGTTCCACAGCTGTAAAGTAATGTAGAAATTGCACGTTACCTGCATCTTTATTTGATATCTGTAAAGTATACATATACAGTTAATATCTATATAAACTCACTGGCCACTTATACCTTTTCAACTGCTTATTGATGCAAATATTTAATCAGCCAATCACATGGTAGCAACTCAATGCGTTTAGACATGGTCAAGATGACCTGCTGAAGTTCAAACTGAGCATCAAAATGGAGAAACGTGATTTAAATGACTTTGTACATGGCTTGGTTGTTGGTGCCAGTTGGGCAGATCTGAGTATATCAGAAACTTCTGGGATCTGGTGGGATTTTCATGTGCAACTCTCTCTCTAGGGTTTGCAGAGAATGGTGTAGAAAAGGGAAAATATTCAGTGAGCAGTAGTTGTCTGGGCTTTGTTGATACCAGAGGTTGGAGGAAATTGGCCAGACAAGTTTGAGTTGATAGAAAGGCAACAGTAACTCCAAAAACCACTTGTTACAACAGAGCATTTCTGAATGCACAACACATTGAAACTTGAAGCAGATGGGCTACAGCAGTACAGCTTAGCTAGGTAAATGAGGACACCCTAAGCAAAAGGGGTTGGTGAAAAAGTGCAGATGTGCTTTGATTTAAAATGAACAAATCAAAATAGTGCCCCAAGTGCAGTGCTTCCTTAATAAATAATCGAATACAGTGATCCCTCCTCGATCGCGGGGGTTAAAACCATATTTTTACATATTTTAAGCCCTTATAAACTCTCCCACACGCTTATAAACATTTCCCGCACAGTTATACAGCATAAACTCTTTTGTATTCTCTTACATATTAGGTAAGATTCATTGAAATTATGTATGTAAACACACTGTTTATATACAGTAAAACCTAAATATTATTTTAAAGATATTGGGCGTCTCCGATATCACATATGTTACGGCCATTATGATAGGCAGGCCAGCAGCAATAAATACGTACAATGCAAGAAAAATTATATACAGTAAAATGTGTGTACAGTGACACTAAACGTATGTATATGTACTAAGTACTGTACGTAGAAAATTAATTATGGTTACTCACCAACAATGACACGATGACTTGTCCGATAACGATGAGTTTTACTGCACAACAAAGGATAGCGTTGCAGCTTTTCTAAAGGAGACTCTTCAGGCGATTGTGTAGCACCGCTGTTGTTGTTCTTCTGGCAGTCTTCAATCCAAGTCCCTAAAGCAGATTCCAACCGGACTACTGCCTTATTATATCCATTTACAACTCATTTTGTGCCCTGGTTAAAGGACACTGCGGCTGTAGATCTTATATTCTTTTCCTCCTTTTTAAGTAAAAAGAATCGTGGACTCATTGATGCCGTAATGGTGTCCTATAGCGGTGTAGCTGTTCCCTTCCTTCAACATATCAAAAACTTCTACCTTTTCGGCAATCGTTAGCATCTTCCTTTGGCGCTTTGGCACGGCCCCTGAAGCAGTAGCAGGAGCAGATCGTTTTGGACCCATGACGAAGGGCTTGACTATGCACAAAGATAAACACAAAAGAGCACAAAAGTTAACTCTCTTTACACAGCGAAACACGTTGATACTGAATGAGCGAGACTTCCTGGTTAAAGCAGCGGAATCAAATTTGACGCTCCATCGCTGAGCCAATCAGCACACAGGAACTTAACTTCGTGCTCTGATTGGGTAGCTTCTCAGCCATCCTCCAATAGCATCCCTTGTATGAAATCAATTGGGCAAACCAACTGAGGAAGCATGTACCAGAAGTAAAAAAACCCATTGTCCGCAGAAACCCACAAAGCAGCAAAAAATCTGCATTATATATTTAGAAACTAGGCTAACCCGCCTTTTAAGGCGACCAACTTTTAAGTTGACCACTTCTTAAGGCAATTCAATATGTAGATCAATTTGATATTTTATACAAACTCATTAATTTGGTTATATTGCATTTGAGCGGTATTACTTTAATACTCGTAGTTTCTGTTATTTTTGTGATGAAATTTAAACTTTCCTTCTTTTGAGGTCACCCTTTTGAACCCCCCTGATATTTACTACGCGGTGAGGCATTTGTACTCCATCAACATTAATTATTTCCAGAGACATAATTTTGTCTATTTTTCCAGCGTATCACGCACAAAAGCAAGGGAATGATGGGAGCACCAGAACTCTGCTCACATCATGTCGCTTCGTACTGCAAGCTGCAAGTAGTAAGTCTGTGATAAGCGGAATACCGCTACGTTTTCCACTCACGGGACGGAAGTACAATCCCGACCGCTTTTATATAGTAAGAAAGAAGAAGAAGAAGAAGATATCGCACAGCCTGGAGTAGAAAATCATCTTTTACCTGGAAAAACGAAACTACAAATCCCATCGTGTATTGCAAAATGGACGGGGCGTGTGTTAAACTCCGCGCCTGCATAGCACTCACGGGACGGAAGGACAATCCCGACCGCTTTTATATAGAAGGATGCTTACATATAAAATCCACGATAGAGTGAATCTGCAAAAGTCGAAGTGCGATATAGCGAGGGATTACTGAAAAATGAAGGTGTCACTGGAGATTTAAACGTTACAATAAACAAATTAAAACCAGAGGTTAAAAACACACAGTCATTGAATTCATAGTGTTCTTGTTAGTACAGGATGATCCCAGCCCAATGTCTTCATCTTCCTGGCTCTCCCATAATTCATTCAGCTGATGGAGACTCCCCAGCCACGGTCTTCATCACCCTACCCCCATCTTGGCTGCCACCAAACAGCTCCAGCTAGACTGTCTGAGGTCGGTACTCCTTCCATCATCCTTCACACACCTGCTGTTGTACCTCCGATCCCTGGGGAGGTCTTCCGCCATGCTTACCCCACTCCACACAAATGATCAGTGGGGTGAACCAGACCTGAGAGCGCCAAAACCTGCACTCCTTTGCGGGACCCATGATTGCCCTGCCTTTGCTTTAGGTGGCCGGCTCGTACTGCCTTAGACTGCTCTTCAGATTCTGAACCAATTCTCTTCTGATACATTCCTTTCTCCCTCTCTCACAAACCCAGACCCATGCAAGCTCTTTTTAAAACTGTTAGCCAATTGGGTGCAGGTGTGAGGAGCCTCTACCTCCGCGGTAGCTTGGAGGCTCCTGATTGAGCCGCCTGCCTCTGCATGTGAATGCGACACGGTCGAATAGTGCCTCCGTTAACTGTGGAGCGAAATGCATTTACACACCCTCACACCCACTAAGTGGGTGTATTTATGGTAAAATACACGGCCTAAAGGTCACTTTATACAGAGCTGAAATTTTCTCATACTACTTCAAGGCTTGCATGTAAGGAAGAACTGTAAACCCACTGGATATTTTACTCATCGCTTCTTATTTTAACGCAACAGATTTCAGGTTTAATCCTAAGTGCATGTGTGGAATTGTGTATGTGTGTGCATGTGTGTTTGGTTGGGTTAGGGGATTTTTAGAGGGCATGGTTATATGTATGTAGATGTACATTGGCTATTTGTCAAATAGGAGTGTAGGTAATGCACCAATCGGCAATCCAAAACAGCAAAGGAGTTTTAGATATCCCAGTACATACAGAAGTAACTCCACAATCCATGGTTTCAGCATAACTGACTCTTACCCCTCGATGGTTCCTAAATGAAACACCACCTGTAAGGAATAACTTGCATCACTGTGCTGATTTTGACTAGTAAAAAACAAATAATGTTTTGTGTCAAATGATCACATCACCAGAAACAGACCTTGAAGAAAAAATCAAACATTTTCTTTCCCCACCAAGAATGCTTTAATATTGTTGGCCATAGTTCAGAGTAGGCCCACACTAGAACATATTGATGCCCATTGTAAAGGAAACTTTTATCTGTGTTTTCCATGAAAATGTGAGATTTTTTTTTCTTATCCATCACTACTAATAATATGGGGTTAATTACATATAAACAATTAACATTTTCTGTGTTGTATTCCTTTAAGGGCAAATTTTACTTAAGCTTATTGTGTAAATTGTGTTTAGTCCAGTAACAATGTCCTCCGCTTTTTACATTAGCTGCTGGTTAGTTTTTGTTTAAATAAGACCTACTATTGCTGTTGTTGCTGTCTGTCATTTTGTGCCCATCCATACACATACAAGACCCAAAAATAACGAGAATGTTTTTCTGGAGGCTGGAGGGGCATTTGTTGTGACGTTTGCCAGCTAGGTGCATGTACTAGACTGCCCTCTGCATCATTTGGCAAAGCGGCGTCCTTGGAAAGGTCTTTAACACTAGAATTACCAGAGCCTACGAAAAAACTTGTAATTCCGTCCCACCTTAAATCGCTTCTTAAATCCCTTCACACCTCTCCGCCAGCGTCCTTTGTCTTCTAAATGTGCTGATAAAGAGAAGCTAGAAGCAGCCGGCTATTCCATCCCCCCACCAATTTAGAACGTGCACGAACTTCTCACAGCTCATGCCTTGATTGAGTATCTGGGAGTGAAGTGAAGTTTTAGAGTGGAAATAATAGATCGTTATTTGGAACACACGCATTTCATGTCTGTTCCGTTTCTACAGTAATCTGTGTAAACACATTGTTAAAACAGAAACATTTTTATATTCTAGTGGTAGATGACAAAATGTAGGCATAAACTATATAATGTATGAAAGCCTTAAGTCCAAATATCAAAGAAATATTTTCACAAAAGGTACAAATATATAACACAACAATTGTGCTTTTATTCAAAAAAATAACTGCAGAAACAAAAAGCCGCCTTAACATGCGAAATTGACACCTGTTTATTGTAACTGCCTCCGTGGTGCAATAGATCAATATCAGCACGTTTAGAGGACAAAGGACGCTGGCGGAGAGGTGTGAAGGGATTTAAGAAGCGATTTAAGGTGGGACGGATTTACGAGTTTTTTCGTAGGCTCTGGTAATTCTAGTGTTAAAGAAAGTGGAGAAATAAACTGAGCAAAAGGGAATCTGAGGATTGTTGTTTGGCATGGAGAAGAAACTCGGTGTCGGAAAAGAGAGGCACCTCTTTGGCATAAAATTGAAGAAGAATAACTTTAGACCCTTTCATTTTGTCCTGTAGCTAAAACAGACACTCCTTGTCTGAGTGAGCTTCTGTTTAGTGTAGCAGATCACGTTTTTATTAGATAAAGAACAGATAAAGAATAATCGGCTGTCCCTGCATGGTAAACAAGCTGTTTGCTAAATGTGTCTGTTTTACTTGTAAACTAGTTTTAAACATGGTAGCCTTGTATTATTGTAAATGTTGTATTAGAATTGTGGATTGTGATTATTACAAGAATTATTTTTTTATGAAATGTGTATTACGCATAAATATTTGTCTCTTTTATTAGTTTAGAAAAGCTTTATGGGGATTTTATTTTTTTATGGTCACTGAACAATAACCCTACAGAATTTTAATTTTGTTAATAAAAAATTAATGGGCAACACTTGTGGACTGTAGTTTAATTAAATATACAAAAGTAAACACATTAATATGAATATGTGGGAGCTTAGTGTAAAAGGGTTTTTTAAAGGGATGGGAAAAATAAAATTAAATCGATATCTACTAATTCATTAACGTGAAATTGGTATCAGTCCAAACACGTATGCAACAGAGTACATGCAGTATTGGAGGTATTGCGCGGTGAAAATGGACAGAGAACATTACAAAACTGAAGCTGTAGCAGACGATAGTTGAGCATGATGACACATAAGAACTTTTTCAGAATAAAAGGAGTCACGTCCGTTGCCTGGAGATACTTTGGTTTTAAAAGGTCAGATGTGGACCATTATGTTCAAATCTTTCAATACTGTTTCTATACTACTGGATAATACTGCATGCCAAGTTGTACTTATTTTATTTTTTTTCAATACTGTGTAATGTACCTGGGTACTGTGTAATATTGTGACGACATGTTGACTTTATTCTCGACATTTCCTCTTTAATCTCGACACTTATGACGAGAATAAAGTCGACATGTTAACTTTATTCTTGACATTTCTACTTTATTTTCGCTGTTTATGTCAAGAGTCTCGTAACTAGCAAAATAACCGCCCTTCGCTGCGGAGAAGTAGTGTGTTAAAGAAGTTACAAAAAAGAAAAGGAAACATTTTAAAAATAACGTAACATGATTGTCAATGTAATTGTTTTGTGACTGTTATGAGTGTTGCTGTCATCAACGATTTGATTATCATTATTTCTTTCAATCAGGTTCGTATTTGGAGGATGTGTTGTGTTCAAGTTACATTCCGTGTTTGTCAATCATTGTAAAGATGACAGGTTTCATTCATCGAAGTGATCACTACCCAAATCGGTACTCGTGAATCTAAGATGTTTAACAGGCATTCCCGGTATTAAGTTGTGGATTTGCCTGTGAATATTTAGCGGCAGCATGTCCATGAACTTAATTTAAACTTAAAAAGCTTTACACTTTGCTTTGCTATTGATATGTCTACAAAGGCTTGTTCAGATTCAGAGGGTTGTTCCTTTCTTACTGCATCAATAAACAGCTCGTCTTCTTCTTTATCTGAGACATCACACACTGCATGCACAGGTTTACCTTTCCCAGTCCTGCAAACTTTAGCGAAGTGGTTCAATTTACCACATTTTTTACACTGTCTTCCTTTAGCTGGACATTGACGTTTTCCACTGTGTGCTTTGTTTCTGCAGTACCTGCACTTATGAATATGCTTATATGCGTCACACGCTTCATATTCTTTTGCTGCCTTCTCAATTGTGTAATGCGTTTTTTTTCTCAGCGCTCTTTTGAGCTCTTGCTTTTTGTTTGTGTTCACAGTCAGTTCACGTGAGCCGCTCTGAGTACATGCATCAAAGGTTCTCAGCTGTGCTTGTGCTATCTCGTGCGATCTTGCGATGTCCACGGCTTTATTTAATGTCAGCTCAGACCCGGCACTTAAAAGTTTCTCTCGCACTTTCGCTGAGTTTGTGCCAAACACTATTCCATCCCTGACCATCTCATCTTTGTTTGCACTGTCTTCTTTTAGCTGGACATTGACATTTTCCACCATGTGCTTTGTTTCCGCAGTAGCTGCATTTATGAATATGCTTGTATGCGTCGCTCGCTTCATATTCTTTTGCTGCCTTCTCAATTGTGTAATGCGTTTTTTGTTCATTGCTCTTTGGAGCTTTTGCTTGTTGTCTGCTTACTGTGTTCACAGTCAGTTCACGTGAGCCGCTCGAAGTACATGCATTGAAGGTTTGCTATCTCGTGCGATCTTGCGATGTCCACGGCTTTATTTAATGTTAGCTCAGACCCAGCACTTAAAAGTTTCTCTCGCACTTTTGCTGAGTTTGTGCCAAACACTATTCTATCCCTGACCATCTCATCCTCGTTTGCATAAGCACAGTCCTTCACCAGCAATATTAACTCTGTCACAAAGTGATCAAAAGTCTCGTTTATACCTTGCATCTTCTCACTAAACTTGTATCTCGCAAAAATCGTATTCGTCTTAGGCATGACAAATACCTCATAGTGGCAGCATGTCTATTGGATTGCTGGTGATGGACGGCCTTATATGGGCAGGCACTCAATTACGTGGGAGGCGTGGGTAAAGGGGACGCAATATAGGCAGGTAGCCAACTACGTTGGAGGTGTGGTGATGGGTGACGCAACTCCACCTCACATGGCGACCGAGCTGCAGGCTATGGCCGTATATATGTACGTAAGTAGGATTTAGTTATGACTGTAGAATTTCGAAATGAAACCTGCTTAACTTTTATAAATTTCTAATTTACCTACACGGGAAGTTGGAGAACTTACGGCAGGCAGGGGCGCAACCCTGAATGGATGAGATAATTAAACATGTATAACGAAGAGTTGTTTTTAAAGTTCTGAACACTCTGTGGTCTAAGTGTATAACTAATTTAACAAAGACGTTTATCGTGTGGTGATTGGTTATGTGGAGAAAGAAAAAGGAAGGATAGGAACTGGACAGCATGCATGCAATAAAGAAAGCCCACTGAGGAGAACATTCATTGAATTCTGTGTTCATGTCTCTGACCACCAGATCACGAACCCAACAATTACGCAGTATTTAAGTTAAACCTGTGCGATACCCATTCATGCATCCAGTTTTTTGGAGCCTCGTCACACCTGCCGTAAAGTTCTCTACACTGAATGTACACCTGGGGACCCCTTCATGCGAGGGAGCAGCACTACCGTGCATGTTTAATACCTGCTTTAATGCATTTCATCCTGAAAATATGAAGTACTGTATATATCTTAGCATTCTAAATTTTCAGAGAGCAGGAATATCATGAAGTGAATGTATTCTGTGCGGTGATAGCTGCCTGCACCTCCTCTTAGTGTAGAGGAAGTCAGTTTAAGAAGCACGTAGTGATTAACAACTGGGTCAGGGAACACTTAACACAAAGCATTTTTTGTGCTACATTAACTTATGACGGGGTTTGAGAAAATCTAGTAAATTAAACATTGATTTTAGGATGAAGTTTAGTTTACAACATTCTACTTTAATTATAAAATTAACCTATGAGAATAAAGTGGAAATGTCGACTTTATTCTCGACATATAGTTGTTTTTTTTTTTTTCTTCCATGTGTCCATATTTTTTCTTCTTCACCGTGGCCCTAATACGATTCTGTAGGGCTATACCACAAATATCATTATAAAATCAAGGTGCAGTTTTATTATTTATGTATATAGCTTAGCTTGAAGCAAGTTCCATATTAATGCATTTTGCCTAAATGATGGATCAGTTGGTAAAGACGTCATTACCAAGTTGCACTTGTTTTATTTTATTTTTATTATTTATTAGTTTAAATATTATGCAGTTTAATGATGGTAAAGTTGTTTAAAAAGTCACTTTAGCGTGTCATTGGACAGAGATTGTTAACATTAACAGAAAGTGTAGTTGGTTTATAAAAAATATTTACTCTTTATTCCTTTTCTAAGACATTTTCAGTGCAATACAACTTTTGACAAGCACCTCTGGCTATTTTACTAAGTCTAAATGCCTCTTTGGATGGTTGAAAATATGTTGTCAAAGTTTTAGTTTAAGTTGTTTACAAAATTTGTTCAATAAAAAGGTTCTATATTTTGACTGCAACTGTCATGCAATGTGATTCCTTCTCTTAATTAGTGCCACCCCCTTGAAAATTATCACTTTATGTGGGGCCATTCAAACCTGTACTAATACTTGTGTGCACATTAAAATGTTTTTTTGTACAATGTACAATTTTCATGACAGTGGAATAGGTTATTCTTCGCCAGTCTACTGCAGTAATTGCAGTGGAAAAAGTGGTTAACATCCACTCATGCATGGGAAAAAAATACCGTTGTATACTGTGAAACTGGTATAATTTTGAAAAATGCCGTGATATAGAATTTTGGTCATACCGCCCAGCACTAGTGTTCTCACATAATTGATTCAATTAATAAATATTGGTAGTTAAACACTGCTTAAATGTAAAAATACATGCACTTATTGTTTTGAATAATTTTTAATCATTAATTGCAATACAGATTTTTGTAAAATGTATATTAATTGTACATTTTTTCAGGGTTTTTTTTTTCCTCTCCAGTGTATCAGCTAGACATTCCTAATTCTTGACTTGCAATTATAAATAATGATTATTTTAATTATGTATTTGTTTCTTGCTAAAATATATGCTGTATGGCACATACATACAAACAAATAATCAACACAGTTCAGACCCTTTTAAAAAGCTGCAGATCTGCTAGCTGTTATATGAAGTTTACAAACAAGGTTAGGTCAGGTGGGGGAGCATGTACTTGTATAATGTGTTGTGGCACCCACTGCACAATGAAACAGCACGGGAACCCAATTGGCAACCCCCCAGGTAGACAGTCCCACCATTCGGAAATGACCATCTATCTATTACAGCCAGGTGTTAACTTAGGTGTCCCCTTGGCCTAGGTCCTCAACAATGCCGATCCTGCGAGCTGTAGTGCAGTAACTGATGCTCCCTCTCAATGCAAGTAATGTGCCTCATTCAGGACCCCGTTAGCAACCATTCATTCAACAAACCAACAATACCCAAGGATTCTCCAAAGTGACACAGTAGCAAAGGAGTCCAGTCTTCAGGTCAGGTCACTGGATAGCATTCATGTCTCACAACCATATAGCAAAACGGGAAATGCCAGAACTCTAAAGACTTGGACCTTCGTCCTTTTACAAAGATATATGAGTGTCACACACCCCTTTCCAGTGACCTTGTGACCTCCCCAATTGCTCTCCTAATCCTGTGAAGTCTCAGGATGTCCCACATGGCAGCTCGATTAACTGAGCTGAACGCTTTATGAAAATCAACAAAGGGTGCAAAGAATCTCTGCTAGGACGCGGTCAATGGTAAACTTCTTAGACATAAAACCAGACTGTTCCGGTTCCTGGTAGGTGAGCAAGTAATCGCATATCTTATTGAGGATGACTGTAGAAAGGACCTTACCAAGCACTGATAGCAGTGTTAATCCCCTTTAGTTGCCACAATACAAGCAGTCACACTTCCCTTTTCAGAATGGGACAAGAAGTCCTGTTTTCCTGTCGGATGGATTGACACCTGTCTCCTAAATGGAAGCAGAGATTGCTTGGAATGCCAGGAAGACAGCCTTACCACCAGCCTGGAGAAGTTCACCCTGGATTCCACAGATCCTGCAGCCTTCCATACCCTCAGCTGGTTCACCACCTGTGTAATTTCAGTAAGTTTGGGTGGTTCACTGCTAATTGGATTTGCCTCAAGAACTGTGGACCCAGAGATCAGCTTTAAACAGCTGCTCAAAGTAGCCAACCAAGTGGGTCATCTGTAAGGACCATTCCATCACCCCCCTGACTGAGACTCTCTGAGGAACAGATTTGGATGTGCAAAATGCTTTGATTCCTCTGTAAGCAGGATCTGGGTCACTAGACCATAAATGGTGTGTCACTTGTTCATAGATTCCTCTAACAAACACCTTCTTATCTGCCCACGGAGCCATTACAACCATTCTTCTCTTTTCATGGTACAGAACGGAATTGCCATCAAGCCATGCACATGGCTTACAAGTAAAATAGACAAATTTTGCTTTTAAGCTAATGAGGCAATTGTTTAGGAAGCAGCAATTTTTAAATTCTTCCCTTTTTCTAATTGAAATTTGTGAGCTACTGTTCTAAGCACAAGCTCCCTCATTGTCCAAACCTAGACAATCGGTATCAGCTAACCCTAATTAAAGTAAAAAGTAAGATCTGAATTAAAGTAGCTTTTTTTGTATTTCGTTTACCTCACTGATTCTCTGTTTATAGGAAGTTCACAGCTAAAAATGAAACACTTGCTAGCTGAACTACCCTAATACTGTATGTAAAGCTTAGAAAAGCAGATTCTGAAAACAATTTTTTTGTGATCAGCCAATGTACTATTGATTGATCAGAGCATCTCTACATTTGTCCCATTCTGAAATTAGTGTAGAAACAGATTTGTGTGTACTTTGAAAGTGAAATAACATTCCTGATCAAATGAGGTGTAATCGTTTAGCATTCATTTTATTGTCATGCTAAAATAGTACCCTACAAACTCACAAATCAATGAAGGTTATGCATTCATTCTCTGAACAAATGTCCATCATTCCCAGCATATATCCATTTTCTAACTGGCCTTTACAGTTCAAGGTTGTTGGGGAACCTCAAATGCATCCACACTTGCATGTATAGAACTTTTGGATGTGGGAGGACTGGTAGCAGTAGCAGTTGTAGCAAGTAAACGTTGAGACAAGATTTAAACTAAGTGGCTTTCTGACTCGTCTGTACTGGAAATTACATGGATTTGCTCCATTTGTTAATACCAAAATGCAATTTTAGTTTTTCATTACTTCAAGGGACAGGGCACATCTCCCTATTAAGGTATATACTATGTTAAAAAAAACTTAATAGTCAAAGCATATAGTTAGTAAGACAAGTAAAATGGCAAAGTAATGTTCATTAGTATAATCTGTAAGTTAAACACATGAAATATATTTGAATGACTAGGGGGCTTTGCTCCCTGCTCGCTTCGCTCACCAACCCCCGTTTTTGTTTTTCTGGATACACACTTAAGATTTTTTTTTTTTCTGTAAAAACAATATTTTGAATCTTTCGAGTCTCAGTGTGCTGTATCTTTTTAATGAGGTCAGTGAGACATGTGTTTAATGACTTTGTACCATAATTCAGGATAGCTTTCTCTGTTTGGAATTTCAGCACAGACAAAATGATCATCATCAGCAGTTAATTTTTTTGCAAAGTAACCAATGAGTGAATGTGAGGTAAACTCTGTTTTTGAAATTCTCTTGACATAAACTTCAAAGCCTTAACAATATTTACATACTTCTGACATATCACCCATGTCCATATATTCGATCTCTATTTGCCTTCTCGTTATTTCTCTGAGTAATCATTTCTCTTTCTTTGCGCTAATGCGATTTTTACCTTTTTTTTTTTTTTTTTTTTTTTTACACTGTTGTTTATTCTGCTTTCATATTCTGTATATTGCTCTGTATGTGTTTTGCGCCTAAGGGTTGTTTTTTTTTGTGTGTGTGTGTCTTTCGAATTCCAGTTTTCATTATCTCTAACCTGCTCTGCATGTGTTTGGCCCCCTTGTTTTTTTTAACCTTTTAATGACGTTTTACTTTTTCTACTGTCTTTTATTTCTGACCTCGCTTTATCTTTTTTTTTTGTCAGAAATTTTTTTTTTTTTTTTTTTGACACCTGGTCGATGGAAATTACTTGAAAAAGGAAAATAATCACCATTTGTTTGCGCACCTGCGATCTTTAGTTTCTTTTTTTATACTTTCTAATTTTCATACTTTCATATTCTTTAACTTTCTCCACATGTGTATCGTGCCAACAATTTTTTTTTTTTTTTTTTTTTTTTTTTTTGAGCCTTTCAAATTCCACTGCTTTCATAATCTCTAACCTGCTCTGCGTATGTATAGTGCAAACGTCCCAATTGGACGTGCTTTTTTTTTTTTTTTTTTTTTCCCAATTCCACTTGTTCCGGGCTGATAATTAACTTTACTTATTTTCTGAATTTGCACCTAGATTATTCTTTTTCTTTTTTGTCTCTCCAACGCTTTTGAGTCTGCTTTCTTCTTCGCTTTGTCATCTATGTTTCATTTATAATGTATTGTCCTTATACACTTTATATGCACTGAGAGCCCTGGATCTGTGTGTGCTCAAAGCCAAAATACGACTGAGTGTGTGGCTGGCTGCCCTTGCTCTTGTTTATTTGTAAGTAGGGTGTGTCTTGCAAGAATCTCATGTTCTACGTCATCACAAGACGGTCCTGTGGTCAATCTGTTGGCACAAAGTCTCATGTTTCTGGTCCCCACGAGACGCTCCGTGGCCAATCTTTCTAGTGTCGTGGGCCTTTTAAGTGTCTTTCATGATCTTAACGTGAAGATCATGTATAGTCGACCCTACTGTTTCCTGGATTTTTTTTTTTTTTTATAATAGAGAGATATGTTGAAAAATGTAATTCTGTCTTAGAGTTGAAAACGTATTGAGTACATAATGACAGCCCAAGGAATGTTCTAATTCTGGATTTGTACACAGGCATAAGCAATAATAATGTCTAAACCTTGAACACAACATGGCAAAGATCTGAGATGTTTGATTTCACACAGAAAGCTTTAAATCTGGAGCAATTATAAAAGGACATACAGTAATCCCTCGCTATATCGCGCTTCGACTTTCGCGGCTTCACTCTATCGCGGATTTTAAATGTAAGCATATCTAAATATATATCACGGATTTTTCGCTGGTTCGCGGATTTCTGAGGACAATGGGTCTTTTAATTTATGGTACATGCTTCCTCAGTTTGTTTGCCCAGTTGATTTCATACAAGGGACGCTATTGGCGGATGGCTTAGAAGCTACCCAATCAGAGCATGTATTACATATTAACTAAAACTCCTCAATGATATAAGATATGCTTCCCGCGCGGTGCTTGATTGTTTGCTTGTCTCTGCCTCTATCTCACCCTCTCTGACATTCTCTGCGCCTGACGGAGGGGGTGTGAGCAGAGGGGCTGTTTGCTTAGAAGATACTGACGCTCCTCTAAAAAATGGCACTTTATTGCGGTGCTTCGGCAAACTTAAAAGCACACGTATTGATTTTTTGATTGTTTGCTTTTCTTTGCGAGCGCTCTCTCTCTCTGAAATTATCTGCTCCTGATGCAGACACTCCTTTGAAGAGAAGATATGTTTGCATTCTTTTAATTGTGAGAAAGAACTGTCATCTCTATCTTGTCATGGAGCACAGCTTAAACTTTTGACTAAAGGGTGTTAGTTCATGTCTAGAGGGCTCTAATAATGTTAACAGTGTGGGAGAGTTTATAAGGGCTTAAAATATATAAAAATAACCATAGAAACATATGGTTTCTACTTCGCGGATTTTCATCTATCGCGGGGGGTTCTGGAACGCAACCCCCACGATCGAGGAGGGATTACTGTATTTGGAAAATTTAAAGCACCACAAGTTTCTGATTTTGACATTAGAATTTGACTCATTTGTTAAACTTTCTCTTTAGTAATATTGTTTTTACCAGCTAATGATGCAAATATAAATCTTACAATTGCAAATGTTACAAACCTACCATTGGTTCACTGACAAACTAGATTTTAAAAGCATGTTGTTACAAAAACCACTTTAAAGAGTTTGTTGAAATAGAAATATGCTGAATTATCCTAGAATTTATTAATTCAATATTATATATGTTGTAATGTTTGAATATTTATATTTGGTATGGGGTTTTAAGCAGTATTTTTCAGTTAGTAGATAATGTTAGAGAATAAATTTTAGAAGTTCACTTACTCTTCAACAGTAACACAGTATACCATTTAGTTATACTAAAATTTGGGAGGATGGTACATCTAGGCCAGTAGGTATCCGCTATGTAAGGACATTTTAAAATATCAGAATTTAGGGGTAAACCCCCAATAGAAAAACTGAATTCCCCAAAATCTCAAAAATGCCTTGATGAATTTCATTGAAATTGTGTGACATTGCTTGTCTGTATATTTTTACCAATGTTTACTAATATTATACTAACTTGCAAGCTCTTGGTTATGCCTGAGAGTGTGGTTAAAGCAAAGGAAGAATGTGGCAGGATTAATTGACAAGTCATGCGAATATTCCCAATAATCAATAGAGTTGATGTACAAACTGAAGACAGGGTGGTGTATTGAATAGGAATAACGAAACATGATCACATTCTGAAATGAAAAAAGAAAGTTCTGTGAACCTCAATTAAGTTGCAAATTTCAATGGTTAGCTAGCACTTGTTTTTGCTGTTGGCTACAGGTTCTCGCTTTAGTTATCTGTAACATTCTATTGACCTTCAACCAGCGGTCACAGCTCTGAAAACCAACCCCCTCTTCCACCTCAGCTCTTTGATCGCAACATTTGAAACAATAATGGGGACAAGGAGCAGAAGAGAAAGCTTTTAGAGAACAGGTATGGTTAGTGCTGCTATTTGCAACTGGCTTGGTTTTCTCTGGGAGAACAGTCCGATAACTGTCCTAACCAGTAATTCACATCACACCAGAAGTCAGTTGCCCACACAGTATAAATCCTCAACCATCGATTTAAAATATTACTGAAACATTACAAGTAGGAGTTAAAACAGCAGTCTTCATAGCTTTCTTTTGTATGAATCAGTCAATGTTCATTTATCAGGTATTGGATAAATTTGCGGTGTTGCTTTTTCAGTTTGTAGCCAATATATTTTCCTTAAGAGCTGGTGGTTACAAAGCTCTTAGTATGCTTAAAAGTTAAATATAGATTGGCGTATTTTGTCAGATAATGGTGTCAAGGAGCACCACAGTGATCCGTTGCCATTCAAGACAAATCATCCATCATCATCCTTTCACTTTTGTGATGAGAGTAGCGTGTGAACTTTCATGTTTATTATTAGATGGTAGGTAAAATTTAATGTCATAGCAGTCTGTGTACATAAAGATAAATACTGTTAAGCCCCTGCCAGACTTTTCATGCCCAAAATGCAATTGTTTAACTGAATATACTGTATCTAAACATATGTTTAATTACCAGTCTATATATATATATATATATATATATATATATATATATATATATATATATATGAGAATGCATCTACCCAAACTAATGTACTGTGTATGTCTCATCTAAGGTATTGTAACCCGTACAGTGTGTATATGAACCAATGCATACAGTCATGTGAAAAATTAAGTACACCCCATGAAGCGTTTTCATTTTAACATATACGGACATATTTAAGATTTGATCTTTATTTAAACAGTATATTTATATAAAGATGATGTAATTGAAAGAAAGTAAAATTTGAGTTTTCAATAATTTATTCAATTAAAAAATTAACATGCCATTTCCTTCTGTGGAAAATTAAGTACAGCTTTAATAGCAATAGCTAGTATTGCTTCCTTCGGCAGAAACAGCCTGTAACTGTCTGCTAGTCTCTGACATCAGCTGGGAGAAATGTTTTCCCACTCCTCCTTACAGAATTTCCTCAGCTCTGTGATGTTTGAGGTGTGTTTTTTGTGCACAGCCTATTTTAAATCCTCCCCACAGCATCTTGAGGAGATTCAGATCTGGGCTTTGATTTGAACACTGCATTTATTATTATTATTTTTTTCATCCTTTCCTTGGTGGATTTACTGCTGTGTTTAGGATCATGGTTATGTTGCAAGGTCCTTTTTCAGTTGAGCCTCAATCTCCTGACAGATGTTTTCACATTAAGTACAATGAAGAATTCATAGTGGATTCTATGGTAGTGAGCTGCCCAGGTCCTGATTCATCAAAGCAGCTCAAAACCATAATATTTCCACCACAATAAGCTTAGAACTTTTTCCGTATAGGCTGCATGGTAATAATGGACACTTCAATGACAAAGAGCAAACCAGACTAAATGTCTGAAGTTTAAATAAGACAGGTTCCTCCAAGATCCTCTCTAACGGATGTTCTAATCATTTGCAGCTGATTGGGTGCTCTTGATTCTGTTTTTAGGTATTTGAGGTAGCGGTAAGTGTAGGGGTATACTTTCTTTTTCCAAAGGCAAAATATGCATGTATGTTTACTTAAATTATAGAATGGACTTCCAACTTGTAAATCTAGTATGATGTATGTTATTTCACCACTATCTGTAAATAACTGTTTAAGGTTAAATCTTAGTATGTCTTTAGTATGTCCATATATATTAAAAAAGATGAAACCTATCATAGCATGTACTTTCACATTACTTAATATCTAAACAGTTGTTTTCAAATATGTATATTTTCAGAGCTTGGACTGAGAACTGAAGGCAGTGTTAGTGGATATGCTGTTGGTTTTCTTATCAAAGAATCAAAACTGTTGCCTCATTTGCCCAGACAAAGAAAATGTTACTTTTTTTTTTCTCTCAAAATTGGTGATTGATAAGGAATCTATTTGCATTAAGTACTTTTCATTATAAAACTACAAGGTACTGTATATTTAACTTCATCTGACTGTTAACATTTATGTTAACGATATGAAGGGCAATTGTTATGTAACCCTACTGTTTACGTTTGCACTAAGTAAGGAGTAATTTAGTTATTCCTAATATAGTTATCCTCTCCTCTTGTAGAACATATATCTGCACCTCTCCAGGGTCCCCTCAACCTGCTCCCTACTCTTGGTACAGATCACAATGTCTTCAGCAAACATCATAGTCAACAGGGACTCCTGTCTAATCTCCTCTGTAAACCTGTCCATCACTATTGCAAATACGAAATCTGCAAGTCTGTGTTTTCCACATCGCAGAAATCATAGGGCCCTACTTATGCTGCCGAACTACACTTTCCTCTGCCACCACTTTGCAGTCTTCAGTCTCCTTCAGATTGTCCCTCCTGCATAGGATATAATCTACCTGTGTGCATCTTCCTGCATTCTTGTACATCACACTATGTTCCTCCCTCTTCTTAAAATACGTATTGATCACAGCCATGTTCATCCTTTTCGTAAAATCCACTATTATCTCACCTTCTTCATTCTTCTCCTTGACAGCATACCTATCCATCACCTCCTCATCTCCTCTGTTCTCTTCACCAACATGTCCATTGAAATCTGCTCCAATCACTAGTCTCTGTTACTTGGATACACTGTCCATCACGTCATCCAAAATACTCCAGAAATCTTCTTTTTCATCCATCGCACACCCAACTTACGGAGCACTGATAACATTCGTCATCACACCTTCATTTTCCAGCTTCATAATCATCATTCTGTCTGACACTCTTCACCTCCAAAACACTCTTGACATACTGTTCCTTCAGAATAACCCCTACCCCATTTCTCTTCCCATCTACACCATAATAGAACAATTTGAATCCACCTCTGATCCACCTGGCCTTACTCCTCTTCCATTTTATTCTCATACACTCACATTATATCAGCCTTCCTTCTCTCCATCACATCAGCTAACTCTCCCCTTACCAGTCATGCTGCCTACATTCAAAGTTCCTGCCCTCTGTTCCATTCCCTTTACCTTCCTCCTCTCCTCCTGTCTCTGGACACTTCTCTCCACTGTTCTTCTCTTACTTCAGCCAACAGTAACCCAATTTCCACCAGCACCCTTTTGACTAACAGTACTGGTGGTGGCCGTTGTTCACCTGGGCCTTGACCGATCCAGTATGGAAATCTGTATTGTTGTCAGTATATTGATCTGGCAAAATTTTACACCAGATGCCTGGGCTGGGGACCAGCACGAAGAAACACACTGGTTTGTTTAATATTTTACTTTTCCCTTTTTTAATTAAAATTTATTAAGTTAAACTTTATACAATATGATGGGAAAGGCACTATATAAATGCAATTTGTTATTATTTACATCCATCCCCACACAGTACCACAAAAACAGCCTTTCAGCATTTTTTTTTCCTCTTCCATTGCATGCATTTCCCCTGGTGTTGATGGAGTACTGTACATATTTACATGTTTTACAGACATTTCCATGCTCTACAGCATACTTTTTATGTTATTATGGTAGCTTGTTATTTTTTCATTCTTGGGCTGACACAAGTGTTAACACAGAAATGCATTAGCATTACATAGGTAGGTATGTCAAAGTTCTCTCTGCTTGGAGAAAGTTTCCACCTTCACATGAGAACTTTCAGAAGAAATGTAACATAAGAAAATTGAGGAAAGGAGATCATTCAGTCCATCAAGCCCTTTTTTAGGTAATAGACAACTATCTTTTAAAACATTGGTCATCTCCTGCTTTTTTTTTTTTTTTTTTTTTGCTTGTGGAGATCTACGAGGATATATCCATATCCTGATTGTTCCTGCCGTTTTCTACCAAACAAGTTGGTAAATTCAAAGACAAAAATACAGAATGTGATTATACATTTTATTTCTTCTTCAGGGTCAGAGTAAGAATGCCCTCCAGAAAATATGACATTGGAGATACTGTGATGGGCCGTTGGCCTGGGAGCAGTCTGTACTATGAAGTAAAAGTGAAAGCTTTCAACCCTTCTACTCAGCTTTACACTGTAAAGTATGTTGATGGCACAGAACTTGAACTTAAGGAAGCAGATATTAAGGTAAGAAGTAAAACTTGACAAGTTTATACTGTGTATCAGAAGGAATAATTTAAATCTGGGCTTGTTAATTGGAAGCAGGGAAACTGATATGGTTATACAGTCAGACAACGCTTTGTCCTGCCCAAGTATACATATATAAAAAATAATTTGTTTTATATTGTTTGGCCTGAAGAGTGGCACCTTTGTGTTTTGTTTTTTTTTTTGACAGAAATACAAAAAAATAATTTCAGACAGAGTTAACATTAAAAGGCAAAATCTAATACATCGTGCAGAAAGAAGCTGTTTATAGTTCAGAAGATGATGTTAGACAATCAGACTTTATTGTGCTAAAGTTATATTGTACTTATTATTATGATTAAGAATTAAATGAGAGGAGATTTTAGCTGTGAGGGTTGGTTCAGTTATGTAGTAATTCTTGAGGGGACAGGGCATCTTGCAAATGCTGTTATCATGGGCATATTCCACACAGCCTTTTCAGGGGTTTACTATGAATGATGTGAAAATAAAAATTTGCCAGTGACAGGTAATCCTGTGGATGAAAACAGCTTTTGCATCAGTGGCGTCAAAGGAGAATAGCATAAGTCATAGAAGCATATGAAATTAATGTATCATTGTTGTACAGAATCTTTTCCTAGAATACAGAACTTACCAGATTGTGCCTTAAAAGTGGAAAGTCTTTTTTTTTTTATTTTTTTTTTTTTATTAAAAATGTGAACTGCTGTAGAACACAAGCTTTTTTACTGTCCACTTTTAGACTAGTCTTTTTTTTTAACTGAAGGACAAAATTAATAAGTCTGAAACCATTAAGGATTATCTGTTTTAAATTTTACCTCTCTTAAACTCCATTTACAACAAATACATATGTTGTTCCTCTCTCTGCACAGAGCCACATGCTAACATTGGCACTACCACAATACATCTGCCTTCAACAGACACTGTTGTTTTAGCAAAGCAAAGTAAAATTTTAATGTTTAGCATATTCAATTTAGACATTTTTTGGCAAAACTGTAGATTATCTTTAGATAATCTTTGGAAGCACCCTCTGAGTATTACTGCTACTAACTGACTGAGTATCAGAATCTGTCTGTCCTCCGCTGTTGAGGATGATAACTGTGGTGGCAATCCCATTAGTCTTTGCAATTTGCAGTTTTCAAAGAGAAGTACAGGGTGGTCCAGATCTAATTATGCAGATCCAGATCGTCTGGATGACTTTAATTTCTGTGGGGACGATTCCATTTCAGCGCGAATACGATTCTTCATGTCGTCAGTTCGCACACTTCTCGATGGTCCAGGTTTTTTCAGGTGATTTTCTATGTAATAAACTTACGTTTATAGCGTAATGAAAATTGCATAATTGGATCTGGACGACCCTATACTTTAAAGTAAAATTCCTTGATAGAGTTTCCCTATTTAAATAATTTTACATATCATCAATGGAATTTTTTGATTGACTTTCCTCATATCAACATAAGGTTTCATGTGTTTTGTGTTTTTTATTCTGTTTAGAATTATTTATTTGGCAGGGGGGTTTTTTCTGCTTTTTCTCTCACACAGTTAGACAGAATGCGTAGATATTACACTAGGCCCTTCCAGGATAGGTGACTCAAACTGTTTATAAATGTTAATTGCCCAGTTGTTTGCATGTACATTTCTATTACATCACCATGGCAACATGTTAAGCTGTGGTACACATTTTATCCAGTGGAATTGCTTGATGATTCTGATGGCTTTTATCCTCAGAACATGCATTGATACTGCAATTGAAATCTTTTTTTCAGGAGTCTAGACTGACATGATTATTGGATTTAAGTGGCTGTGATTTTTTAGACCAAGCACTTTATGCACACTGCAGTGGTGGATGGGTATCATCATTTTTTAGTGGTAATTCACATAATTTATTTTAATTTCAGAGATCCCAACTTTTCAAGTCAAAGAGAGAGAGTTCCCGATCAAAGTCTCCATCTCGTAGACGCAGCCGATCACGATCTCCTGGAAGGCCAGTACGTCGTTCCACTTCACGTGGTAGAGACCCAAACAAAGAAAAAGAATCTAAGATATATGATGTCCTAGAAGTTAAATTGTCTCCTCTGGTATGTATAATATGTATTTTTTTATCTGGTTTTGAAATTTATCTGGTTTAAAATTCAGACATCTCTGCAGTCAGTAGTTTTTTAATGTGCTTAACCTTAAAAAGATACACTAAAAATGAACATCCCCATTTGTAGCAACATTATAAGTAACAACTTATTTGCTGAATCTAACAGATTCAAATAATTAAATGGTAAATACAGAAACATAACACCATGCTAGTAGAATAATTGTATGCTGAAGACGCCTCTATTCAGCTTACCCGAATACTAAAGACACCTCAGTAGCCTTCTGTAAGCAGCCAACTAAACACCCATTACAAAGAAACTATAATCTGTAGAAGTACTTTGAAAACTGCCTAGCTTGCAATTAATTACCTCTATCTAAAACGTCATTAAGAACTTTGAGACCTGTTGTTGTTAGGGCAATTTCCAGAAAATCTGATTGACTAGTTTATGAGTAGTTTACTATAAAGAATACACGGATAGGTTCAAATGGTAATTGTGCAGAGATCATAACGATTTACTTTGTTGAATTGTTAAAAGTAAAACCTTTGCTACTGTCTTATCACAAATGTCAGTGGCTGAAATTTTCCAAACAAAAAGATAAGACATGAATGCACTGAAGTAGGGTCACAGACTGAGGAAGCAAACTTTGAACTTTTGGCTGCAACTACAGAAAAATGTACCTACTAAAGGTACATTTGGAGGAAAAGTGAAAATTCATTAGCAGGAAAAAAAAAGCTATTCATAAGTTTTAAATGTGGATGTGGTTGTGTTATGCTTTAGAGTTGTGGGGTCTTAAAATCAGCCTTGATATATGAAAATTATGGTTTTACAAAGGCCTTTTCAGTTTTAGTATTATTTAACTGTTTATGAGATACCTAAAGTTCTAAGGATATTATAAACCTGTTATAAACCTGTTAAAATTCAGTATGGAAATCTGATGTGGAGGAGAATTCCATGAAGTAATATTGAATTCCAAGAGTAGAATGTGTCTTTGTAAAAGAAATATGTTTTGTTTACGTCTGTGCCCTGCAAAGAGTACATTGACTCTTTTTCACTTAGGTACTTGCTGAGGCATTGTATCTGGTCAGTGGTGTCCAAAACCTTGTGAACAATACCATTTTTTGTTATCCTATGATATACTAAAATGGAATATTTACTCTACTACTACTTAACTACCAAAACTCAATTATAGGTTTGTTTATTCAGTGAAGCGAAGTCCTTTATTTTTGTTTCATTACTTTTTTTGGTAGTCAATATGTTCGTATTTTATTTACAGCCAAAATCTGTCATAAACAATGCAAATGTTCAGTATGAAAAGAAGATTAGTACAAATAATGAAGTAAACTCAGAGGTAAGTGCAGTATGTTTTTACTTAGAATATTACTTTAATACAGAGTGCAGTCATATTTTTCACACTTTTTATTTTTTATACATTAGCTTATGTACAGTAAACAAAGCAAGCAAGTAGGAAACAATCAAACTATAGCTAATCTTTGAAATCCAACAGTCTGTAGGAATATGTCTTTTAGAGCAGGAGGTTTGACCGCCAAAACGGTAAACCTCTGAAAGGCCAGAAAGGATTCAACAGTTGATGTAAATTTTTGTTAGTCCATTATTGTGTACGTACAAACAAATTAAATATATTAATGAGTTTGCGGTGGGCTGGTGCCCTGCCCAGGCTTTGTTCCAGCCTTGCACCCTGTGCTGGCTGTGATTTTCTACAGCAGACCCCCGTGACCCTGTGTTAGGATATAGAGGGTAATAATGGATATGATGGATGGATATAAATGAGTTTTGGTATCCATCCGTTACACATAATGCTTAGGTTATTGCATGACTTCCAACACAGAAAGGAACAGATTCCGCTTAACCAGGTTTACTTTACTCCATAATGGTTGAACATTCCATTTGGAATTTATTCAGACAAATGTTTTAGGTTGCAAATTAAACTTTCCTTTAAAAAATCTGGCATTTGTTATTTTCTATTTTTATGCTGAGCTAAAGTAAATGCTATTCAAAATTATTATGTATTGTAAATTTATTTTCAGGTGTTTCACAAAGTTGAATTTGGTCAATATGAAGAAAAACAGAAGGCAGTAACAGTAACTGCACAGGTAAAATTTTACTGTTTTAGTTCCCTTTTTTTGTTGTTTTTATACATACAGTATGTGCTCTCAATAATACGTATTGATAGACATGCAGCCAAAGAATTGCTTATTGTTTTTGTAAAGCCAGTGCTATCATTGCTTGTTTAATATGAGTGCCAAACAGTAAACAAAAATTTGTTTACAGTGAAAACAGCACATTAATGCTCCAGTTGTAACTATTGTTTAGTGAAAACTAATGTTCCCACTAAAGACCAGATTGGCATGTGCTGAATACTTTGAGGTATGTTCTGCGAGCTCTAGTTAATAATATGCAGTTTACAACTGCCTATTCTTAATTAATCATTTTTATTCATTACAGACCATACTGAGGTGTATTTATTAAGTAACATGTGTAACTAATATATTCAAGTACATTCAATTTATTTTTTTTTCCAGATATATTTTACATTGCTTATAAGTGTAACTTTTAAAAAAAAAAAAAAAAAAGAGTGTGGAACTTAACCACTATACCTTTTTTGAATAATGTATTGCATTCAACTAAGATATTAAAAATAAGTTAATTTACAATTGTTACAAAACATAATTGCATCTCAAGAAAGACATCAATAATAGAACAATGAGAAAGAAAGAAAAGATTATGGTGCAACTTTAAAAAAGTTAGCAACAGAGAGAGGCAAGGCGCGTGCGCTGTCATTGCCACACCAACCACACGACAAACCTCCCAGACTGGGACCTGAGTGAAGCCGACAGAAGGGATAAAACATACTAAGGCTTACTGGTTAGAATATATTGACATTAGTAAAGCAGACCGGCATCTGCTTCTTTAAACATGAGATTTCTGAGCAACTGCTGTTTTAGGCTAGAACTAAAGAGAACACCTTGTTTTCTAAGATAATTTAAGAGTACCAGTGAATGAAAGTGTAATTCATTTCTTCTGTGTAGGTAATAAACGGTAGTAAGGAAACAGTATTGATGTTAAATTTACTTTGTTCATTTTTCATAGAATAAGGTTGAGGCTCTACCAGAAATAGACCGGGCGGATGTGCGGTACAACCTTCGTCCACGAAAAGAAGATAATGACAAAGTATCTGAAAATTTTGAGAGAAAAGTGGAAGAAGTCACAGTGAAATCTGTGAGAAAGTCCAAAACAACTGAACTTGAATTTGGTGGAAGAATAGGTATTAAGTATTTATTTTTTGTTATCATTATACTTTTTATAAAGCATTTATTGTCTTTTTATCATGATTTTCCCCTTTACTTGGTCTCCACCGTCCCCTCATATTACTTACCTTTTCAAGAGTATGTCACCTGGTAAACCTCTTTATTAACAGTGATAGGTAAAGACTTTTGGCAATTGTTTCTTGTTACCGTACTATAATTTGATATTTTCTTGTGCTGGACTAATATTAGTTTTTGAATCCTCTGGTTCAGAGGAGCATAAATGATGTTTAAAGATTTCTTTCTAATTTTGACTAAGTGAAGAGGCAATATCGGCATAGATACAATTTTGATCACATTTAAGGATTTTATTTGAAGTTCTAATTAGGGTCTGTTTGATAAAGTTTTATATCATAATGTCGCAGAAAAACAGTTCAACAGAAGTTCTTGCTTATATTTAAGATTCTGTGTGAAGGCTACCTTGAAAGACTTTGGTTAAATGATAAAACTCTGTTTCACACAGGTACATCCAGGCAAAACAATATTTTTGTTAGTAGGATGCTATTCACAATATGTGTTTAGGTCAATTATTCATTCTATTATTAATCTAATTTTTTTTCCATGCATTTTGGATCTGGGGCCTCATATATAAATGGCGCGTATGCACAAAAATGTTGTATACGCCTGTTTTCACACCCACTTCGTGAAAAACTAAACTTACTGTAAAGCCATGCACTTTCTCACGCCAGCCTTACGCTGTGCATATGCAAGTTTCTACTCGGTTTTGTAAACTGGCAGCACCCAGTGTCAAAACAGTGCCACTGTTCCTGTGTGGTTTCCCTTTCTTTTTTAGATTCACATCCCTGACGCGGCTGTATCAAATACACTGAAATTAACTGCATATTATTTATAAATTTAAGGCATCTGATTGTAATCAACCTGTAACAATATAATGGTCCATGGAATGGCCAAAGTATTCCAAATACCATAGCTACTTCAGCGTTGTTACTCTCAGTGCCACCACTCAGAGTATTTTAAACCACTGTACCTAAGTGTGGAATCACAGCTGTACAGCAGCTGTTTGGAAAGCTCTACGTTGGACTGTGTTGATAGTGCAGAGGGTTATCGGGATACAGCATCTACCCTGGAGAACATTATAGCACAACCTGCCTCAGCCATGCACACAGTCCATTTGAACTCCTCCAATTCAGAAAATGCTTCAGAGCCTTTTTTTGTGTGAACCTCGAGGCTCAGAAACAGTTTCATTCCAAGAGCTATAAACGCACTCAATCAGTCCAAGTGGTCCCAGTTAAATTATTTGTAATTTATTACAATAATCTCACTGTAAACTTGCACTACCGTTGTAATATTGCATAACTTGAGCTACTTTATGAATCATTTGCACTGTTGTATAGGTATATTTTAGTTATGCTTTCTTGTTGTATATTTTCCTTGTTTTTTTATTGTATTATTATTGTTATTTTATCATTTTATTGGAAAATAAGTTTATGGAGGATTCGCATATTGAATCTCATTGTACCATACAATAACAATAAAGGAATTCATTTCAATAGAAGAGAGTGTGTTTTTACAGATGATGATGACTGGATTCTAAGTCTGTTTAGATTTTCAAGAGCTATTTTCTTGGAGCTCTTAATATCATTTTTAAGATATAATGCATTAAAATATGTATATTACATTATACAGATAAATTTTTAACTTAATTCAAATAATGTATACTGTTAATAATTAAACGTGTGGGCACGGTGGAGCAGTGGTAGCGATGAACTGGCACCCCGTCCAGGGATTGGTCCTTCCTCGCATTGTATGCTGGCTGGGACTGGATGGATAGATGGATGGAATAATTAAACTTAAAATTAAAGCTATTTTAATGTTCCTTAAAATTTTTGAAGAATCGGAGTTCTAATCTTAGAGCTGATTTTATGGTGATTGGGCACGTGGTGAAAAAGAATAAGGGCAGGAATTGGGGTTTGGTACATTTGAAAGAAACCATACTGCTGTATTAAATTATTTCAGCAAGCATCTTGCGGAGGCAGGAGTAATCTCTGTACGGTGTGTCAGCTTGTTGCTACCACTGCACAATCGTGCCCCATGTTTAATACTTGCTTTCATTTATTTCATCTGGTATACATTTTAGTATTTAAATTGTTCAGAGAGCTGTAGTTTCATGAATGTAATGTATTCTGTGTCCTGTCAGCGTAAGAGAGAGTCCATTTAAGAAGCATGTAGTGATTCACACACACAGAGCACATAGAAGAACACATATAATATGCAACATTTTAATGTGCTACTTCATATATGATGGGATCTGAGAAAATCTAGTAAATTTAACACTGATTAAAAATTGAAGTTTATGACATTCTACTTTAATGCCAAACTTCGAGATTTTCACTGTGTCTCTATTTTTTTTTTCTCGTTTCTCTGTACCCTAATATGCTTCTGTATGACACTCAGACCGTGGCCTACGACTTGCCTTTTCACTTTGACTTTGATATCTGACCACTTATTATTTATTTTGGGCACTGTGTGACTTTCTGAACTTGAACTTTTGAGTTTCTCCGCCACTCGATCAGCGTACTTTTGCTGTATATACCACTGGTTATGTCAACAAATAGTATGTTTTCCTTGCCTCCACTTTGCATTCACTGATGATCTGTTTTTTTCAAGTGCTTTTGCCATTGTCTTTTAACCAATCATTGAACAGGGAAGGTGTATTTATATTGATTTGCATGTTTAAATTCTGGTTGGAGTTGGGGTGGGAGGGCAGGTGCATGCACGAGTGTTACTTTTCACGCTAATTGGGATTTATGTAGCTGAAGGGCATGGAAGTTGCCTTGCGTGCAGTTTTGTGCATGTGAATTTTTTTGTGGGTACACACATTTACATTTTTCACATTTTAACACATTTCTCACTGAGGAGGGCATTCATGTATGGCTGCCATGCTTTTGTTGCAGGACTACTTACTGATATTGATTGACCAGGTTTTTTGTGGCGTTTATCATTTTCTTTATATTTTATACATGTACGCAAATAGGCACTTGGCAAACTAACATTGAAGACTATAAATTAATCCTAGTCATGCTCATTTTTATTTTTGGTCCCCATTTACCAATGAATCGAAAGAACTTTGGCAAGTTTGTAGTAGACCAAGTTGTCTCACCTTCAGTTTTCTTCAGGGTACATATGACCCATACAACATTGGATATGTCCTTGAGGATGCCCTTTCAGTTTTTCCTAAAAAGATATCAGTACAAAATTTGAGGCATCTTCAAATCTCATTTCTACTTATAGGAGAATTACCTTTAAATTACCAAGAAACATGAGGTGGATCAAACTAAGAAGGTGCACACGGTATGTCACAATATCAAAGGGATAGGTTGTCACAATATCAAAATTTTAGTATTTAAAACAAATACTAGTGAAATTTAATTTAGTTGGCTGACACCCTTATCCAAGGTGACTTGCAATATTTTTGACACAATTGGTTCCTTTTCTTTTGTTTTTCCAATTTGATCACTGACAATTGAAGTGATTTGCTCATGGTCACACAGTTTCCAGGAGCATGATTTGAACCCACAACCCCAGGGTCTGACAACCAAAGCCTTAACCATTACACCACACTGCTACAATAACATCTTTTCAACATTGGTATACCCATCAAGAAGTTACTATCACTTAAGTGTGGCATTCATAAATATCAAAATGCAATGAAAGGATAGAAGTTTAATCTGTGATGAGCATGGAGATCCCAAAATCCCACTGTATACTAACAAATTGGGGAAATTTTATAATGTTCAAAAGGTTTGAGCCTAGGTTAAGCCTAGGCTTTACAAAGGATAATAACAAGGACTATCTAATTTCTTACAATGTGCACATTCAAACTGATAATTTCTCTCCGGTAAATACATCTTACTAAACATAAAAAAAAAAATCATACATTATTATATCTGTGCTGCTAAATTAGTGAATTCCAAGGTAATTCAGAATATTTTACATTTTTTTAAATGCTTTTGTAACATGCTTTTAAAACTGGTTTATCGGAGAATATCTGTTAGGTTAATAATATTTACTATTATAAGATTTATATTTTCATCATTAGCTGGTTGAAAACAAACTGACGAGTAATAGATTAGTCAAACTGATTGAATTTTAAAATGTCACAAAATCCAGGAACTTCAATTTTACAAAACAAAAATCAAACTAGTCAGTTTTACATTAATTTATTATTTCAGAACTTTGCTAAACTGTTTTCAAATCATCTTGTATAATTCATCAGATTTTGTTAATGCTTAGTTGATGTACTGGTCCAGAAGTAAAATATTAACTGCACCTGTGCAATTTTAACTGGTAGACTGCATTACACTCACCAACGTATCTTTTGAATATATAGGCTTTCACTACACTGTGTGCACAATTATTAGGCAAGTGAGTATTTTGACCATATCATCATTTTTATGTGTATATTCCAACTCCAAGCTGTATTAACTTGAATGCTTATTGGATTTAAGCACGTCAGGTGATGTGTATTTGTGTAATGAGGGAGGGTGTGGCCTAATGAGATCAACACCCTATATCAAGGTGTGCAGAATTATTAGGTAGCCTATTTTCCTCAGGCAAAATGGGCCAAAAAAGAGATTTAACTGACTCTGAAAAGTCAAAAATTGTAAAAAGTCTTTCAGAGGGATGCAGCACTTTTGGAATTGCTAAGATATTGGTGTGTGATCACAGAACCATCCAACATTTTGTTGCAAATAGTCAACAGGGTCGCAAGAAATGTGTTGAGAACAAAAGACGCAAATTAGCTGCCAAAGATTTGAGAAGAATCAAACGTGAAGCTACCAGGAACCCATTATCCTCCAGTGCTTTCATATTCCAGAGCTGCAACCTACCTGGAGTGCCCAGAAGTACAAGGTGTTCAGTGATCAAAGACATGGCCAAGGTAAGGAGGGCTGAAACCCAACCACCACTGAACAAGAAACATAAGTTGAAACGTCAAAACTGGGCCAAGAAATATCTGAAGACAGATTTTTTTCAAAGGTTTTATGGACCGATGAGATGAGAGTGACTCTTGATGGACCAGATGGATGGACCTGTGGATCAGTAATGGCCACAGAGCTCCACTCCAACGTGGAGGTGGGGTACTGGTATGAGCTGGTATTTCTAAAGATGAGCTAATTGGACCTTTTTGCATTGAAGATGAACTCAAAATCAACTCCCAAACCTACTGCCAGTTTTTCGAAGACACTTTCTTCAAACAGTGATACAGGAAAAAGTCTACATCTTTGAAGAAGACCATGATTTTTATGCAGGCCAATGCTCCATCACTTGCATCGAAGTTCTCCACTGCGTGGCCAGCCAGTAAAAGCCTTAAAGACTGAAGGAATAATGACATGGCCCCCCTTCCTCATCTGACCTAAACCCTATCAAGAACTCTTAAACGTTAGATTTACGGGGGAGAAAAACAATACACCTCTCTGAAGAGTGTCTGGGAGGCTGTAGTCACTCCTCCACAAAAAGCTGATCGTCAACAGATCAAGAAACTGACAGACTCCATGAATGGAAAGGCTTATGACTGTTATTGGAAAGAAGGGTGGCTATATTGGTCATTGATTGACTGATTTATTTTTTTTGAAATGTCAGAGATGTTTATTTGTAAATTTTGAGGTGTTTGTTTATTATTCTCACTATAACAGATGAAAATAAACAAGTGAGATGGGGAAATTTTCATTTTTCCTTTAGTTGCATAATAAATCTGCACACTAATAGTTGCCTAATAATTGTGCGCACACATGTGTTCCCCTGATGATGTTCACACTCACATTTCCGTTGTGAAACATTCAGGTTTCAGGTTTATTAACATTTTGGATTGACTGATAGCACTGTGTTTGTTCCATATTAAAATTAATCCTCAAAAATATAACTTGCCTAATAATTGTGCACACAGTGTATGTTTATCACAATTTAGGGGTTATGATCACTAGTAGCATAAACCAAAGGAATGACGCAAGTATAGCATTTTTGCATATCTATATTTAGCACTGAAGTATTTTGTTGAACGATTGAAACTCTCATGCATTAAGCTATTTATGAATTGACTCTGTAGTGGGATAAAAGTGGTAATAACAAAGCCACGTGTTTGTGTTTTGGCTTTTATTTTTACTTTTTTAATATAAGCACAATTTCCACTGTCACATGCTGATGAGATATATATATATTCTTGGAGACAGAATAATTCTAGAAATCACTTCTTTTTTGCTTTTCAATATGTGATGCGGTGCTTTATCATCATCACTGTAAGCCATTTACAAGTAGTTTTAATTCACATTTTTCTCATGTATTATTTTGCCTTTTGGTGTAAAAGTCCAGTATCAACTGTCATTCAGTACTATCGATACAGAGAAAAAAAGCTGAGAACCATTATGATTTTGGAATATTGCCATTTACTGGTACCAAAAGTATTGGTCCTTTTGACACCCTTGGTACGCACATGCCCTTATGCGTGGGAAAAGTTTTCATAAATGTAATTTCCACCAGAGACTTATTTTTGGTGCTTTTTGCTAATGCTGTTTCACAGTTTCCTTGTTTTTCTTACCATGCTTCAATGAAAGCATTGAAGACTTAAGTTATTTGTAGGGATTTTAAAATCCCACACATTGTCCTCTTGATCCTGCCCATGGCCGTCATAAGTTTTGTGTTTCACCTGTCATAACTAAAAAGAACAGAAGCAGAAGTCACCCATCATTTGATACTATAATTTGCTACATTCTTCAGTTTAACACCAAAAGTATACCTCCCTGCAGAATGTATTAATTACTAGTTTATTTCTCGGTTGTTAAAAAATGGAATTAAGTCACTTTAAGATTTTCTACTAAATAAAATCAATGTGGATATTATAATGTGTAAATGTTTGTCTATAGTTAGGTATATGTGCCTCCCTCTAATGTTTCTTGCTGAGTAAAGGATACGTGTAAAAATGAGAGTTAAGCGTATAGAGGCTCAGTTGTTCTTGCAATACTTGAATGGAAAGTGCATTTATTTTTTGACAGCTTGGTTGGTTGCGCTATAGTGCTACACAGTGGACTGTACTGAGCTGTAAGTGATGTTCAGTGTAATTGAAATGGTTTTGTAACCTTCACATGGGATTCTGTCATCTATTATCAGATATTGAACTGATAAAACACTATAAGATCATTTGTAGGAATTTTTTTTTTTGTCCTTCAATGTTTTTGTGTTAGGGTTTGTGCCTGCCCAGAAGCAGTTGGAATAGGCTTTGGCTCCCCAGGACCCTGAACTCAATAAACCAGTTAATGAATAATTCTGACAGCTTTTTATGTTTAATTTACAACAACAACATTTATTTATATAGCACATTTTCATACAAACAGTAGCTCAAAGTGCTTTACATAATAAAGAATAGAAAAATAAAAGACACAATAAGAAAACAAAATAAATCCACATTAATTAACATCGAATAAGAGTAAGGTCCAATGGCCAGGGGGGACAGAAAAAACAAAACAAAACTCCAGACGGCTGGATAAAAAAATAAAATCTGTAGGGATTCCAGACCATGAGACCGCCCAGTCCCCTCTGGGCATTCTACCTAACATAAATGAAACAGTCCTCTTTGGATTTAGGGTTCTCACGGAAGGGCCTGATGATGATGGTCACGTAGAATTCTGCCTTTCAATCCATCCATCATTGTTTATCACTGAGTAAATTATCCTATATTCGTGCATTTCAGATTCAAAATCAACAAAGCAAAGTAGAATAAATCCTCTATATACAAGTGAGTTCCGTTCCGAGAGCACATTCACAAGTCCAGTTTGTTCATAAGTCCAGCGAAGTTAGCATAGGCACCCAATGAACACAATGCAACCCTCAGCTCCTATGGAAAACATGTACATTTACAACTATTTGAACCTAAGAAAATGCTATTAAAGGTTAAAATTTGCATTTTACGGAACTAACATTCTCCTCGACTCCTATCAAACATGTTTGTACTGTATAGTACACAAGAAAGTGCTTTTAAAAGAAAGTTAATATTTCTATTTTGTTATAGATTTTTAGTGTATTTTAACAACAAACAACTGAAAGTTATTTTTTATTCCCATGGTTTTTCCATTAGCTGATCTTGGTACAGTAGACTCGCTTACCACTAGTGAATGACCCAATGTATGCAGACCTAGCATACCTCTCCTCAACTTGAAGACATGTTATTTGTACTGTAGGAGCAGTAAAAATAGCTTTTAAAAGTTATATTTTTATGTATTTTTGTATTCATTTAGAGGGTGCTTTAACAACCACCAACCAAGTTCTCTCTTTTTTTTTTTTTGTTGTTTCCAATCAGCTGATCTCTGTAGGCTAGTGAGGCAGCACACATAGCAAAAATATGTGCACATTTTTTTGTAAATTGGCTAGAAGTCATATTAAAGAAGAAAAAATTTATCCTAATTAAAGAAAACATTTTTATTCTTACTTTGAAAAGTACAACCATTGGCATACAGGGGCTAGCATTGAGTAAAGAGGCAAGAAAAATTGATTGGAGGAAGAAGAGGAGGTGTGAGGTGGTAGAACTGAAGGATCTTCAGCAGTAGGAGATGGATGGCAAGCTGCAATTTTACTCACACAGGTGATGGCACAGGTTCTGGGTCCTTGCTGGATTCAATTTTATCTACCCTTTTGAAAAAACAACGTAGTGATGTTTGGGTAGTAGCTGTTGGTTTCTCATCATAGAAGACATGGTAGCACTGGATTGGATCGTGAACAGCTACTGCAACCTCCGTGTAGTCTTCTATGCTTGGGTCCTGTGCCCCAAAAGTTGCCAGTGCCTCTTCAAATAAAGAAAATCCCCCTGCCATGTTTTTCGTTAGGAATCTCTTCGGTTCTTCAGATACTACTACTTCTTCCTCTTGTTTCTCTTCCTCCTTTCTTTGGGCCTCCAATTCCATCAGGTCTTCATTGGTAAGCTCCTCATGTTGCACAGCAAGGAGTTCAGTGAAATCGTCCTCTTGCACATCCAGCTCCAACAACTTGCTGAGGGTCACTAAGTTATTGAAGACCGCTTTCGACTCCTCTTTCACCATCTCAAATCCATGAAAATCATGGACATACTGTAGGCAAAGGTTCTTCTAAACCCCATTCATGGTGACCACTGTAAGCACACCAAGAAACGTCACATGTTATCCTCCATCCAAAATTGTTGCAAGGTTATTTCTGATTTGCTAGTCGCCTTAACTGTGTTACGAAAAGTGGTAGAAAAACTAGTCTTGGAAAATCTCCATTTAACCCATGCTTTGGGGTTACTCTTCCACACAACAGGAAGAGAGCACTTGGCTATGCTTTTAAATGCTCTTGTGTTCTCAGAATGATATGCTAAGGGAGACTTCAGCTTCATTTTGTTGGAAGCATTGCCATCAAACAACATAGTTAGTCTATCTTTTGCTGCCTTTTAGCCTGGCATTCACTTCCTTCTCACTGATTAAAAAAAATTTGGTCTGGCATCCTCTCCCAGTATAGTCTTGTCTCATCCACATTAAATATCTGGTTTGGTAAAAACTCACTTTCATCAATAATTTTTCAAAGCATTTCAGGAAATTCTCGGGCATCTACCATATCTGCACTTGCTACCTCACCACATACTCTTAAGTTTCTTCTAATTTATTTGTAAATTATTTCTCTTGAATCAGCATTAATCTGAGTAGCATTCAACACAGATGCTGATCCTGCATCCAAACAATGAGAAGTTTCTCCATCTCCTCCATCACTTTTTCATGCTTCTTTTAACTTTCTTGCTGCAGCAAAATTTGAAGTTACACTACAATTTAAAATGTTTCACTTCTTTAAATAATTTTTAATTTATTGGACATGAATGTTCTCATCATTGAAAGTCTGTATGTAGGGAGCTTACTGTACTAATTTTAAATGTGTTGGGGTCTGATTAATATACATCTGACAGCATTTGGTACCATATTAATTATAAATATTATGTCCATTGCATCAGTTTCTGCACCCAGATATTATAAACTACTAATACTATTTACTAAATTACTAATACACAATTTAAAATAAGCCTCCATATTTTTGTGGATTTCTGTTACATACATTTTAATCTTTTGACTTGTGCAGAACACTTGAAAAAGGTCTCTACATGCTCTTTACACTTTCAAACATGTCTGTCTAGTAACAAATTAGGCTGTGATTTGTATTTGATGATCATGAGTAGGATGGTACCAAAGCCTGATTGATCATTGTCTGTAAATACAACAGTTTTTCAAAACCCAGAATGTTAACAGCATTGTCTTTACTTGTAGGAGCATTCATCATGATATTTGTCCTGCCAGTCATTGTGTTTCTTCTCCTTGTGACTTGTGCAAAAAAGGATCCAAGCATTTCTAATTTTCCACCTTCCTTGCCTGCATTCAGTACTTTATGGGACAGTCAGGTTTTTGGAATTGTTGGACTCTGGTTTCTTTTACAAGTTTTTCTCCATCTTTTGCCAGTTGGAAAGGTAATTTTTTTATTATTTACTTGCCAAAGATATAAGTTGTTATATGGTACATAATCTTCTTTTTTTTTTTTTTTTTTTTTGTATGATTCAGTGGGAAGAAATAGAGTTGCATATAAAAGACATTTTATGTCAGTTATATGTTGAATCTTTTTTTTTTTTTCTCTTCTCGCTCTAAAATTGCAACAATAACTGTTTCAACAATATGTTCCTTATATGTGGCCTTTTGCTAATTCATGGGTTTTTAAAGGACCATGTCAATCAGATGTACAGGTTACATTCTCCCTTGAAAAGTATTTGCATTATGTCAGTTTTACTGGTTTTGTGTCAGTAACAATAACTAAATCCTTAAAGGTAACTAAATAAGTAAAGCTAATTCCAGGAATTAGAAACATTAAGTAGCTTATACTGCACAAAAATTAGGCGATGCCAAGGTTTCCATATTTTTGTTTTAAGCTAAGATTCTTTGAACACCAGATTGTATGTTTATTCAGTATTAATTATATCCCAGACTAGTATGACTGACATTTTTCAAAAAAATATATTGATAAAATGTTATTAGCAATTTTTTGGTATGAGTAGCAAAGGTGAGTTCTCTTCTCTTTGAAAATCTTAATGTCCACAACGTTGTGGCCTCGGTCTAGAACTTTAATTATGTTGTTTCACATTTCATTCTGTACTTTAAGCATTTATTTCTCTCTGTGTAAAGATTTGTTTTGCTTCTTCCAAAAATTCTCTGTAAAGCTACGATAGCTTTTAATGTTTTGCTCTTGCGTTCTCCTGCCAAAATCTTATATTGAGCTGTAAGATCACATTACAATTTGTTAAACACAGTTCAGTCAAAAATGCAATCAGTGCGACATTCCAGACAATGGGTTTTAAAATTGGTTAGTTACTTTATTTTTGAAAGTCAACAAATCCTAAGTACAGAAATGTGTGTAAACTCAAAGACCATTATGTGGTTGTTCCTCATGTGAAGTATATTGAAATATGAGAAGAAGTGAAACATGAGGAGAAGTGATGGTAAAGAGGGGTCTGGCAGACTTATTTTAGAGCCGCATTAAAGAATTGTTGCCATGTCCAAAGCTACTTCACAACCATTCCGCGTGAGTACTTTTTTCTTCTAGATTAAAATTATTACAGTCATATAAAAAAGTGTGGGAACTCTAAATTCTTTGGATTTTTGTTTATCATTAGCTGAGCTTTCAAAGTAGCAACTTCCTTTTAATATATGACATGCCTTATGGAAACAGTAGTATTTTAACAGTGACACTAAGTTTATTGGATTAACAGAAAATATGCAATATGCATCATAACAAAGTTAGACAGGTGCATAAATTTGGGCACCCCAACAGAGATATTGCATCAATACTTAGCTGAGCCTTCTTTTGCAAATATAACAGCCTCTAGACACCTCCTGTAGCCTTTGATGAATGTCTGGATTCTGGATGGAGGAAGTTTTGACCATTCTTCCATACAAAATCTTTCCAGTTCAGTTAAATTTGATGGCTGCCGAGCATGGACAGTCTGCTTCAAATCATCCCATAGATTTTTGATGATATTCAAATCAGGGCACTGTGACGGCCATTCCAGAACATTGTACTTCTCCCTCTGCATGAATGCCTTTGCAGATTTTGAACTGTGTTTTGTGTCATTGTCTTGTTGGAATATCCAACCACTGCGTAATTTCAACTTTGTGACCCAATGCTTAAACATTATCCGGAAGAATTTGTTGATATTGGGTTGAATTCATCTGACCCTCGACTTTAACAAGGGAATGATGGAACCTTCACCAAATTTGACAGTAGGTAGCAGGTGTTTTTCTTGGAATGAGGTGTTTTTCCGCCATGCAAAGCGCTTTTTGTTATGACCAGATAACTCAATTTGTGTCTCATTAGTCCAAAGCACTTTGTTCCAAAATGAATCTGGCTTGTCTAAATGGGCATTTGCATACAACAAGCGACTCTGTGGCGTGAGTGCAGAAAGGGCTTCTTTCTCATTACCCTGCCATGCAGATGTTCTTTGTGCAAATTGCGCTGAATTGTAGAATAATGTACAGATACACCAGCTACAGCAAAATGTTCTTGCAGGTCTTTAGAGATGATCTGTGGGTTGTCTGTAACCATTCTCACAATCGTGCGCATATGCTGCTCCTGTATTTTTCTTGGCCTGCCAGACCTGAAATTAACAGCAACTGTCCCTATGGCCTTCCATTTCTTGATTACATTCCTTACAGTTGAAACTGACAGTTTAAACCTCTGAGAGAGCTTTTTTTTTTTTTTTTTTTTTTTAGCCTTCCCCTAAATCATGATACTGAACAATCTTTGTTTTCAGATCTTTTGAGAGTTGCTTTGAGGATCCCATGCTGTCAGTCTTCAGAGGAGAGTCAAAGGGAAGCACAACTTGCAATTGACCACCTTAAATACCTTTTCTCATAATTGGACACCTGTCTATGAAGTTCAAGGCTTAACGAGCTAATACAACCAATGTGGTGTTGCAAGTAATCAGTATTGAGCAGTTACATGCATTCAAATCAGCAAAATTACAAAGGGACCCAAATTTTTGCACAGCCAGTTTTTCACATTTGATTTAATTTCATACAATTAGGTACAGCTTCACTAAAAATCTTTGTTCGTAAGACACCCCAGTACTCAGATGTTCCTAGGAAATGAAAGATATACCACTGTTATCTTTTATCTTTATTATCTTTTTTTTGTTGAAAGTAGACTAAATTATTATGCAGGCTGAGAGGGGTTCCCAAACTTTTTCATATGACTGTATACAGGCAGTCTCCGGGTTACGTACGAGATAGGGACTGTAGGTTTATACTTAAGTTGAATTTGTATGTAAGTTGGAACAGGTACATTATTTTAATAAATGCTATTGTTGACCGACTATAACCAAGTGCTCTGCCAAGGAATGATGGAGTTTTACCTCTCTCTGACCTTTTTTATTGTTTCTTCTTTTATTTTCAATGGTGATGGTTTTTCTCTTCTTTACTGTATCACCAGCACTTGCATCAGATTTGTGTTTCAGAGACATTCTTGAAGGGTGAAGACAAAAGGTTAAGATGAGCCCTTCTGCACAGCACTGTACACGCTATCACAGCAGGAAGGTACCAGTCGTTAACACGTCTGATGTACTTACAAGAGACAACTTCCTGCTATGTACGTAACAGTACAAGCAGGCTTGCTATTGAGAATGAATGGGGGCGGCGAGGGACGGTTCATCACCAGCCCACCTCAGTCACCTCCACTACAGTATGCTGCCTGCAGCATCTGCCTACCGAGAACGAACACAGTGCGGCCAAAGGCGGGTAGTGAATCGCCCACCACCGCCCCCATTCAACAGGCAGCCATCCGAGGCACACTACAATGCTACCCCCCGCCACCCTGTTCACCCTCAATGGACTCTGTTCAGCCACAACCGAGTCACCGCTTGCAGCATTACCAGCCGCCCACCGAGAATGAAAGGGGCAGCCGTGTGTGGTGGGCAGGCAGTGAAACCGCTTGTCGCTGGAAGCCGCCCAAGGGGCACTACTCTATGCAAGTAGCGAAATTGCCTGCATCCAGCCCCCGTTTGCAGCGTCCCCAGGCCAAAGATGACGGAGCAGCAGTTACTGAGGTGGATGCATCGTAGCTGCAGCCCCGTTCATAAGTCATGGGTCGGATGTCTGTAACCTGGGAACTACTTGTATATTCCTTTCCAACTACATTATGTAATTCCTCCATCCGTTATAGACTTTGTTTGCATAATCTTAGAGCAGAGGCAGGTGTGGTGCTCTCCTGTGACAATCCATTGTGTAGTTTGACATCCCTACTGACTCAGTCAATCCAGTAAGCAACTAGAGCATTGTAAGCAGGCTTATCCCAGTGTGTAAGTTGGCAACCATTATTCATTGTAGTTCTGGCTACTTGCTGAATTGTGGTCAGAAAGAAACGAGCAATGCTAGTGCTATTTTTGACTCTGCAAACAGAAGGAGTCTCATCCGTCTGATGTCTCCTGTTTCTCTTTCTGTGAGAGAATGGAAAAATGGAAAAAAAAAAGATTTTGGCTGATGTCATCATATGTAGAAAGCATTTATTCATGGACCACCACTGTTAGGAAAAAATTTTAATTGTGTGTGAGAATACAACAAGCTTTTCATACTTTGGGAATTTTTAAACTATGCTGAAACATAGTGATTTAGTTGTGTAATTTGTCATCACTTGTTATTTCTTATTTGTGTAAATTGACATCCTGAAGGCAAAAGGATTCAACAACTGCAGTCGTTAAGTGGACATGGCCTCCACTTTTACTGATTTCCTTTAAACTTTGCATGCATGCTGATCTCAGGTGACAATACAGTATTTCATCAGTTTTGACCTGGGATCTGTTTGTTTATTACATCATATTTAAACCTCTCATTTCCTTAGATTATATACAGTGTGAAAAAAAATATATATTTATATAAGTATATTTATATATATTTATTTATTTATAGGATTCAAAAGTAATGAGCCTTTGTTCAAAAAGACACATTTATTGAGCAAATCGGTACAACTAATTAATGGTCTTCAAAATAGGCACCTCCTGCATCAATAAACTTTTGTAGGCGGCTTTTCCATGACTCGAAGGCGTCCACGTAGGCCTGTTCCGGGATGGTTGCAAGGGCTGCCTTGACATTTGCTTGGATGTCCTCGATCGAGTCGAAGCGTTTTCCTTTCAGCGCGGAAACAAGAAGAAGTCAGAAGGCGACGCGTCCAGACTGTAGGGAGGCTGGGGGACCACCAGAACGTTCACCCGGGCCAGGTAGGCACTCACGATGAAGGCGGTGTGGCTGGGCGCGTTATTGTGGTGAAGCTTCCAGCTGTCCTTGATGTCCCTTCGCTTGCGCGCGACGCTTCTTTTCAGCCTTTTCAGGACTTCCAAGTAGTAAGCAGCATTCACTGTCTGTCCTTGCGGGACAAACTCGTAGTGGATGATCCCCTTCACTCCGAAGAACTTGATTGCGTACCGTTGCTCTAACGAACTTTCCATTCTGCCGTGTAACGCAGTACCGCACAGGGGTTCCCGTCAAGGCAGATCCTACCGCTCCGAAAGCTCCGTTGCATTGTGAAGTGTGTGTGTGTGTGTGTGTGTGTATATATATGTATGTATGTATGTATGTATGTATGTATGTATGTATGTATGTATATCTATACTAATAAGCGGCAAAGCACTCACTCACTCACTCACTCACTCACTCACTCACTGACTGACTCATCACTAATTCTCCAACTTCCCGTGTAGGTAGAAGGCTGAAATTTGGCAGGCTCATTCCTTACAGCTTCCTTACAAAAGTTGGGCAGGTTTCATTTCGAAATTCTACGCGTAATGGTCATAACTGGAAGGTATTTTTCTCCATTTACTGTAATGGAGTTGAGCTTGACCGCCGTGGGGGCGGAGTTTCGTGTGACATCATTACGCCGCCCACGTAATCACGTGAACTGACTGTCAACGCACTATGTAGAAAACCAGGAAGAGCTCCAAAATACGCTGAACAAAACATGCATTATATAATTGAGAAGGCAGCGAAACATTAAGAAGCGAGCGAGTGACATACTACCATATTCATCAGTACAGCTACTTCGGAAACAAAGCGAGGTATAAACCTAAACTTTAAATTAACTTAATAGACAGGCTGCCGCTGGTGCTTTTCGTGCCCACGGGTAATGCGGGATACAAGTTTAATGAGAGGACGCAGGATATAAACGAGATTTTTGATCACTTTGTAAGTTAAAATTGCAGGGGAAGGGGTGTGCTTATGCAAATTCCGAGAGACTGTGTTTGTGGGGGATTGACAGTTAAGGCGGGTGGGGGAGTCACGTCATCATCTCCCCTCCCATTTACCTCATTTCGCTCTGAGCTGAGCTCCGCGGCTAACGGCGTCTTCCGAAGCAACTTCGTCACACTGCCACCAAATACAGAGAAATCCACAAGTTAATACACACTCTGTCTCTAGACTTTCTCCACACTGAATCCTCCAGGCACTACTTACAAAAGGTTACATTGACAATCGTGTTACGTTATTTTTAAAATGTTTAATTTTCTTAGCACAAGCACAGCTGAGAAGCTTCGATGCATGTGCTCCATAACGCGTTAAAAAATAATGCATTTAATCACACTTTGCATTACAATCAAAGGGGAACTTTTGTCAATGCATGATTTCCTGGTACACCGATAACATTGATCAGCGCATCCCAATTCATTTTAGCCTCGCACCACCTTGGTTTGAGAAGAAGTATGAAAAGATATGAGGTTAACACACAAAAACAGATCACCAATTCAAGCTTTATGAATAATCGATTCACCATCAATAATTGTTTTGGTAAAGCCATACTCAGTGTAATCCTCCTTCCATTTTATAATTTTTCCGCCACTAGACATGATTAAATGAACGGTAAAAAAGTAAGAGCGAAGCGAGGGTGACTTATTTAGGCAGGCAT
>JANRMT010027041.1:44908013-44922839 GCA_026402145.1 Polypterus bichir lapradei | reverse complement strand
AAATATCCCAAAAGATTTTGCTCTCCATAAATATATATCCTGTCAAATTATACATATTCAAATTCAAATATGAACATGCTGCATAACAAAACCTGGAAATATAAATAAAATGTGTTCCTTTCAGCAATAACAAATCAAATCATTCAGTTGTCTTTGCTCATATGTCATTTTAGAGCTGGACGCCTGGCATCTTTTTTTGGCAACAAGTTCGTTTATGTTTGGTGTGAGGTTCTGTGTTGTGGAGATTCTCAGGATGGACTGCAGGTGCTCATCAGTGTGGCGACTCCTGTGTGCTGTTTTGTTAGTCTTTATCACTGAGAAGAGCTTCTTACACAGATATGTGCTACCAAACATGCACAAGGTTCGAGCCGCATGTAGACGGACTTTTTTTGTTCTTCAAAGTCACCAAAGCGCTGTGCAAACTCAGTGCGCTCAGTTTATCAGCAAAGTGCGTATTTGGGAACACCGTAGTTACGACTTGGTTTAACATTACTTGGCAACAGGGAAAGTGGGGCAAGTTGCACTGGTGCATTTGTGTCTCCCATAAAAGCAGCTTCACTTGAAATCACTTTGTGATTGTGCACGGGTAAAAACGTCCGCTGAAGTGTCAGATTCTTATTTAATTCTTCTGCTTTCTGTATCTTCTGCATTGCATTCAGGTCTTTCAGGTTATCTTGATGTTTTGTCTCATTGTGCCGTCTTAGATTAAATTCTGTAATTACACCCACATTAGCTCCACAAATGAGACACACGGGTTTACCGGCAATGTCAGTAAACATATACTCAGCCTCCCATCGGTTTTTAAAGTCTCTATGTTCAGAATCACCTTTTCTCTTCGGCATCGTGTGGGCTAGCTTCACAATAACTGTGCAAGTTATAAGCTAGACTTGATTAACGCGGTTAGTGTTCGGCAAGGCAGCTGAAGCGCTGCATTATGGGATCTGTAGTTTATTGTGTTACCAGCGCTTCATATACCCGGGCCATTAATAACAATAATACAGTATATAAAATGATCTCGCGGGCCGGATATAATTACACGCCGGGCCGGATGTGGCCCGTGGCCCTTGAGTTTGACACATATGGACTAAATAGAACTTGAAAAGATATATTTTTTCGTACATCGAGCCCACGTGCTATTGTGGTTTTGCCTGCATGCTTCAATAAGTCACCCTCCCCTCGCTCTTACTTTTTTACCGTTCATCTAATGAATACACTGAGTATGGCTTTACCAAAACAATCATTGATTGCGAATAAAGTATTCATTATTCGAGTATGTAGATCGGGGTATATATATACATATATATGTATATACCCGCGTATCGCAGCGGAGACGTAGTGTGTTAAAGAAGCTATTAAAAAGATTCGTTTCTTACTGCATCAATAAACAGCTCGTCTTCTTCATTATCTGAGACCTGACACACTGCATGCACGGGTTTTTTTTTTTTTACACTGTCTTCCTTTAGCGGGACATCCACTTTTTCCACCGTGTGCTTTGTTTCTGCAGTAGCTGTAGTTATGAATAATATGCTTGTATGTATCAGACGCTTCATATTTTTTTGCTGCCTTTTCAATTGTGTAATTCGGTTTTTGTTCAGCGCTCTTTGGAACTGTTGCTTTTTGTCTGTGCACTGCATCAGTTCACGTGAGCCGCTTGGTGTACATGCATCGAAGTTTCCCAGCTGTGCTGGTGCCATGTCGTGCTATGTCCATGGCTGTATCTAATGTTACCTATGTCCCGGCACTTAAAACTTTCTCTCGCAGTTTCGCTGAGTTTGTGCCAAACACCACCCTGACCATCTCATCTTCCTCTGCATAAGCACAGTCCTTCATCCGTGAATATTTACCCGTGGCAGTGTTTCTATTGGATTGCCGCTGACGGACGGCCTTATATGGGCAGGCACTAAATTACAAACGCTAGCGGCAGCCTGTCTATGAACTTAATTTAAAGTTTAGGTTTACATCGTGCTTTGTTTCCGAAGTAGCAGAACTCATGAATATGGTTGTATATGTCACTCGCTCGCTTCTTATTGTTTCGCTGCCTTCTCAATTATATAATGCATGTTTTCTTCAGCGCGTTTTGGGCCTCTTCCTGGTTTTCTACCTACTGCGTGATTACGTGGGAGGCGTGATGAAGTCACACGAAACTCCGCCCCCACGGGTTTCACGCTCATCTCCATTACAGTAAATGGAGAAAAACAGCTTCCAGTTATGACCATTACGCGTAGAATTTCGAAATGAAACCTGCCCAACTTTTGTAAGGAAGCTGTAAGGAATGAACCTGCCAAATTTCAGCCTTCTACCTACACGGGAAGTTGGAGAATTAGTGATGAGTCAGTCAGTCAGTCAGTGAGTGAGTGAGTCAGTGAGGGCTTTGCCGTTTATTAGTATAGATATATAATGTGTGTATGTATATATGTGTGTATGTATATACACACACACATATATATATATATATATATATATATATATATATATATATATATATATGGCACACACACCACACATATATACAGGGGGTCCTTGGGTTACGACACAGTTCCTTTCCTACAACAGTGATGTAACCAGAATTTTGGTGTAAGTCGATACACACCCTAGCCTAAGTCACTTACCTATCCTAACACATTTGCAAAATCATAATCTAGAACATAAAAACACAACTAAGCCATAGAAAAAGGAAAAGAACATAAATATACTGTACTGTACAGAAAAAACGAGTGTAAAATTACTTACCTTTATCCCTTCTGATCTAGTGTCTAATTTCACTTCCATTGTAATGGCTTTCCTCTTCTTTGAAGCACTACCATCTGAAGACTTTCATTTAGGAGCCATGATAAGGGCCACAAAGTCGCCAGACAAAGCAACAAAAACTGAACTTTTCCCCTGCGCGCAACCAAACTATTCGTCAAGTCCCTCACTCATACGCTGCATTACTGCATATTCTTCCGCTGCATGCAAACCAAACTAATTCACTCACCTAGTCTGTATGTATGACGTTAACGGTGTAAGCCGAAGCACTCACATATCAATTTTTTTAAGTTTTTATGGGAGTGAGCGTTGTAAACTCAAAACATTGTAAGTCGAGACATTGTAACTCAAGGACCCTGTGCATGGATGTGTGTGTGTGTATATATCTATCCATCTATAATATAGAGAGAGATGTTTAATCAAATGGTTGAAAGGTTTGAGACCAATAACTAATTTTATTTTATTTTTTTTCATTTTACCAATTTTTCATCATTTATATACAAATTTGGTGAAATACTCTTTTTGAGTGATTTGGTGATATTGGCTCAGTGAATAAAGTGTTGGTCTTGGGTTTTTCTAAGAAAGACTGAAGGTGGATTCTCCAATACACAAATGCACATTTTCAGTACTTCGCACGTGTAAGGTTTTACCATGGTTAGGATTTTCTGAAATGAGAACTGAACATGAATAAATGTTGCGTTTCACAGATTGTAGGTTCAGTTCTACTCCGTCACAAATGTAATTTCTGTCAAATCACCTTCGAACATAAGTCAAGGTTTTTGTAATGCGACGAGGCCTGTGTGGCATTAGGGTGACTAAAAAATAAAGATGACATGATTTTACTCAAAAATGCACCAAAAAGTAAAAAAAAAAAAAAAAAAATTATCCTAGAAATTTTGGTCAAGTTTTATAAGATGTCCTTTTCTTTCCATAGTTAAGTGGGTTTGAAATCTCACTTTAATGAGTCTGTGCATTTTAATTGAATTATTTATTTTACGGGCACCCCACAATCTCATTTTTAGTCACATATGACCAACAGTTTTAGTACAGGGAAAAATAAATATTTTTTAATGTTTTTTTGAATAAAATCATGTCACTTAATCCTTTTTTATGTATTTTTTGAGGAATGCCTTTGGTGGATTAAAAATAATACTCCTAATACTCCTTACACAAACTTTTTATGTCCTAGTTATACTGAGTCAAAGTGATATTTCAGACACTGAATTTAATCGTTCAGGTACAGTGGAACCTCGGTTCACGACCATAATCTGGTCATAAACTGATTTGGTCGTTAATCGCAGCAATTTGCCCCATAGGATTGTATGTAAATATAATTAATCCGCTCCAGACCGTACTAACTGTATGTAAATATATATTTTTTTTTTTAGTTTTTAAGCACAAATATAGTTAGTTATACCATAGAATGCACAGTGTAATAGTAAACTAAATGTAAAAACATTGAATAACATTGAGAAAACCTTGAACAACAGAGAAAACTAACACTGCAATAGTTTGCGCTATAGTGCTAGGAACCGCTTGCTAAAAACACTTTTTTTTTTTTTTTTAAGTACATGGAAAAAAATTAACATTTAAATAAAATCCGTAATTTAATAAACCTTCAAGAAAAGTAACATTGCCACAATGCACGCTATGAACCGATAGCTGTAAACAGAACTGAAAACAAAAACAAGCCTTTTTTACCTTATGCGTCCTTCCCTCACTCTCTCTCTCTCTCTCTTTCATGTGTGTGTGTCTCTCTTGCGCGCGCCTGTGTGTGTGTGTCTCTCTTTCCTGAGCCTGGAGCGCCTGTGTGTGTGTCTCTCTAGCGCGCTCCTGTGTGTATGCCTCTGTCTCGCGCGCCTCTGTGTGTGTGCCTCTGTCTCGTGCGCCTGTGTGTGTGTTTGTGTCTCTCTGTCCCGCGCCTGTGTGTGTGTGTGTCGCGCCCTCTCTCTCTTGCTCGCTCGCTGTATAGGAAATGCACAGGGAGAGACTGAACATGTACAAACCAAAAGGGAAACTGGCTTGTTTGTATACCGAGTGTGTGGTTGTGAACCGAGGCAAAAGTTTGGCGAACTTTTTGTTCGTGAACTGAGGTTCCACTGTATATGTTTTCTTCTATTGACTTCTAGTGTTTATTGCCTGGTTTGCAAGTGCACATTAGTAAGGAATAAAGTAAAGTTGGAATATTTTCTCACTAAAACCTGCCTTTTATTATCAATATCACCTTCCCCCAGTGCGCTTGTTTGAGTGATTCATTATTTGTTTAGCTCTTTCAAAGGTAGCAGTCTGCCGTTGTTGAAATATTTCTTATTTTTATTAAAGTGTAAACTGTGCTAATTCTCTTAGAATTCTGTGGCTCTTTCAGAAATAAAGATGAAGTAGGCAGCTTCTAACCCCTGCTAACGTTTTGAAACTGCGGTCAACAGCCCGTATTGCTCTGTTTGATTTCTGCAGCACTTTCAGTGGAACAGCCCAAGACTAGTGATCCCATGTATAGGTATTCTTGCATGCTCTGTGGATATCATGGGGTATACCTGTAAATCACGGATAATAATTTTGGAATCTACAGTATTGTCCACCAATATAAAAAAAAGTCTCAAAGATTAATTTGCCTTTTGTGGACATTTTTACACCACAAAACAGTCAGTATTTCTATTTTTGTTTGGAAATGTCTAAGACTGGTAGTCCTTGCAAAGATTCTTTTTTCAATGATGGATGTTGCTTTGTAGTGGCAAAATATTACAGAATAATTTCTAGGGTATATTGCTCACAATTAAATATTGCTTTGATTCATATAAATTGCAGAGTAAAATAAGATTGCCTTGTATTACTAAATGCTGACTATTATCTGATGCTGTCATTTTACTAAGATGTAGATTTTTCATCTCCAACATAATAATTAGACATTTGTTTAAAAATTAAGTAATTTCACATAGTGTTAAAGATCTCAGAAACCTTAAAGTAAAGAAGCAAGTAATATTTTTAGTTAGCTTATGCAGTCAAAGGCACATTACCCTCTCTCTTCTCTATTCAACCAGCCTGCAAAAGTCAATTTCTGAAAGTTTTAATGCATACGTATTTGGTGTATTTTTTTCAAATGGATACTAGTTTACATGTATGTAAAATGTTTAAAGATTCAGTAGTTATAATTTGTTATTTCCTTTTATAAAATATGGCTATCTGCCTAAAACATAATGTGATTTTTCTGAATATTTTTTTTGTTTTATGTTTAAGGTTGTTGATGGGTTGCCCCTTGAAAGTGGGAAAAAATTGAAATACAGAATTAATGGTATGAAGTTGTGGTTTTGTTTTTTATTATTGCTGATTTGTTTTTTTTTTAGGAATAGTTCATTTGTTAGTTTAAAGTCAAGCTTTTTATGATGTTTAGCTTTAATAATGTACATCCTTTTGATTCCTCTCAGTTTTGACAGTTCTGAATTTACAAAGTAAGGACAGATAATGCATTAAGTTTTAAAATAAAACACACACAGCATCCTAGTTCTTATGTTACAGATCTAGAAATCGTACCTGAATTCCAAGCTCTCTAGAAGGGTGCGGAATCAACTAAAAACTTTGTTTTTTGTGCCAACCACAATTAATACTGTCCAGTTAAATACAAAAATGTATTCTAGCAAATGTTCCTCTTGTTAAATCTGTTATCCATATATTTACAGTATATCTGGTATATTTCAGATTCGGAATATGTGTTAGGAGAATTATTTGGTTGTCACTGATTTTAATTTTAGTATAGAGAGTGCAGAAATATTAACATGTTTTTGGTGTTTTTATATAAATACTTAGTACAAATAATCTCTAATATGATTAGTTATCCATTTTTCGCCAGATAGCACGTCTTAATAACTTAAACAACATTAAACAACAGTAATATATTATTTTTTTCCAGGGTTTTATGCAATATTGGTGTGTACAGTAATGGTGGGAGCAGCCGTCTTCTATGGAACTGATTTTACTTACGTACATGATCATTTTCTCCAGTTTGCTTCATCTGCATTCATTTTTTCTGTGTTGCTCAGTCTTTATCTCTACATACGAGCACGCTGGGCCTCTAAAGATGAATTGGCCCCAAATGGAAATTCTGGTATGTACAGGTTATTTTTTTATTTATTTTGTTTAAATTTTTACTTCGTTTTTACTAGATAGGTTGATACAGTTGATAGATATATTTATAGTACTTACATATATTACATTTTATTTAGTTTATTAATATTTTCTTAGAGATGACAAACCGGATACAATTTTAACCAGATTTAATAATTAGTTGAGTTCAGTCCCTCATGTCATTCCTTGACTGCCAGCATCTGCACTGCAAATTATTATCCATTAGGTTATACTTTGTATTTTTTTATGTTAATTTAAAGACTGCTAGAAAGTAAAATACCATTTAATGTTTTTGAGCAATGACTTAACAATTTTGCCTGGGTTTCTGGTGTGCATTACAGATACTTTGGGATTTGTGCCCAATTTTCTTTTCTCTTTGATTATGTTCAGAGAATCATGTTTCTGTGCAGGGCTTTGTTTTTCAAGTATCATATTTATTTAAATACTGTAGTTTTTGCCTTTGTCTTTTATTAAGCAGTTGTCCACAAGCCAGATGCGCTGTGAGAGAAAAAGGAAAATTATTAATAACTTAAGAAAACACTACAAAAATGCACACCAAGAATTTGTAAAATATTTTGGAATACACTGTGTGCACAATTATTAGGCAAGTTGTATTTTTGAGGATTAATTTTAATATGAAACCTGAATGTTTCACAACGGAAATGTGAGTGTGAACATCATCAGGGGAATACATATGTGCGCACAATTATTAGGCAACTATTAGTGTGCAGATTTATTATGCAACTAAAGGAAAAATGAAAATTTTCCCATCTCACTTGTTTATTTTCATCTGTTATAGTGAGAATAATAAACAAATACCTCAAAATTTACAAATAAACATCTCTGATATTTCAAAAAAAATAAATCAGTCAATCAATGACCAATTTAGCCACCCTTCTTTCCAATAACAGTCATAAGCCTTTCCATTCATGGAGTCTGTCAGTTTCTTGATCTGTTGACGATCAGCTTTTTGTGGAGCAGTGACTACAGCCTCCCAGACACTCTTCAGAGAGGTGTATTGTTTTTCTCCACCGTAAATCTAACGTTTAAGAAGTGCCCACAAGTTCTTGATAGGGTTTAGGTCAGATGAGGAAGTGGGGCCATGTCATTATTCCTTCATCTTTAAGGCCTTTACTGGCTGGCCACGCAGTGGAGAACTTCGATGCAAGTGATGGAGCATTGGCCTGCATAAAAATCATGGTCTTTTTCCTGTATCACTGTTTGAAGAAAGTGTCTTCGAAAAACTGGCAGTAGGTTTGGGAGTTGATTTTGAGTTCATCTTCAATGCAAAAAGGTCCAACTAGCTCATCTTTAAAAATACCAGCTCATACCAGTACCCCACCTCCACGTTGGAGTGGAGCTCTGTGCCCATTACTGATCCACAGGTCCATCCATCTGGTCCATCAAGAGTCACTCTCATCTCATCGGTCCATAAAACCTTTGAAAAAAATCTGTCTTCAGATATTTCTTAGCCCAGTTTTGACGTTTCAACTTATGTTTCTTGTTCAGTGGTGGTTGGGTTTCAGCCCTCCTTACCTTGGCCATGTCTCTGAGCACTGAAAACACCTTGTACTTCTGGGCACTCCAGGTAGGTTGCAGCTCTGGAATATGAAAGTACTGGAGGATAATGGGTTCCTGGTAGCTTCACGTTTGATTCTTCTCAAATCTTGGCAGCTAATTTGCGTCTTTTGTTCTCAACACGTTTCTTGCGACCCTGTTGACTATTTGCAACAAAATGTTTGATGGTTCTGTGATCACACACCAATATCTTAACAATTCTAAAAGTGCTGCATCCCTCTGAAAGACTTTTTACAATTTTTGACTTTTCAGAGTCAGTTAAATCTCTTTTTTGGCCCATTTTGCCCGAGGAAAACTAGCTGCCTAATAATTCTGCACACCTTGATATAAGGTGTTGATCTCATTAGGCCACACCCTCCCTCATTACACAAATACACATCACCTGACGTGCTTAAATCCAATAAGCATTCAAGTTAATACAGCTTGGAGTTGGAATATACACATAAAAATGATGATATGGTCAAAATACTCACTTGCCTAATAATTGTGCACACAGTGTATATGTTTTATCTGAATATCAAAATCTTAACTTTTGGTTAATTTGACAGCCTTAGAATAGGTGTCATCAAGCTATCTGGGATCTTTAATTTAATAATTAAATAAAGTAGATCTTCCATTGTTAAATGTATTTGGAAAAACAGCTGTTGTGGGCATTTATATAACATGCAAGGTGACTTGGAAACATGATGTGCAATATTTTTATTAATAACAACTACACTTATCAATTAACATTTTGATCGTTTTACATTTAATTTCCTAGACTATTTTTGCTCAGTGATGTGTACTTTTTCTTTTTTTTTAACTTTACATTCATAGGTAATTTGTTCTATGACTTTTTTATTGGCCGTGAATTGAACCCTCGTGTAAAATCCTTGGATCTTAAATACTTCTGTGAGCTACGCCCAGGATTAATTGGATGGGTAAGTGCTTCAATCATCTTTCTTCCCTCTCCTGCATATACACTGTTTTCTGAGAAGTGACTTGTCCAGAAACAAACATAATTTTGTCATTGTGGATTATGGTATAGATGTAGAAGCGATATATTACTACTTCTTCTTCTTCTTCTTCTTTCGGCTGCTCCCATTAGGGGTTGCCACAGCAGATCATCTTCTTCCATACCTTTCTGTCCTCTGCATCTTGTTCTGTTACACCCATCACCTGCATGTCCTCTCTCACTACATCCATAAACATTTGCTTAGGCCCTCTTTTCCTCTTCCCTGGCAGCTCTATCCTTAGCATCCTTCTCCCAATATACTCACCATCTCTTCTCTGTGCATGTCCAAACCAACGCAATCTTGCCTCTCTGACTTTGTGTCTCCTAACCATCCAACTTGAGTTGACGCTCTAATGTACTCATATCTAATCCTATCCATCCTCGTCACACCCAATGCAAATCTTAGCATCTTTAACTCTGCCACCTCCAGCTCTGTCTCCTGTTTTCTGGGCAGTGCCACCGTCTCCAACCCATATAACTTAGCTGGTCTCATTGCCATCCTGTAGATCTTCCCTTTCACTCTTGCTGATAACCGTTTGTCACAAATTACTCCTGACACCCTTCTCCACCCATTCCACCCTGCCTGAACTCTCTTCTTCATCTCTCTTCCACAATCCCCATTACTCTGTACTGTTGATCCCAAGTATTTAAACTCATTCACCTTCGCCAACTCTACTCCCTGCATCCTCACCATTCCACTAACCTCCCTCTCATTTACACACGTATTCTGTCTTGTTCCTACTGACCTTCATTCCTCTCCTCTCTAGAGCATATCTCCACCTCTCCAGGGTCTCTTCAACCTGCTCCCTACTATCGCTACAGATCACAATGTCATCAGCAAACATCACAGTCCACGGGGACTCCTGTCTAATCTTGTCTGTCAACCTGTCCATCACCATTGCAAATAAGAAAGGACTCAGAACCAATCCCTGATGTAATCCCACCTCCAACTTGAATGTATCCATCACTTCTGACGCAGACTCACCACTGTCACACTTCCCTTGTACATATCCTGTACAACTCTTACGTACTTCTCTGCCACTCCCGACTTCCTCATACAATACCCCAACTCCTCTCAAGGCACCCTGTCCTATGCTTTCTCCAGGTCGACAAGGACGCAATGCAACTCCTTCTGGCCTTTTCTAAACTTCTCCATCAACATCCTCAGAGCAAACATCGCATCTGTGGTGCTCTTTCTTGGCGTGAAACCATACTGCTGCTCACTAATCATCACCTTACTTCTTAACCTAGCTTCCACTACTGTTTCCCATAACTTCATGCTGTGGCTCATTAATTTTATTCTCCTGTAGTTACTGCAATCCTGCACATTCCCCTTATTCTTGTATATCGGCACCAGTTCACTTCTTCACTCCTCAAGCATCCTCTCACTTTCCAAGATTCCATTAAACAATCTGGTTAAAAACTCCACTGCCATCTCTCCTAAACACCTCCATGCTTCCATAGGTATGTCATCTGGACCAATGGCCTTTCCATTTTTCATCCTCTTCATAGCTGTCCTTACTTGCTAATCCGTTACACTTCCCGATTCACTATCTCCACATCATCTAACCTCTTCTCTCTCTCATTCTCTTCATTCATCAGCCTCTCAAAGTACTCTTTCCATCTACTCAACACACTCTCCTCGCTTGTGAGTATGTTTCCATTTTTATCCTTTATCACCCTAACCTGCTGCATATCTTTCCCAGCTTGGTCCATCTGTGTAGCCAATCGGTACAGGTCCTTTTCTCCCTCCTTAGTGTCCAACCTCTCAAACAACTCATCATACACCTTTTCTTTAGCCTTCACCACCTCTCTCTTTACTTTGCGCCTTATCTCCTTGTACTCTTGTCTACTTTCTGCATATCTCTGACTATCCCACTTCTTCTTTGCCATCCTCTTCCTCTGTATACTCCTGTATTTCCTCATTCCACCACCAGGTTTCCTTTTCTTCCTTACTCTTTCCAGGTGTCACACCAAGTGCCCTTCTTGCTGTCACCCTTACTACATCTACTGTAGTTTCCCAGCTGTCTGGTAACTCTTCACTGTCACCTAGTGCCTGTCTTACATCCTCCCTAAACTCAACCTTGCAGTCTTCCTTTTTCAACTTCCACCATTTGATCCTTGGCTCTGCCCTCACTCTCTTCCTCTTCTTGATCTCCAACGTCATCTTACAGACCACCATCCTATGCTGCTTAACTACACTTTCCCCTGCCACCACTTTGCAGTCTTCAATCTGCTTCAGATCAACTCTTCTGCATAGGATATAATCTACCTGTGTGCATCTTCCTCCACTAATGTACATAACCCTATGTTGCTCCCTCTTCTTAAAATACGTATTCATCACAGCCATGTCCATCCTTTTGGCAAAATCCACTATCCTCTGACCTTCATTCCCCTCCTTGACACCATACCCGTCTCCACTGTTCCCTTTACCAACTGCCCGTATTACTTAGTCATATTTAAATATTTAAGCAATTTTTATTGACGTGTGTTTACATTGGTTTTTTTTTTTGTTGTTTTTTTTTTTTTTAATTTCTAATGAAATCTTTGACTTTGATTAACCTTTTTTAAAATTTTTTTTTAGGTTCTTATTAATTTTTCAATGGCTTTGGCAGAAATGAAAGAACAAAATATCGAATATCCTTCATTGGCAATGATACTAGTTAATGCTTTTCAGCTCATTTATGTGTTGGATGCTCTTTGGAATGAGGTAAATAACTGTTGATGAGTTCACCATTTGAAATTAGTTTTCGGGATACTTCAAGGACTTAATTTATTGTGTGCTAGAATTAAATTTCAAGATCTTAATTTTCTTAACATTTTAGGAAGCATTTTGTTGCTGTAAAGCAAGTCCCTAATATTATTTTTCAAGTTATTTCATTGCAGTCTTATTTAGACTCTTGAATGAATATGAATTTTATTTTCTTTATATGTTACAAAAATAATTTTATTCTTTCATAACCTGTTCCAAATATCTCATTCATAAACAAAGAAGTAAACTAATATTAAAAAGGTGTCTTAATTTCAGTTGTATGCCTGTCTTTTTATGATGCAAGTCTAAATTAATACAGGAATCTGCCTCTATGTAACAGTAGTAGTTGCAAAAGTGTCAAAATAATATCTGTCTGTATGGAACTCAGCAGTCCATTAGTGAATTAAAAAAAATTACTTGTAAGGGATGGACCTTTTGAAACAACGTAACAATTATAACATAAATCAGATGAATGTATGAGTTGAGGTGTGTTTCAGATCATTATTTTGTTGTATGACTCATCCTTTTTTTAAATTCAACTTTTTTATGGATGATGTAATGTTTGCTTCCACAATTTGCTGGTATTTAATCAAATCCATTCTTCCCTCTTCCAATGACATGTTCTCTGTGCCACTGGCTGCAACACAAGCCCAAAGCACGATCAATCCACCGCCATCCTTAATAGCTGTAGAGGTGTTCATTTTCTGGATTTTGGTACCCTTTTTTCTCCGAATATACCTCGCACATTGTAGCCTAAAAGTTTTCCAAAATGCATCAGGCTAGTTTAGATCTTCATTTGCAAACTTCAGATGCGAAATTTTGTTGATAGGACGCAGGAAAGGTTTTCTTATATTGACTGTACCATGGAGATATTTGTTCAGGTGTCGCTGCACAGTAGAAGAGTGCACCACCACTCCAGAGTCTGCTAAAATCTTCCTGAAAGTCTTTTTGCAGTCAAAAACTTTCTATTAGAAAGTTTTCTTGATCTTCCAGACCTCAGGTTGGCTTTTCTTGTTCTTGTTAACTGCCATTTCTTAATAACATTATGAACTGAGGAAACCGCTGTCTGAAAGTGCTTTTCTATCCTCATATTGACTTCTCCTGCTTTGTGAGCATGAATTATTTTAGTTTTTGGCATGGTAGCCCGCTGCTTAGAGGAGCCCAAGGCTGCTGATTGTTGGAACAAGGCTGAAGGAGTCAAAGGATTTGTACAGCTTTACAATGTGCTTCACCTGGGGTTTCCTAAAGATGACAGTGAACAAGTCATAGCCCTAACTAGCTAACTTAGGTCTGTAACCCTTGGCAAAAGTTCTTCGAGACCTCAGATATCTTTGGTGCCCAAACATTTGCATGGTGTTCCTGTCCTTTTTTTAATGTAACATTATACAAACAAAAGCAATACACCAATCTTGCATAAAATGCTGAAAAGAAATGTTTAACTTTATGCCTTTTGGTGATTGTTTCATCTTTTGCTCACTTAACTTACTATTCACAGTAACAGACATTTTAAGCCAGTGTGCCCAATCTTTTGCATACCACTGTATGATTGAGAGAGTGACAAAAGTCAGACTTCTCTGTTATATGGGATCATTTAATCCATTATCTAACCCGCTAAATCCTAACTACAGGGTCACGTGGACTGCTGGAGCCAATCCCAGCCAACACAGGGTGCAAGGCAGGAAACAAACCCCGGGCAGGGCACCAGCCCACCGCAGGGCATGCGCCCGCGCACACACACACCAAGCACACAATTTAGGATCGCCAATCCACCTAACTTGCATGTCTTTGGACTGTGGTAGGAAACCGGAGTACCCGGAGGAAACCCACGCAGACACGGGGAGAACATGCAAACTCCACACAGGGAGGACCCAGGAAGCGAACCCGGGTCTCCTAACTGCAAGGCAGCAGCGCTACCCACTGCACCACCGTTCCGCCCGGGATCATTTAAAAAGAGAACAAAAAAAAACCCTGTCATTTAACCAGTTTAAATGTTTAATTAAAACATCCTCTTATAATATTTGAAAATATCATACATCTTTTTGCTTTCATTCATAGTTTTTTCAAGGAGAAACTAATGACTAAACACACCAAAATATTGTTGTAGTATATATTGGTAATCTGTCATCTTTACTGCCAATATCATTATTAGTCTAAAAAAATCTATTTTGGTCAGGCCTTAATCTTAAGAAGTCAAAGTGCAGTTTTGGCAGATCCCATAACCACCAGTCATGTAGTTTGACATCCTCAGAGACATAGGACAGGTCCAAATAGGTCTGCAGTTCACACTGACAACTTCAAACTGGTTTAATTTTGTTTTAAGTTGTAAGCACAGGCTCTGTGTGTGAGAGCTGTCAACTAGTGAGTGCTCACCTGGAAAAGCAATACATGGGGCTGTGATGTTCATGTTCTTGAAATAAAGGGAGGCTGGTCAGTCTGATGTCTTGTGTTTTATGTATCACTAGCAAAATACCCGCGCTTCGCAGCGGAGAAGTAGTGTGTTAAAGAAGTAATGAAAAAGAAAAGGAAACATTTTAATAATAACGTAACATGATTGACAATGTAATGTTTTGTCATTGTCATGAGTGTTGCTAGTATATGTGTGTGTGTGTGTGTGTGTATATATATATATATATATATA
>JANRMT010027041.1:44895854-44907613 GCA_026402145.1 Polypterus bichir lapradei | reverse complement strand
AAAAAAAAAATCTAATTAATTAGAGGCTTAAAATTAATTAATCTTGATTAATCATATGTAATCGCACAAGTAAATTTCCCCAAAGCGCAAAGGTTTTTTTTAATGTAAAAGGGTTTTAGTGGGCAACAGAATCAAATAATAGACATGGATATGAATATTGTAAACTCAAGCTTTTTTAATTTCTGAAAAAAAAATGCATTTAAACTGCATTTCAATTCAAAACAGAAACAAAAATATCATCCCTGGCTAAAATTGGGCAGACTTAAAAATAAAGTGGTATTCTAAGTACTTTAAGTACATGTTCCGAATGGTATTGTCTTTAAATAATAAGAAAAATTTCAACATAAAATGGTTTTTCTTCTTAAAAAAATAAGGCAGAAACATAAAAGGTAATTTGACCAGCTTCACTTTTAAACTCTGAGTAACCTTAGCCAAAATTATTTTGTACATTAGGGTAAAACAGTGTGATCATTGAACATTTTGTAATTAGATGTAAGTAAAATTACTAACGGTCACGGAAGTCCAATGATCCCCAGTAAGAGCCACAAAGTCCGATTTCTTTAATGTATCTAAATTTGCTTGCTTTTCAGTGTCATAAAGCTGTTGAATTTTACTTGAAATAGTCTCTCGGCACGGTAGTTGGAAAGTTGGATCACCTGACGCTAACTGTAGCACATTTTCTAACCCCCTATCTTCCACCACTGTTAGTGGTGTACAGTCCAAAGCAATCCATTTTGCGAGAGAATTTGTATGTTTGACCGATGTTGACTTACTAATTTTGGTCCTGAAGCCAGTCATTTCATCAGGTTTGGGCTGCCGACACCTTTTGTTGGTACTCGAACTCGCACTGCTAGTGCTAACAGCATACACAGTTTCTGTGCTCGCTGTAACAGTGCGTCGGTGGTATGCAAACTCCTTTTTGCACAGTTTGCACAAAACCACGCTTTTATCAAGGCTTCCGTCGGGCAGTCTTTTGAAAAGAAATTTGCCTCCAATCAGTCCTAGCAGTGCGCTTTCTTCAGACTCTTCCATTTTTGTAGCTCTGATGTGTGCATCAATGTAATCGATGTACCAGGAAATCATGCATTGACAAAAGTTCCCCTTTGCTAGGAATGCAAAGTGTGATTAAATGCGTTATTTTTTTAACGCGTTATGGAGCACATGCATCGAAGCTTCTCAGCTGTGCTTGTGCTAAGAAAAGGAAACATTTTAAAAATAACGTAACATGAGTGTCAATGTAACCTTTTGTAGGGTCTGTCCCTGAGACTTATTAATTGTCACCGCGAAGCACAGCCTTACTGGAAATTGGAGGCATTTGAATTGAAATGGGAGATCAGAGAGTATAACGGGTAATGCAAGGAATACAAACTCTCTTCCCTGAGCAACTGCCAGTAAAAATAGTTGCCTCAATTAGGTTCTTTTGCAGACACGTGACCTGAAGTCTCGGTGGCTGTAAGGTTTTCATTAATATTAGATTATCAAAATTAGATTATGCTCAGTAGTGCCTGGAGGATTCAGAGTGTGGAGAAACCCTAGATACAGCGTGTGTATTAATTTGTGGATTTTTCTGTGAGTATTCGGTGGCAGCGTCACAAAGTTGCTTCTGCAAGACCACGTTAGCTGCGGAGCTCAGCTCGAGTGAAATGAAGTGAATGAAATGAGTTGATTGGGAGGGGAGATGATGACGTCAATCCCCACCACAAACACAGTCTCTCAGAATTTGCATAAGCACAGCAATTTTAACTTAGTTACAAAGTGATCAAAACTCTCGTTTATACCCTGCGTCCTCTCATTAAACTTGTATCCCGCGAATATCGTATTAGTAGTGGGAATGACAAACGCCAGCGGCAGCCTGTCTATGAACTTAATTTAAACTTTAAGGTTTACACTGTGCTTTGTTTCCGAAGTAGCTGCACTCGTGAATATGCTTGTATGCGTCACTGTGCATGACAAACGCCAGCGGCAGCCTGTCTATAAACTTAATTTAAACTTGCGGTTTACACCGTGCTTTGTTTCCACAGTAGCTGCACTTATGAATATGCTTGTATGCGTCACTCACTTGCTTCTTATTGTTTCGCTGCCTTCTCAATTGTATAATGCATGTTTTCTTCAGCGCTCTTTTGAGCTCCTCCTTGTTTTCTACGTACTGCGTTAACAGTCAGTTCACGTGATTACGTGGGAGGCGTGATGACGGACACGCAACTCCGCCTCTCACAGCAGTCTATTACAGTATATGGACAAAAAATAGGTTCCAGTTATGACCATTACGCGTAGAATTTCGAAATGAAACATGCCCAACTTTTGTAAGTAAGCTGTAAGGAATGAGCCTGCCAAATTTCAGCCTTCTACCTACACGGGAAGTTGGAGAATTAGTGATGAGTGAGTCAGTGAGTAAATGAGTGAGCCAGTGAGGGCTTTGCCTTTTATTAGTATAGATAACACAATGTAGAAGAAAATAAGAGAGACCACCTGATTCCATCTGAACTCAGACAGTGCTGCCATGGTCAGGTAGCACATTTTTGGCAGTCAGAAAACGGTGTTTCAAGATACCTTGGAAATATGAACCTGTATTCGAAAGAGGTAATGAAGTTCTGTAGTCTGCCATACCTCGTGATTACTAGTCATGTGATCTAACGTCCTCAAGTGACGAAATAGACAACAGTAATCATTAAGCTTGGCATTCCATCTGATTAGAAATCATGTAGTATGACAGTGGCTTTAGGTAAATAATTTACAGTTTAGGATACAAAAATTCTAAACACTTGTAGAATATTTAAACTATTCCTAAAAACACTCATTATAAAAATGAGTATGTATAACACAAAATGTTGAATATATAAGAATTGTTGCATATATTGATAAAGCCCAGCTGCATTTTTTTGTTAAATAGTCAAACCTCTTGTACATGTATTACATTATTTGAAGGAACCTTTATTAAAATGACTTTAGAAGGTAATTCTACTTGAGCGTTTCTGCTGTTAAAATGTTTCTGAAGAAGGGGCCTGAGTTGCCTCGAAAGCTTGCATATTGTAATCTTTTTAGTTGGCCAATCAAAGGTGTCATTTTGCTTGACTTTTCACTGTAACAAAATTGAAATTTAATTTACAGGTTTATTACACAAAAGAATTATTTTTAAATACACTAATTTGTTTTATAAATAATACTATTACAGATTGTAAATGTCCTTTATTTGTCATTTCTTTCTTCCAAATTCCGAAAAGACAGTGCAGGCATATTTGTATTAAATGTTCAGATCTCCAAACAGATCCCCTTGGGGAACTTCCATAGTTTTTGATTTAAAAACTAATGGCATTTCGATTCATCATCCCAGGGAAATTTTTAACAGTTTTGATTAACATATCATGCCATGGTAAGAAGCTTTTTCCATTTGCTTTAAGAGCCAAAAAATAAAACCTCATTCTAGAAATGTTATTTAAGTCTGCTTGTAAAGCTTTTCAGACTCTCTGAACTACAGTCTGTGGTATTTGGTCAATTGTGAAGGATCACAGAGGTGGCATGATTCCAGGGACACCTTTTTTCCCTCAATTCACCCCACCCCCGATTATGTTTAATAAAAATCAAATCTTTAATTCATTAACCTTTAGTTTATTCATGTTTACGGTGCTTTCCTTTTTAGTTCAAACACTATCATAAATGTTTTGGAAAGTGGAGGTGTGTTATAGTTATGATATCCAATGGCTCATTTATTAATGAATAATTTTTTTTCCCCAAGTTTCACAATATTATTGATGTACTTTGATTTATTCATATTGTTTATATTGTCTTAATGTGACTTTCTATTGCAGGAAGCTATTTTGACCACTATGGATATTGTTCATGATGGATTTGGATATATGTTGGCCTTTGGTGATCTAGTTTGGGTTCCGTTTGTTTACAGTTTGCAGGCTTACTATTTGGTCAGTCATCCTAATCAGCTTTCTTGGCTGTTTGTTGCAATAATCATCATTCTTAATGGTAAGCAGCAACACCTTTTTTAGTATGTTAAATACAATATTGTTTTCTTCTCTTTTTTCTATTTTAACACTTTGATTTAATTAATCAGTTCCATTGTAATGTAGCTGCTAAAGTACTTCAGAGGAGTAAAAACCACCTCACATTTAACCCATGAGCTTTCTTGGCAGAGCCTACAACTACTTGACTTGCGTTAAAATTTCATATTTGGGTGCCACAAAATTATAGGGAGGAAGACACCATGGGATCACTAGTCAAAAAAATGTGTCAGGTGGAGTAATACTTTCAAGAATATGCAAGATGAAAAACTATGTGAGAAATAATTTTTAAGTATTATGTCTTGTCATTTGGGTGGACAGAAAGTTAGTGAGAAACTACAAAGAACAAGGATGCGCACCAATACCATCAGAGATAGGGTCCTTTGACATCTAGTTAACAGCATTGTTTTGGTTTTCTGAGGGCTGAAATACAAATAGTCAGACAAACAAAGGTGAGCTCCACTCTGAATAGGTGCTAATTCGTTCATTAAGTGCTTTGGAAACCTCAGGATGCTTCATCATTGTTTGCCCAGGAGAAAGTCATATAGCCACGCCAGTGCGATTTTTGTAAAAGAGAGACATTTTTTGGGAATTTTGATTTTTCACAACACTTATCTGCATAACAGACATACCAGCTTGAGTAGTTCTCGGAATACTGAGTAGAACTGCATGACCATAATGGCTTCAATAATACAATGACTTTATCTGGGTTGGGTATGTTTTTTATTTCTGTGACCCGCCTACAATTAGCTACCTTTACTAGTGTTTACAGTTGCAAAATTTTTTTTATTTTTTTTTTTTTTTTGCATCAGATCATTTTCATCCCCTGTAGCATTTTTTTCCACCAAATACAAAAATGCAGATTTAAAAAGTACATATGTTGTGAACCTCATAGCCACCAACTGCAGAAGGAAATGCATATACAATGAACTGCCTAAAAGTAAATGGGAACTCACCTGAGGTCACTCTGGTTTATTTAAAAGTGTACAGCTTTCAGGTTCTTTAAAATCCAAAACAATACTGATACAACATGCAAATCCTACACACAGACACAGCATTCTATAGCAGTGCAGGTGACCAAGGTTCTGCAAATTTTTTTTTGGACAGAGTGAGGCTTACAAATCATTGAAACAATTTTTGTATTCATGCCTTTTTCTCAGCCGGGCTTTCTGCTTTAAAACCTCATCGTAGACAAGCTATTTTTGTGGGCATAGATGATTCCTTGTTAGCTTCTTTTCCACTAAGTGAAAGGAATGCACATGCAGCTTGTTTGGTAGTAGTTTTTGCTTTTACCAACAGATGATGGGAATCCTTTTGTTTCAGTGGAAGGTGATGGTCAACCACATTCTGATTGAAATGGCTTGTAGTTGAAGCATTTTTGGTGCAAGATCTATGCTACTTTTCCCCAAAGTAATTATGGCAACCACTACAATAGGAAAAAAATATTGATCCTTTCATAGCTCATCATTTGCTTGCATTTCTTTGGTTTAACTGACAAGTATGTATGCCCTTTTTCTTGCAGAGAATAAGGTTGATAGTTTTGCTTATTTGTTTTTAACCCCCCTAGGGGCCTTTGGTAAAATTAGAACCACGTGGTCCAGTCATGTAATCAATCCTGGTTTTCTTGAATAATGCTTTCAAAAGATTCCCCACCAGCTATCATGTAGGAACAGTTCACCTAAACTTTGGAGTCTCCTAACTAACTTTCTATCTAAAAGAGAGGGTGTGCTATGCATTTCATTCAGTGTACATTTATTTCAGCACTGTGTAGTGTGGTCATAGCTTTTATTTATTTCTTAGACACACACACACAGAGTATATGGAAGTGAAGGTCTGTGATATGGTTTACGTATTTGTAGCTCCCAGTTGTCATCATCAGAGGAAAATCATTAGACATACAGGAATCAAAGGCAATATATAGCAGGTGAAGGTTGGGTAGGTTGGATTAATTCAGGTTAGGTTCAGAAGGTATTGGTCATAAAGTGTTTATTATTTAGATGTTCTTCTTTTTAAGCCTGCGTATGCTGGGTTCAAGTCTAAGTGTTTGTTAATGTTGTTTTCATTAGAGAGACAAGATTCAGTCAGCTCTCAGGCACTCTTAGTATTGGCCCTGAATTTTACTTTCACAGTGTCTCAGTTAAACATGTGTCCTTTTGACCTTGTATGTGTGTAAATCAGAGAATGTGGGTCTTTCTATGGCAATGTTCCTGTATACATGTTGCAAGTCTTTTAGAAGTTTGTCCTGCGTATACTGCTGGGCATGCATTGGATGGAATGCTGTAAACTGTGTTTCTTGTCTCTGTGGTCTCGTTTTTTTTTTCCTTCTCTCCATAAAGTGTTTGCCCAGGCAACGGTGTAGACGTGTCTTCTCCTAGCCTTGTAATGGCATCTCATAAGAAACGCCTCTCATCAGCAATGATGATGAAGTTAATTTGTCTTCAGGCAGTGAAATTGAAACAGAAAGTGGTTCTGGGAATTTGAAAATGACACTTGTGTCACTCGCACATGTGAAGTGCACTGTTCATATTATTATTATCATTATTATTTGTATTATTATTATACTCTCTACATTTAATTTTATTAAAGATATTTAATAAAAATACAATTTTTCAAGACAGAAAATGTAACGCTTTAAAGTTTTTTGAGAAATAGTGGAGGTTAAAAAGACATCAAATTTAATTTATGCAAAGACTTTAAATGTGTTAGTGGTCTGTTTTTGTGTTAATTTTCTGGACAATTGTTTACAAAAGACCACATTAATGTTCTTCTTTCTTGAATGTTCATTTAATGTTGGTTGTAATATTTTTATATATATGTACTATTTACAAAAGATTTCAATACTTGTTCATTTAAAATTTAATGACACTAGGGGGCTTCACTCGCCAACCTCCCCCGGGTCTGCACTACGCACCAGCCACTTTGCGTCTCTGCTGCTTGCGTATGTGGATTTCACTTGCACCAAGCAACAAATCTTTTAATTCTCACAGATAGACCTCTTCATTGGGAAGAAACACTACTTTTCCTGATGGCAACACGAATTAGACGATCTACAAGTCTCTGAATTAGTTTAAATCCAAACAGTATATTCAATCTCTTTTCGCTGTTCCGTTATTTCACCGAGTAATAATTTCCGTTTATTTGCATTAATGCGATTTTTTTTTTTTTTTTTTTTTTTTTGAGACGTTCGAATTTTAGTACTTTCATTATCTCTAACCTGCTCTACATTTGTATCACGCTAATGTTTTTGAACCTCTTTACAATGTTCTACTTTGTCATCTATTCTTCGTCTTTTATCTCTGGCCCCAGGTGTGATTAAATCTCTTGGCACAAAGTCTTGTCTCGCGGGACATGAAATTATCTGTCTTGTCCCAGGCTAAAAAGTCTCCTCTCATCCCAGGATTCTTTTATTATAATAGAGAGATTTGTAACATTTCATTGTACTACTTTAGTAATAGTATTTTTTCATACATAGGGGAAAAAACTGTTGACTGGATTTAAACTTCTTTACTTTTTATTGTTTACAGAACTTTACTGTTAACTTTTACAAAAGATTGCATTACTTGAAATAGTATTTGTATTTAATGACTAAAATTTCTATTTGTTTCCATCAATGCAAAGACTTTAATGTGTATATATAATTGAAATTTATTTTAGAAAAATTGAGTTTCATTATATACTGTGTTGCATATAAAATTGTATGAGCCAACTTTACTTTTAAGCAGTTTGTATCACGAGGTGAGTGTTCATTCTTTGCTGATAACACCCTGAAGTAACCTGACAAGGCCACAAGTTCCCCATTTGTACAGAGGAAGACTATATTTTGTTCCAAAATTTGACTGTTCCTGTCCTTTACTTTGGAAGTGCCCCAGGGGGCTTTTTTTGGGGGATTTGGCACAGCTATGCAAAGTTGCTCCCTATGTTGAATTTATTCAGTGAAATTCTGGTATAAAGATATTATTTTTTCTCCCACAGAGAATTAATTTAGTAACTGCAGCTTTTCTTTATTCTGTCTTCTCAGTGCAAGGCACCTCTGCTAAAACATCTAAAAATGACAGATAATACGAGATTCCCAAAAAATCAGTGTCTGTATTCTATTTTTTAAATCAGGACTTCAGCAATTGAACCCTGATAACAACCAAAAGTGAGCTGTCCAGGGGGACCTGTATGCCAATATGCCAGATTTAAATTTGGTGAAATTTGACAATTTAAAATTACTGAGCAAATTATTGTGCATACCAGAGTAATTTGTGTTGCTCTCAGTGTACTCGATTTTAAATGAAAGTGAGCTATCAAAAAAGACCAATATGCATGTTATCCATAATCAGTGAAAACAATAAATTTCTTCTGTACAAATGCAAATTATATATATTTATTTTATACTTGTAAAATTCTATTTCTGCAGTTTTAACATTTCTGTGATAAGTGTTACTGATTTGGATTTGATTATACATTTAATTAGAAATAATAAAGTTTGAATTGCAATGTTGAAGAAAGAAAACCCAGGTTTGTTGTCTTATTGAGTTTTTTTTTTTATTATTATTATACATCAAGCCATTTTTTAACTTGCATATATATCTTAAAGTTTGTATCCAGCAGATTTTCTTTTAATAGTGAGGAAAATTGCCAGACCTTTTAAATACGTTTTCCTCAGCTCTTTGATAAAAAAGCAGGTGTTTTAAGTGGGAATTAGAGTGGTGCCAAATAAAATAGTCATTTTTTTTTTCTTGTTCTGTCGAAGGCAGGCTTTTTTTAATCTTTTTATTTTTTATTTTTTTTCTGTGTCTCATCAGATCATTCAATCATATAGATACAAATGCTTAAAATATTCGTACTAATCTAAACTAATACACATTCTTTCCATTGTATCCAATGATCTATGTATATAACTCCAAAACCCACCTGCGTTATTCTAACTTTACCTGTTACAGTGACTGTAGAAAATTCCCCAATTAGATTTTTGCATAATTTTACACTTGCCTTGTCATTCGGTATTTATGTAGGTTAGTAGGTTATTATTACCAGGCTAGATACTTCTTGTATTAAAATAAATGGAAAGTATGCTTACAGACATACATTATAAGTTATTAACTACTGTAGAACAGTAGTGAACACTTGATAGTACATTTCTCAAAGTAAACATTATGGTGTAAAAATAATAATTTTTACTTTACAGATACTTCAAACTAATAATTCCAGTGCCAATAATTTTTTTAAGTCTAGTTTAATACTTCAAGTATTAATTTCCCATGTGCCTCATTTGATATATTTACTATTTTTGAAGCTGCTTGCTCATCTTTTGAAATTCTAATTCTATATTTTTTAATAGGTATTGGATATTTAATTTTTCGGAAAGCCAATTCCCAGAAAAATTTATTCAGAAGAAATCCACATGATTCTAGGGTGGCACGTAAGTTTTTGTATTTTTCTAGTAGTTTTATCTCGACAGTATGTTTGGTGTTAATTTGTTTTATTTTTTTATTAAAGATTTGAAGACTATATCCACTGCAACTGGGAAAAGCCTTTTAGTGTCTGGAATGTGGGGATTTGTCCGTCATCCTAACTATTTAGGTGACATTATTATGGCACTTGCTTGGTCATTACCTTGTGGTAAGTATTTACCTTTTGGGGTTAGGTTTTGGTTTAATAGATTTTAACTGTGTTTTTGATCTTTTACTTGTTGCTGTATTATGTGATCTTTTTGCATTAATTGCAGTCTTTTCTGACTTGGCACAATTTCACTGAAACATTAACTGTTTAGGCCTTGGACTATGGCACTTTTGGCCATGAATGAAGTGCATTGTAAAAATGATGCGATTTTTAGTACAGCTATACTGAAATGCTGGCATAGGTATTGAATCTCATGCACACATTGTTTTACAGAAAACACATACACAAAGAAAGCTGACTATTTGTTATTTTAATGTTGTAATTTATTTGGACTTTTGCCTTTGATTCTGTCAGACAGGTCACTCTAAGTAGATCACAAAAACACACTGATGCTTTTATTTAGAAAACATAATAATAATAGGTAAGTGATGTACTATGAATACAAAAGTATAATGTAGGCTATAAATTAGTGCAAAAGGGCTCTTTGTTGCTTGAACACCTGTTGATAATTTGAGTACATAATGAGTTAACTAATCAAACTCATTATGTCATTAGTCACATTGTTTAAAGTGGGAAGGTGAAACACCCCTTGGTACCTGCAGAAAGATGTGCAACTCACTTTTGAGACAGCGCCATCCAAAAGGCCAAATTGCTGGTCTAAATGCTGTTTTGCTGGTGGAAATTAACTCTTGGACCATCTTAATAATCAACAATTAATAAAGAAATACAGGCTGCCAGAGGTGAAATAATGACGAAAGCACGAAATGGAAAGAGGAATACAGCAGAATGTTTCCCGCTGTCCCTCTTTACAGCCTCCAACAGCTATCTGTTTCTTCGTTTCCCTTTTAAATTTGGTCACATCTGGTTCAAATCCCATAAATGCCAGAAGCGACTCTACTCCATTGGGTCCATGAGTAAGGGCCCTAATCTGCAATTGCTTTTTCCTGGGTATCATGTTACACTGCATCCAGCCTTGCAATCAGGTCCTCCAATTTACACAGAAAACTTGGGGGCTGGTGGCAGGATTGGCACTTCAGCCTCTATTAAAAAACCTCACACTGTTCCAGTGTGGTGCTGAGATGTCACCCACCACACTTAGTCCCAATCTAGGTGTACACTCCCAACCTCTCTCTCTGACACAGGTACATCAAAAATACATATGATAAAAAAATATATATGAACAGAATCTGAGGTAGTAGCAATACTTTTTTTTCAACTTTTGAAATAAAAAAAATAAACATTTTGCTCACATTTGACGCATGCACATCTCAAAATGCATAAAATCAAAAAAAGTGCACAGTATTAGCAATAACATTGGTTTCCCTTTTGAAATATGAGATCCTCTCCCCCAATTTAAAGCGGTGGTCATGACGGGCAAGGGATTATATAGACTTTTTATTGAATGAAACTATTTCATTCACACGGTTTTAATCATTCATATGACAAAGGTTAAATTTGACTTCTACAACAATACCTTTCCCATGGTAATTTTTTTTCCCCAATAAAAAACTACCTGAGTAAATGCTTAAGAGCAAAGCACCACGTATGGCGTGAAAGTGGATGAGTACATTTATTTTAAGGATTTGTCTTTAAAATGTCTTTGTACAGAGTTCTTGTGTGTAAAGTAATGAATTATTCATTATAATTATTACTATTATTTTGTTACTAAATCTTATTTTCCGAGGTTGGGAAACACTGCCTTAACACTAGAATTACCAGAGCCTACGAAAAAACTCGTAAATCTGTCCCACCTTAAATTGCTTCTCACCTCTCCGTCAGTGTCTTTTGTTCTTTAAATGTGTTGATAAGCAGCAAGCAATCTGCTATCACATTCTCAACTGGTGCACAGTTTTCTCAGCTCAAGTCTGTTTACCCGCGTATCAGTTGCTTGCAGTTGCATAGAGTGAGAACTCAAGCAAAATCACACGTTTTATAAATACTATATTGTTATTTGGAACACATGCATTTCATGTGTGTTCCGTGTCTACAACGATCTATGTCAGTGGTGGCCACACTTTTCCGGCTTGCGAGCTACTTTTAAAATGACCAGGTCAAAATGATCTACCTACATTAAAAATTATATATATATATATATACACACACATACATATATATATATATATATATATATACACACACACA